>CM042155.1:10072139-10104639 GCA_023376005.1 Doryteuthis pealeii
GAGAGATAATTGCTGTGAATTGGTAAGACAATGCAGACAGTATTTGTATCAACAGATTAACTTGTTGCAATCTACTGCGGAATGCATAGTATTTACGAAGCTTTATAGCATATAGAAACAAGCAGTCAATCAGAATGAAGGAATGGATCCCCAAGAATGAAATGGACTATTCATTGAGTTTCCATAAGTAAGTATTTGTCTAGTAAGTTGTGTTGGAGTTGCTCCTTTTCCAAACAACAGTATCTTAATTAGGATGATGACTTAACATATTGCTCTGGCGGTTCACAAACTGGAAATGCACATCGAGCTCTTACAACTGAAAAACGGTAATCATTTATTCTTCTTTGTTCCATTATATTTTTCTGTGTAGCATGTATTTTTTCCCCTTTGTTCATTTTTAATAAAACGGAAGTGAAGACACTCGTAAAAATAAGAATTCGGGGAAAGAAACCATTAAGATTTGTAATTTTGTAAATTAACGACCATAGAATGATCTTTCAACATAAGAATATCTTATATATTGCTTTATTATCTGGCGGTGAAGTCAATTAAGTCAACTGAGAGATGTGAACGTCGAACACGGTGTCTGTGGATGATCTTATGTATATGTCCCAAACACATAGAGTCTCTGGAGGACTTCACGCACGTGAAAAAAAAAAAAGTAATGATATCTGTTGTTTTACAGATTTTGATCTTTTGTGATCGTAAAATATACACAAGTTATGTATTTATATTAAACACCATTCCTTCCTGGAGCATTTGAGGCTGGAGAGTTAAGGAACGCCTGATGAAAATTCATGTTCAGTTTTCCGCTCTTGGTCAGTAAGTATTTCGGTGTTAGCCCACTGAGTGACTGAAACGTTAAGTCAGCGGTGCTTTGGATGATATATATATTATATATATTATTAATTATTATGTTTGGGGGAACCACGTATGCTTCTAGTTGTATATATATATATATATTGATTATTTTATAACCGAATGCTTTCATACTTATCCATATAGAAATTATATATATATATATTATATATATATTATATATATTAATATACTCTGCTGATGAGGCTAATAGGCGAATTGTCATACAGAGATTGATTTTTCATCGATTGTTTAGTCCTTACATTTAATAGTTAAATACCGCCTATTAATTAATTAATGAATTAAATAATTTCAAAAAATAGGTTCGACTTCATTTAAGCAATATTTCCATATACTATATTATATATATATATATATAGGGTTCATCCACACCACGTTTTGACTTTATCGAATTTTTAAGTGTGGCTGACATTTCTGTAAGCTACCTACAGTCGGTATTGAACTCAGTCGGTTGGGGTGTCAGTCGCACTTAGACAATTAGGCTTTGTCTTCATTACAGAAGGGAGGGGCTTTTAATGTATTTATAGCACACAATTCTGCTTTTGTGTGTAAAGGCCTTCAGGAGTGTCCATTCAGAGAAGAGCGTTGGTTATATCGTAATATATATATAACACACACACACAACACCAACACACCACACATATATATATATATATATATATTATATATATTTATATATATATATATATTCTAACCATTTTTCTACAATATCTAAGCAATGTAAGAGATTATATTATGTCTGGTAAAGGAGTTAACCATTTAGGAATAGACGGATTATGTATACTGTCCGGCCTAGGAAAGCAAATTCTGTTTTCTTATATTATTTCATGTTAAAGATTACATATTGCCATATTATAAAGGATATTGAACAATTTAGATTCAAGGATTATTAAGGGCATTATACAATACCAGATGATGTGCCTCAAAACAAACCAAGGTTTGTAAATGCTAACATGAGCACAGACCGAATATGGTTTCCATAATTTCTGAACACAGTTAGAAATAATATAATCGAAATCGATTGGTGAAATAAACGAATTTTGATTGTAAAGAAGCTATAAATATTTTGTCATAAATCATGCAATCGTTTTGCATGAACATATGATACACACGTATATTATTTTTTGGTGTTATTTTATTTTCAGTTGTGATATCAAACTTTAGCTTTCACGCTAACGTTATAAGGAAACGGTGCATTTAAGGCATGTACTTATTAAAAGATAACGATTTATATTAAGGCGTGGTGTAATGGTTAAAGTCATGGGAGTGGACTCGTGCCCCGAGTTAAATTCTGGACGTGGTAATTAATTTCACTTAACGCTAATACCCTCGGGAAGGTATGATCCTACTCTCTTCCAGTATGGGTAATAGAAGGGCAGATTGGGCTCTTTACTGTTAGGCACAGTCTAGGAGAAGGAAACTCTGAATTAAACCTGTTAAATCCGTTAGAAATTTACTGTTCACATTCCTGCTTCGTGCGGAGGGGTTTGGTAATTATATAACTATAAGTAGGGCGAGGTTAGCTCCGTCGTATTAGGTTCGCTTTTTAAAAAAAAAACGTAAAGGTTCCCTATTCGATCGGCACTTTGTACAGTGTATAGGTTTATTTATTTTAATAATGATTCATTGATTACATTTTATAAACTTCTGGAGTCAAAACAGGCGTTGTTAAAATGTATATACTGTTTTTCTTCTTTATATCCTAAAACTGTCGGAGTGGATTTCCATTTCTTATATATTACATCCTTAGATTAGGTATTATTTCTTTTGACTCTAAATATTTCTAACGTGAGTGTTTTTCTTTCTCGTGTTGTATAGTCTCATATATCAAAGATCTTTGGTCTCTTCTCCCAGTTTTCTTCTCTTGTGGGGTTGGAGGGAGGTTTGTGTCATATTCTTTTACATAGATTCACCTACTCGTTCGTTGCGTAAGTCTTTCATTCGCGCTTGATTAGCTTGTAACTGTTAGTTTTCATGTGCCAAAAAGAAAAGAATTCGCGGTCGGTTTCTGGAAAATGGCGCGCGAGGCGGCATTTTTTTTCTTTTCTTTTTGTTAATATGGTGCTTGAGTCTTTGTGCGTGACTCTGATCAATTTTAATCCATTGTTGACTTGAATGGAACATGAGGGAGTTACAATGTTTTTTTATACATAGACAATACATAAAAAATTCATGGCATTGTATTCATACATATTAGTATAATTCGCCAAATTTCAATTTTTTCAACATTTTTTTCGTTGTCGTTCAACAAGTACGCCATTTTTAATTGTTTATTTTTTTTAATCTCTCAATTCGTTCGCTTATTTCTGTATTTTATCTCTCAGTTCTTTCTAAATTCATCCTAATTCAACAAAGGTTTCGCATTGAGTCACATTAATGTTCTAATTCAGAAATGTCTTATATCGACGCGAGTCAAAAACTATAGTCATATTTATTTTCATGTGAGCATTTTATATAATAATTAAACCGAGACCTAACGATGCGCAGAGCATGAATCTGAGACCTAATTGCCATCGCAGTTCCTTATTCATGACTGCTTGACACACACACGTGATAGGATAGAGAGACAATCGTGCTCATTTGGGGTGATACTTTACTGCATCTCCCTCCCCAGATTTTAGGGCCTCAGACTATTATTAATTCGGTCCATGAAGAGGGTTTTGAGAGGCAAACATTATTAGTGTTATGAAGTTGAAATTGTGGTAAAGAAGTGGCTCAAATACAAGTCAGAGAATTTACTGACCAGTGATCATGCTCTCATTCGAAGGTGGACATTGTATTGAGAGAATGGTGACTGTGTGAGAAGTAGGATGTGATCCAGAGGACTAGCTTTAATTTTGAATGTATGATCACATATTTCTGTGTTAGTCCTTTAATGTGTCTAAACAAATGGAATTACTTTTTGATCATGTATAGCATATTCATATACAACATAATGTGGAGGTAAATTATTGGATTGATCCGAAAATAATATAGAACAGGAAACACAAATTTACAAAAGAACTTATATTGTCGACGTTTTAAAACGTTGTGTTTTATATAAAACCTTCTTCGGACAATATGTAAAAAGAAGCAAAAAAGACTACTTGTTTTCAAAGGGTGATGTGTTTTGAAAGACTTGAGTTAGAAATATGTAGAAAAGGATCATAATGTTTTTAATTTAGAGTTAAATTGAATGACGGGAGTTTCCGCAACGTACATACGTATGGATATTGATTTTACGCTAATATGACGTTAGAACTGGAACATTCTTGGTGAATATTATGAGGATTTAAATATCCGATTAAAAACTGTCCATGTTCTGAATCATCAGCGGTTTTTAAAAAACTGTGGCTTGTAAGCGTTTATATACGTTAAGCGTGTTCAGGCGATGGAATGTTATACGGTAATTTCTTTGTTTTAATCTTAACATTTTGGACATTGAGAATGCGTAAGGCCATCAAGTAGTTAAGGGATATTAATATAATATAATAATATTTGATTGTAAACCAGCTCTGCTGTTTAGCATTGACCATTCATATGTAATATTTTTCTCATCTCATTCTCATTCATTTATATATATATATATATATATATATATATATATATATATATCATCTCTACGCACGAACAGGAGTGAAACAATGTTCAATTTTTAAAGCGGAGTAAGAGTTTGAATTCAGAGTTTTCTTCTACAAGCGGTTGCTAACAAGGTTTTAAAGAGGAGTCGCCTGCTTACTGGAGCGAGAGAAGTTTTTGTAGCATAATTTTTCAGGGTAGTACGTAATGTGTATGTAAAGAGCTGCCCAGGATTTGAACTGCGTACACCAGTCCATCTTCTACGATCTAATTTACACTATTTTTCTATTGCTATTTTTTTGACATTCTGGGTAACTTGTGATATTTTGTCATTATTTCTACGCGAACTGTGCATCAACTCACTAACGTCAAAACATACCAAGAAAAGAGTTTACCGTACAAAATTCGGTGTTTGGAAGCTGCAGGTTTTATAATGGGATTATCTTCTCCTAAAAAGGAAACTTCTAGACAGTAGCTAGGGTTATTAATTTCGGTTTATATCAGAGGTCTTTCGCCTTTACTCGATGGAGATCAACATTTGCTATCCGCCTTGAAAGATCTTATTTTTCAACCCTGCGGGTATCTTACCTTTACCTGATTTTATGGATGGTGTAATGAATTGTGAGACGATTAAAAGTTCTACACAATCTCAAATTAGTAAACTGTCCATGCGGTACCAGTATTATCTTCTAATGCCTCATGGTTGTGTGTAATAATGATGCTGTAAGCGAACATAATCATGAGAGAATTGGCGCGAGGAGAAGAGATCGAATAAGTGCAATCATGATGATTAAGGTGGTAGGTGTTGTTGGCTACCAGTTTTATTGAAACATTGAACCATGAGGCGTTGTTGATAATATAAAGACAACTTATTTAAAATATAATAACGAAGCAGTTTTTAAAAAGCGAAGACGAAAAGAAAAAAACTGGAGAAAGGAGAAAAAAGATTAATGAATAAAAAGATAAAGAATGTATTCGGTGAGAAGACAGAAACAAGATTATCGATTTCTCTATATAAACAGAATAATAATTGGCCAGAATTCATCGGACATTTTTAGGATCGTCTGAATGCATTAGAAACAACATGATGGGAGTTTATATATGTGATCAAGAAGTATGAGAGATATATGATTATCTTTATATTATTTACTAAAATAATATAATCTAGCAAATATATGCACTCGGGTGCAGGTATATTAAGGTTTTGAATAATAATAAATATCATATTAATTAGAGGCTAAATGAAACTGACTAAGATCAGTAAAGAAGATCTGCACAGAGGGGGTATAATCGAAAAATGAAACTTTGAAACTACTTTCATCATTTCCATTATCTTTTCATCACTGGTAAATTTCCTAATTTAACTATTTAGTTAAATAGGAGTAAAGGATAATATACAGTTATTTTCTTCTTGTAATAAATTTCTCTTTTTAGATTTTCACGAGATTTTGTTTATATTGTCTTAAGATAAACCAAACATTAGAAATCATAATACGAAGCATCATATTTTTAAAATAAAATTTTAAATATCAATAGCAAATTAGCCTTCTTGTGTTCAACTGTGAAACCGTATTTTGTTGTATATTATCTTGATGTTATTAGTATAATCATGTCAACAGTATTATAATGTAAAACTTTTTATTAATACTGACAGGTTTAAAAACGAACATGAATATGGAGAATTTTTCAATAAATAAATTAAGGGAAATTGATGACTTGGAGTAGTATATAGTTTTTCGGTTAAGACAGAAAACACAAATTCATTATAATAAGATGTATATATTTATATATATTATATATATATTACACAACACACACATATTATATATATCAAAATGAACGAAAGACTTGTAAATTTGTTTATATATATTCTTTATGTGTTATATATATATATATATTATATAAAGAATTACATAAGATATATTATAGATTACTATATATATATATAATATTTAAAGGAATATATTACTAGAATTATATATAATTAATATATATATATATAATGCATGTATGTTGAATCTCGACAGACATTTCTTGACAGAGGAGTTTGCCAATTCTCCTCCGTCACAATTTTTTACTTAGTCTACTGTATATTTGTTTAAAAGACCATAGTGAGATAGCTACCTCTTCACACATGATAATTGGAAGTAGTAAGAGCAGAACTACTAATGTAAGAACTTATTCGTTCATTACGAATTCAACGCTGAAATAATAAAAAAAATGATTGCCGATAAGATGAAAGAACCTCGTCCGACAAAAATGTCTGGGAGTTCACAAAACATTGTATAAAAGGAAAAAGCTACCAACAATATAATCAGACCGAAGTAGCGTAATGATAAGAAGAATACCGAAAGAGTTGCTAAGTTAATATGGTCGTGCTCAAACACTAATAGAGCAGTAATACTGTAAGGCTAATAAATTAGAAACTACTACTAGGTTATCAAAGGACCATGCAGGATAATTCAGAGTCATTCTGATGATCGTTGGAAGTAAAACAGTAGATTAATTTATACACTATATAACAGAAAGTAGGTTGGCGGTCAGTATACAACCACAACAAATTGGTCAGAAGTGCTCCTGTCTTGGTGTCAATCATCTACGAAAGGAAAGAGTTGTTACAACAATGCTGCAAGCGGCTTTATTGAATCCTGAAGAAAGCTAGGGAGTAAAACCGAAAACAATAGGAGTCGAGTCCTTAGATGGAGTAACGCTGAATATATCAGCGGTTACACAGCACTCAGAGACAATGCCGGCAACCTGCATTGGTTTATTACTTTGGACACGGGTAATGTTGGAGAGGGAGATTACTGCTTAGGCAACGACATCCGCCGTAATCAACCATGTAGGTTGTAGTTTCATAAAAAACTTTTGGGCAGCTTCATCGTTTTCGTTACGGAAGGGCGCCAATAATAATATATATATATATATATATATATAATATATAATATTATATATATATATATATGGACAAAGGACAAAGTGGGAATGATAATAAATAATTAAATAAAGCTGGTATTTTTGTAGTTATTTTAAAAACTATTTAGCTAGAATCGGTGATATGTTAAAAATAAATATGTCGATTATTATAGGGGGGGCAAAAGCGAATTGCACAGGCTTACAAATTGTCGTAGTTTTTTGTTGTGAATATGAGCTAATATTGTGGCATTATTGAACTAAGTTTGATCAGTTTAGACATATTGGACGAGGGTATTCTGAAAATTGCCAATTTAATATCACGTTGTGTCATATAACGCTCTTGAGAGTTATGGCGATTTTCCATGTATTTCTTGTGATCTTTACTTGTGGAATTGCGTAATATATTATATATAATATTATATATATATATATTATATATATATATATGCCATGGTAATAATCGTACATGTTAAAATTTAAAATGTTTTGTACCCTAATGAAAATATATATATATATATCATATATATAATATATATATATATATATATTTCGCTCTCTATTATCGAACATCATACTTTTTCTGTTACTATTGCATTAAACGACTTGCCATCCATGTATGTATATGTGCAAACTGTCAAGATTCATTATGTCAAATATATAGGAGAAAAAGTTTCTTGAAACAGAAAACAGTTGACATAAACAAACAATACTTAGTTTTGACAAAATCTAGTCCAATGATAGTGTAATCTTTCTTTTTTCTTTTTCAATAATTACTAACTGAAAAACATCTTTACGATATATTATGATAAAAATTTTTTAAAAGAAAATAAACAAAAGTAAAATAGAATGATGAAATAAGACAGCTTCTAAAAAATGCCATAACTTTCTATCACATTTGGTCAATAATACGTTTTTTTTCAGTCATTTTTTTTTTTCAGTTTTTTTTTTTTCAGTTGCTACTTTTTTGTCTATCTTTAGAAAGTTTGAGTATGTTTCGCTTGTTTTTTTTTTCTATATGCCTTATATAATTTGAGCTTCAAACTACGATTTGGTATGCAATCACTTCAAGTAATACGGCTGTCCATTGAGCGGTGGTTAATGTGCGATATTTTGTGCGGGCACTTAATTGGTTTTTTCTATATCGATTTTTTCCTTTTATCAATAGACTGTGCTTTTGGAATTTGAGACATTTTGATGCTTACGTGTACTGTCTCTAATGCAGGATGGATTTTTTTTAAAAAATGATAATATTTGGTGCATCTGAATGCACTTTCAAAAGAAAAGAAAATGTGAATCGTTAAGTAGAATGTGATGGAATTTTTATTGGTTAGTAAATGCTTCAGTATAAAAAAATTAAAAATAAATCAGCTACGGGGTAATTTTTTTTATTTTTTAAACGATTGTTAGTAAAGGAATCTGAGTCTTCATAAAGGTTTCTTTTAAAATTTTGTTTATATTCTTTTGGAAATTTTTAATCAACTTAATTTATAGTGCTAGTTTAATCTAACTAATGAAAATGAAGATGTAATTCCTTAACTTGAAATTATTGAAATTGGCCATACGGTAGTCTTGGGCTGAACTTTAAAAAGAAGTTTCGTTTTTTTTTTAAACCTTCATCAAAGGAATTATGAAGAAGAATGTTGTCTAACAGTGCTGGTAATGATTTTAAAATGAGACAGCCTGTCGACTAGGGCTTAGAAGACCGACTGGCCTCTGCAGAGGGTAAGACCCCTCAGGAGCCACGCTGTTGGTTGGGTGGCGAACGTGACGTTAAAGTTAAACCGTGGTGGCTGAGGCAGATCCATGACATGCAACTCCACTTTTCACTACTATAGACTAGACGGACGGTCAGAGAGGCACTACAGTTAATCGGTTTGATCACATAAGCCTAGCACTATATGAATGTCCAACCATATTGTCTTTATGGCATGCCAAACCTTTTATCATATTTGTACTTGAAAAGTTTGGCTGGGGTTTTCTGTCATGTTTTTAGGTTTAACTTTACCTGATAGTGCAATTCCATTCTGGAGAGTTGGATGTGTGGAGTATCCTTCATGCATTTTACTCCAAGGTCCACTCTGACACGGCGCGTAGTATGTTAGGGTCATTATGTTTAAATGGAAAAATGTTTAATAAAAACAAAATTAGTACCCCATCAAGAATGAATTTATTTCAAAACATTGTCGACATTATGACCAATCGAATTGATATGCGTAAAAAAACAATCAATGAAACATCCAAGGATTTGCAAAAGAGACAAGAGGAATTGGAACCAGAGGAAGAATCATATATAAGGAGAATGGATCATCTGTTTTTCTATAATAAGGTCTGAAGAAGCATCGGAAAAGAGAAACACGCGATTGTAATTCAACTAGTAATTTGTAATTACTCTGTTCACCTTATATATTTGCTTTGTAAATTGTTTCCATTGTTAATACTCCCTTGTGTTTTTTATTATTTTTTTTTAAATCGATACTCGGATTAGAAAGTTTTATAAAATGATATCCTTTAGAGGTACATATCTTTCTCTAATTATATATCCTTCATTCCAGACCTTTACGAATGGTTAATAGTTCATGTTTGCCATTAATGCACGATTCAATGTCAGCTTGAGATGCAAAAGGGTCACATTTTATCGTATAATCCAGGAATCCATTTTTAAAAGCACATTGGATCTCTTATGCCGAAGGTTCTATTCAATATTTAGATGCATTCATATGAAAAATGATAATTAAATGCTACATACAGTTATTTAGTTAATAGAACTAATTACATAATTTTCCAAGCCGTAGTTGTATCAGTGCTACTGTACGGCTGCTCTACTTGGACCTAAGAAGCGCCTAAGAATAAGCTAGATGGGAGCTGTAAAGAATGATGCGCGAATCTTAAACAAGACGTAGAAGCAACACACGAGAAAACAGATGTACAGCCATCTGCCCCGTATACAGAAACGATCCGGTGAGCGACAACAACAGACTGGGCACTGCTGGAGAAGGA
Source organism: Doryteuthis pealeii (assembly GCA_023376005.1). Lineage (NCBI taxonomy): Eukaryota > Metazoa > Mollusca > Cephalopoda > Myopsida > Loliginidae > Doryteuthis > Doryteuthis pealeii. The sequence continues at coordinate 10,082,490 of CM042155.1, forward strand.
AGGATGGATTCATTAGTGACGTTCTTCTGTGGAAGCCATCAATGGGCACGCCAGTAGGCGTCCATCAAAAATGTACATCGACCAATCTGTGCGGATACTGGATGCTGCAATAGAGAAGATCAAGTGACAAATGATGTAGGGACGAGAGATTGGTCATAGATTATCGTAATGGCCTTGTGGTTAGTTGAACCTTTAATCTTGACCTATGAGGAATTCTTCTGTCCGTCTGAATGTTGAACTGATCGTGAACTGCAAATTGTAAAGCGCAATGAGTTCAACCATGAAAAAAGACTTTTTTTTTGTTTACAAACATGAACGAACGTTAATTGACTAGCAAGAATATGCGCCCCCAACACACACACTCCGGGAGCGTAAGTATCAAAGTAAAATCATTCGGAGTCTATCCCCTTTTCACAAGCTCTAGACAAGGAATTGTTTTGGCGTCTGGGGTAGAGTGCCACACTTACATCAGCTTTCTCACATTTACTGCACAGATTCCGGTGCTACTCATACGTTGAGTTGTCGAGGGCCGGTATCTAACAGCCTTGTGGTTCCAGTCGAACGCAATGATATAAAAGAAATTAGTTTTCCAAAAAAAAATTAGGAGATTTTTTTTCTTTACTTAAGATGATAAATTGTAATACACTGATTTTTTTTTTTTTTTTTGGCAAAAAAAATTCGTTTATAAACGTAAAATATTGACGGACAAATTTCAAGTTGTATTACAACATTAGATAATTCCTTTATCATAACACTTAGCAAGAATTACAACCCTCGAGTATTTAAGTTTTAATGTTAAAAACATGTAATAAAAGTCTGTACTCAAAATTTGATTAATAAAGGCGTATTGCTTATACGCACATCATTTGATGTATTAGATTTTGTAGAAAATGTTCGAATTTAATAGTCAGTAAAACGGGTAGAGTTTAATATAATAGGAAGCGAGAGAATGGAAAGAGTAGGAATATAATAATTGCGTGTAGTTTACATGGAAGTTTTTTGGATGATCGCACAACACCGATGACGTTTTCTTACTGGTCAAGAGACATCAGTGGCGAGATGGAAGAGTAAGAGTGAGAGTTAAGAAAGTAAGGTGTTTGGTAGAAGCGGTGTGTTGAGTTAGACGTAAGTCTGGCCATCAAGACATTTTGACTTGGGGCATAATAAGAATATCTCATTAGAAAAAATATGTTCGTCTTGTGTTATTATTTAAGACTATACATGGCACAGGCAAGATTTATCGCTCCAGATCCAAGGTTGGTTAAGACACAAAATCAAGATTGCCAGCAACTCAACATCAGATCCACCACAGATTCCGAGCTTCTCAAGTAAAAAAATAAATAGAGATGTATATAACGATTATTATTATTGAGACTATCATCATCAAATTCCATGGATTCCTGGGTTGCGTACGTTTTGGGGTTTTTTTTTGTATCGGGTGAGCGCACACATAAAATCAGCTCTCCACTTTTCTTCACAGATAAAGTGTGCTAATCATGCGCTGAGTTTGCCGAGGGGATTCGAACCAGGAAAGTTTAGCTCTAGGTAGATGATTACCGACTGAATTGCTGTAATTTAGAGTAATTTTGGTTTTAGAAATGCCGATTCTAGTGTTTCATTCATATTCTTTCGAAACGTGCCTGATTAGAAGGAACATTTCTAAAGCTCTTGCAGGAGAAATTCTTAAACAAAAGCTGTTGGGGATTTTAATCTTTCATCCCCGACTGAGCAAAGTTAAATTCTGTTTCTACGATGCATTAAAAACATTAGAAGTGGCTACTCAGTGCCACTGGTAAAGGAATGTTTGTTACTAATATATGTGGTAGCCATCAATTGTAGAGAAACCTGTATGAAGGGGCATTGGCTTCCAGATTAGCCAGTGGAAAATAACAGGCTCGTTGTAACCATGTGACCCTAGAGAAGTAAGAGAAAACGTGATAGAGTTAGATTTAGTTTCAACGCCTCAAGATTGACAAAGAGTAGACTGCACTGCGAGGTTGATTATCACCGACGGCGAATAAGAATGGGTTAAATAATCTTGATCAAGGCAAGAAGACTTGTGAGTTAATTAATTTCATGATTAAAACTGAATTAGAAGGAAACATTAGAGGACAACTAGACGAAAAGATGTCGCCAGAGAGAAAGAGGAAATGGTGACTAGACGTAGCAAAGAGCAATGAAGAAAAGTAGTTTTAATCAATGTCTCTTGTCTCTGTCTTGTCTGTCTGTCTGTTTGTCTGATTGTTGTCTGTCTGTCTGTCTGTCTGTTCCTTCTCTCTCTTCTCTCTTCTCTCTTCTCTCTCTCTCTCTTCACCTGTTGTATACCTTTCTTTCCTTAATTCTATTTTCTTCTGTTATCTTGATCTTACGTTTTTTCAGCGTCTGGACCTAGTCTGGGGACTTCGTATCTCGTCTCTAGTCAGTCTGTTTCAGACTTCATCTAACCACAAACCATATTTGTATTTAAACTTTTATTTCTTAACTAAAACATTTTCTAACTAACGCGGCTGTGCAGGAGTCTCAGTAAAGATAATCTTTATCTGCTGACGTCAAACGAAACTGAAGACAACCAGTCACGTGAATTCACGTATTTCGGGGTTTCTGTAATATTCATGAAAAGTCTGGTGATATGAAAAGGGTATCCCCTCAGAATAAGGGGGTGACAATAATCCTTGCACGCTAGATTATGTAATAACCCGAGTCTCCTCTGTCGATTATATACGACGATGTTAATATGGATATAATACAATATATAACAATTATAGTAGAATTTTACAAGATATTGATTGTTTATGTTTAACAGTCTTAAGTAAATTATCGCTATTAAATATATCATTTCATTTTCCAAATATCTTCGAATATAGATTAATCATTATATCTTTTTGAAAAGCACTTTCGTGTTAGTGATTTGTATATATATCTGCTTTATCACGATTTTTAGAAAAAATTCGTTAATTTCAGTCGAATACATACCGCGTCAGTGACTACTGCTTTTTATATAGTATGATGACATTAACATATATAATTTAACTGAATAGGTCACATCTTTTTTAATCAATTATTTTCTGATTTTAATGCAAAAAAAGAGACATTTTTTTATTAAATTAACATAAACAAAGAAAACAGAATAGGAAAAAAGCTCTATATAGGTACTTCTTTCAGTACTAGTAAATTAATTTTAATGTTTTCCGTTTCAATGATAATATTATTGAATCATAAGAAAGATAAACTTAAAGATTACAAAAAAATCAGAAGTTCAATATAACACAGAGCATAATTATATCTAAGCCAAACTGCAACAAACGTTTCAACTCAGTCAACGCATCTTGAAGCTCTCCTAACATCTCACAATTTATCTTCCTCAATTCACCCGGTGACACTTCTTGACGCATCAGAAAAAAAGCAATTAAATTGCGCTATTTATCTTAAAAGATTTCTGCTACCTACTGTGTATTTCATTCTCTTCTCTCCCCCTCTTCTCTCTCTCTCGCCCCTCTCTTCTCTAACACACACAAATTGTTACCACCATTATAAAAGGTTTATTTAATTATACGAATCTTTTATTCAATAACAATAAAAAATAAACTGAGAATTCATATTTACTGTGAATAGAAGAGTAGAATTAATTGAATAACTTAGAGTATAATGATTAAATCAAATTTGTTTTAAACGAAATTTTATCCCGTGGCGATGAATAAAACTCATATATTTTTTTTTTTTGTTTATTGGAAAGAATTAGGAAATAAATCAAAAAGCCGAATATTCAAATTGCCACACATATTTTTATTACTTTTTTTTAATTAGAATAAGAATTAAATTTAAAAACAAATGGCACTAAGAGATTTATCTGTGTTGTTAATTGGAAAAAAACGGAAAGTGACTGAATTTATGAAGTTATTTGTTTGTAAAAATCAATTGAAATATTGAGAAAAAGAAAGAAAGGAAAACAGAAGAAACTTAGATTATTTATGATAGACAAAGGAGTTAATTAGAGTATTGGTTGACTACACCGGCGTATACGAGGATTTCTTCAAAAGAGAATACTGTGATTTTTGTCGATGGCGATCATATTAATGTGTAAAATACAATTAAGATATAAAAAAGAAATACTATGATCAAGTAATGTTTTCTTTGAAATAATTTGTTGTTTAGGCGATTGTTTTGTCGGGATTTATTTAAATTATATATTCAGATTATTAAAGAAAATACGGTAAAATTTTAAGCTATCCTGCATTTTAGTAGACTTTATAATGATGTGTAAATTGAATTTCGTAGATAAATTTTTTTTTTTTCTTTTTTCTTTTTTTATTATTTAATTTGGATTTGATTTATTTGTCGGTGGATGAAAATTAAGGTACATTTAGCATATATATATTATATAATATATATATATATATATATATTAAGGATATGAAAACACCACAAATGCTGTTAAAGTGAAACATTTTCTAACATATTTCAATAGCTTGAATATTGGAACTATATTTGATTTATAAAAAAAGGAATGCATTTGACAAGTAATTCTAGAAGCTGCCCACTATTAGCCGTCGCACCAATTTTTCCGGATTATATTAAAGACTTTTTGGAGTTCCATTAAAGACTATAATATATATATTTCGGCGTTCACACTCTTCTGTGTGGTCTAGACAAACACCCCAAACTACTTCTGACCAGGAATAAAATCGACTGACTTTGTCCGCGGATTCCTTACTCTCGGTCATTTGAGAGTTGCTGTAAAAGGGTCGTGTTTAAACTTTAGATACATAATTTGTTTATATAATTTTAGATTGACAAGACAGAGATGAAATGAATGGAAATTAATATGGTTCAGGGGTAACAAGGTGTGTCAAAAGTAACAATCCCCGATATTTTTTCGGACATACCTTGAATCGTCTGTTCAGACTGATTCTCTTAATCGTAAATATATAAAACAAATGTATGTATACACCTTTTACAGCACTCTCAATGACGAGAGGTTAAGGAATCGGCGGACAAGTCAGTCGATTTTATCCTGGTCAAAGTAGTTGTTGTGTCTAGCCACCAGAAGAGGTGTGAACGCCGGATTAATATAGGTCTTTAATGAAGACTCCAAAAAGTCTTTAATATAATCCGGAAAATGTGGTGCGACGGCTTTAGAATAGTGGGCAGGCTTTAGGAATGTCTTTTTCGAAATGCAGTTCTTTTTTTATAAACTCGAAATATAGTTCAATATCAGCTATGAATATGTTATAAAATGTTTTCACTTTAACAGATTTTGGTGGTTTTCATATCCTTATATATATATATATATATATATATATATATAATTATGCTAAATTGTAACCTTAATTTTTTTCCACGACAAAAATCATCCAAATTAAATAATAAAAAAAGAAAAGAAAAAAAAGATTTATCTACGAAATTCAATTTACACATCGATTATAAAGTTACCTAAAATGCAGTGATAGCTTAAATTTTTACGTATTTTCTTTTAATAATTTTTGAAATATAATAATTTTAAATAAATCCGACAAAACAATCGCTAGGAAAACAATTATTTCAGAAAAAAATTACTATGATTCATAGTATTTCTTTTTTTTTATTATCTCATTTGTATTTTACGACATTAATATTGATCGCCATCGACAAAATCAACTAGTATGTCTCTTTGAAGTAAAATCCTCGTATTACCCGTGTTAGTCAAACATACTCCGTCAAATTAACTTCCTTTGTCTTCCAATAATATATTCTAAGTTTCTTCTGTTTTCTCTTTCTTCTTTTTTTTCTCATTATTTTCAATTGATTTTTTACAAAACATAACTTTCATAAAATGTCATGTCACTTTCCGTTGTTTATTCCACTTGTAAACAGACAGATAAAAATCTCTGTTAGTTCATTTGTTTTTTTTTAAATTTTTAATTCTTATTCTAATTAAAAAAAGGTATAAAAAATATTGTGGAATTTGAATATTTTGGCTTTGATTTATTTCTTAATTCTTCATAAACAAAAAGAAATATATAGAGTTTATTCATTCGCACGTTGGATAAAATTTCGTTTTAAAAAATCAAATTTGATTGAATCATTATAACTCTAAGTTATCAATTAATTCTCTCTTTTTATTTCACAGTAAATATGTAATTTCTCAGTTTATTTTTTATTGTTTTGATGAAAAGATTACGTATAATTAAATAACTTTATAATTGTGTAACACATATGTGTGTGTGTGTGAAGAGAGAGAGGGAAGAGAGAGAGAGAGAGGGGGGGAAGAAGAGAGAATGGAATACACAGTAGGTTAGCATGGAAATCTTTAAGATAAATCAGCGCAATGTTACATGGCTTTTTTCTCCTGGTCAGAAGTGTCACGCGGTGAAGTTAGATGGGGGAAGAGTGACAGGTGGGAGAATGTTAGGAGAGCTTGAAAAGATGCGTTGACTGAGTGAAACGTGGTGCGTTTGCTTAGATATATTATTCTGCTGTGTTGATATTGTAACATTTCTGATTTTTTTTTGTAATCTTAAAGTTTTTCATTTCTTTATATTTCAATAATATATCATTGAAACGGAAAACATAAAATAATTATACTAGTACTGAGTTATATAGATGCTTTTTTTCCTATTCTGTTTTCTTGTTTTAGTTAATTTTGTAAAAAAATGTCTCTTTTTTATTGCATTAAAATCAGAAAATAGATTTAGATAAAAAAGATGTGACTATTCAGTAAATTATATATAAGTTTGTCATCTATACATATATAAAAAGCAGTAGTCACTAGCGTGTATGTATTTCGACTGAAATTACGAAATTTTTTAAAATCGTGATAAAGCAAATATATATACAAAATTCTAACATGAAAGTAGTTTTTCAAAAAGATTATATGAGTAATCTAATATTTGCGAAGATATTGAAAATGAAATGTATATATTAATAGCGATGAATTGTACTTAAGAGCTGTTAAACATAAACAAATCAATATTTGTAAATGTTTTACTTATTGTTTATATTGTATTGTATATCCATATTGAACATCGTGGGTTATATCGAGAGAGGAGACTCGGGTTATTACATAATCTATGCGGTTGCATAGATTATTGTCACCCCTGTATTTCTGAGGGGATGGCCCTTTTCATATCACGGGCAGGACTTTTCATGGAATATTACAGAAAGCCCGCGAAATACGTGAATTCACGTGGGACTTGTTGGGTCTTCAGTTTCAGTTTGGACGTCAGCAGATAAGATGTTTGCTTTAGCTGAGACTCACTGCACATGGCGCGCGCTGTGATTAGTTAGAGAAATATGTTTAGTTAAGAAATAAAAGTTTAAATACATAATATGGTTTTGTGGTTGATGAATGTCTTGGCAACAAGACTGACTAGAAGACGAGATACGAAGTCCCCAACTAGGTCCAGACGCTGGAAGAAGAACGTAAGATACCAAAGATGAAGAGGAAAAATATAAGTAAGGAAAGAAGGGTATACAACAGGGTGAAAGAGAGAGAGAGAGAGAGAGAGAGAGAGAGAGAGAGAGAGAGGAAGAGAAGACAGACAGACAGACAGACAGACAGACAGACAGACAGACAGACGAGAGAGACAGAGACAGTGATTAAAACTTACTTGTTCTTCATTTCTTCTGCTACGTCTAGTCACCATGTTTCCTCTTCTTCTTCTCTGGCCGACATCTTTTCGTCTAGTTGTCCTCTAATTGTTTCCTCTAAGTGCTAGTTTTTAATCATGAAATTAATTAACTCACAAGTCTTCTTTCCTTGATCAAGATTTATTTAACCCATTCTTATTCGCCGTGCGGGATAATCAACCTCGCAGTGGCACGTCTACTCTTTGTCAATCTGAGGTTGAAACTAAATCTAACTCTATTCACGTGTTTCTCGTGACGTGTTCTCTAGGGGTCACATGGGGTTACCAACAGTCCTGGTATTTTTCCACTGGCTGATCTGAAAGCCAATGGCCCCTTCAGCTACAGGGTTTCTCTACAATTGAGGCTACCACATATATTATGTAACAATATCATTCCTTCTACCTAGGTGGCACTGAGTAGCCACTTCTAATGTTTTTAATGCATCGTAGAAAACAGAATTTACTTTTGCTCAGTTTCGGGGGATGAAGATAAAATCCCACAACAGCTTTTTGTTTAATGGAATTTCTCCTGCAAGAGCTTTAGAAAATGTTCTTTCTAATCAGGCACGTTTTTCGAAGGAATATTGAATGAAGACATAGAAATCGCATTTCTAAAACAAAATTACCTAAAATTACAGCAATTCAGTCGGTAAATCATCTACCTAGGAGCTAAACGGTTCCTGGTTCGATATCGGCCCTCGCAAACTCAGCGCATGATTAGCACAGCTTTGATCTGTGAAGAAAAGTGGAGAGCTGATTTTAGGTGTGGCGCTCACCTCGGATACAAAAAAATCCCCAAAAGTACGCAACCCCAGGAATCCATTTGGAATTGAGTGATGATAGGTCAATAATGATAATCGTTATATACGTATCTCTATTTTATTTTTTTTACTTGGAGAAGCTCGAATCTGGTGGTTGGATCTGATGTTGAGTTGGCTGGCAATCTTTGATGTTTTGTGTCTGTAACCAACTTGGGATCTGGAGGATATCTTGCCTTGTGCCATGTATAGTCTTAAATAATAACACAAGACGAACATATTTTTTTCTAATGAGATATTCTTATTATGCCCCAAGTCAAAATGTCTTGAGTGGCAGACTTACGTCTAACTCACACACCGCTTTCTACCAAACTGACCTTACATTCTTAACTCTCACTCTTACTCTTCCACCCTTCGCCACGTGATGTCTCTTGACCAGTAAGAAAACGTCATGCGGTGTTGTGCCGATTCATCCAAAAAACTTTCCATGTTAAACTACACGCAATTATTATATTCCTAGCTCTTTCCATTCTCTTTCGCTTCCTATTATATTAAACTCTACCGGTTTTACTGACTATTAAATTCGAACATTTTCTACAAGATCTAAGACATCAATGATGTGCGTATAAGCAATACGCCTTTATTAATCAAATTTTGAGTACAGACTTTTTATTACATGTTATTACATTAAAACTTAAATACTCGAGGGTGTATATTCTTGCTAAGTGTTGATGATAAAGGGAATTATCTAATGTTGTAGACAACTTGAAAATGTCCGTCAAATATTTTAGTTTATAAACGAATTTTTTTGCAAAAAAAAAAAAAATCAGTGTATATTACAATTTATCATCTTAAGTAAAGAAAAAAAAATCTCCTAATTTTTTTCTGGGAAAACTAAGTTTCTTTTTATATGCATTGCGTCCGACTGGGAACCACAAGGTTCTGGGTTAGATACCGGCCCTCGACAACTCAACGTATGAGTAGCACCGGAATCTGTGCAGTAATGTGAGAAGCTGATGGTAAGTGTGGCGCTCTACCCCAGACGCCAAAACAATCTCCTTGGTCTAGAGCTTGTGAAAAGGGGATAGACTCCGATGATTTTACTTTTTGATACTTACGCTCCCGGTGTGTGTGTGTGGGGGGGGCGCATATTCTTGCTAGTCAAGTTAACGTTCGTTCATGTTTTGTAAACAAAAAAAAAGTCTTTTGTTTCATGGTTGAAACTCATTTGCGCTTTACAATTTGCAGTGTCACGATCAAGTTCAACATTCAGACGGACAGAAGAATGTCCTGTCAGTAGGTCAAGATTAAAGGTCAAATAACCAACCAGCCATTACGGATATCTATGACAATCTCTCGTCCCTATCATTCATTGCTCCTGTGATGTTCTCTATGCAGCATCCAGTATCCGCACAGAGTTGGTCGATGTACATTTTTGCTGGACGGCCTACTCTGGCGTGCCCATGTGATGGCTTCCACAGAAGAACGTCACTAATGAATCCATCCTTCCTTCTCCAGCAGTGCCCAGTCTGTTGTGTTCGCCTCACGGGGATCGTTTCTGTGATACGGGGCAGATGGCTGTACATCTGTTTTCTCGTGGGGTGTTGCTTCTACGTCTTGTTTAAGATTGCGCGCATCATTCTTGTACAGCTCCCATCTAGCTTATTCTCTAGGCGCTTCGTTAGGGTCCAAGTAGTGCAGCCGTACAGTAGCACTGATACAACTACGGCTTGGAAGAATTATGGTAATTAGGTTCTATCTAATGAACTGTATTGTAGGCATTTAATGTATCATTTTATCATATGAAATGCATCTAGATATTGAATAGAACCTTCGGGCATAAAGAGGATCCAATGTCGGCTTTTTAAAAATGATTCCTGGATTATACGATAAAATGTGACCCTTTTGCATCTCAAGCTGAATTGAAATTCGGGTGCATTAATGGGCAAACATGGAACATTAACCATTCGTAAAGGTTGGAATGAAGCGATATATTAATTAGAGAAAGATATGTACCTCTAAAGGGATATCATTTTATAAAACTGTTCTAATCGAGTATCGGATTTAAAAAGAATAATAGAAAGAAACACAAGGAGTATTAAAATTGGGAACAAGTTTACAAGCAAATATATAAGGTGAACAGAGTAATTAACAATTACTAGGTTGAATTTACAATCGCGTTGTTTCTCTTTCCGATGTTTCTTCAGACCTTATTTATAGGAAAACAGATGATTCCATTCTCCTTATGATATTGATTCTTCTCTGGTTTCCAATTCCTCTGTCTCTTTTGCAAATCTTGGGGATTGTTTCATTGATTGTTTTGTTTTACGGCATATCAACTCGATTGGTCATTTAATGTCGACAATGTTTTGAAATAAATTCATTCTTGATGGGTACTAATTTTTGTTTTTATATAAACATTTTTTCCATTTTAAACATAGATGGGACCCTAACAGGTACTACCGCGCCGGGTCAGAGTGGACCTGGGAGTAATAATGATGAAGGAGTACTCCACACATCCAACTCTCCAGAATGGGAATTGCACTATCAGGTAAAGTTCAACCTCATAAACAGGACAGGAAAACCCCAGCCAAACTTTTCAAGTACAAATATGATAAAAAGGTTTGGGGCATGCCATAAAGACAATATGGTTGAGACATTCATATAGGTGCTAGGGCTTGATGTGATCAACCGATTAATTGTAGGTGGCCTCTCTGACCGTCCGTCTAGTCTAAGTAAGGTGAAAAGTGGAGTGTTGCATGTCATGGACTGCTCAGCCACCACGGTTTAATCTTTAAACGTCACGGGTCGCCACCCACGGTCAACAGGTGGCTCCATTGGAGGGGGTCTTACTCCTCTGCAGAGGCGCAGTCGGTGTCTTCTAAAGCCCTAGTCGACAGGCTGTCTCATTTTGAAAATATTACCAGCACTGTTTAGACAACACTTTCTTCATCATAATGTCCTGATGAAGGTTTAAAAAAAAAAACGAAACTTTCTTTTAAAGTTCAGCCCTAACTGACTACCGTTATGTCATATTTCAATAAAGTTTCAAGTTAAGGAATTACATCGTTCATTTTTCATTAGTTTTAGATTAAAACTTTAGCACTATAAATTAAGTTGATTAAAAATTTCAAAAGAAATTATAGAACAAAGATTTTAAAAGGAAACCTTTTATGAAGTACTCAGATTCCTTTACTAACAAGTCGTTTAAAAAATAAAAAAAATTACGTAGCTGATTTATTTTAATTTTTATTTTATACTTGTAAGCATTTTTACTAACCAATAAAATATTCGCATCACATGGTCTACTTAACGTGTTCACATTTTCTTTTTCTTTTGTAAGTGCATCAGATTGGCACCAAATATTACTCATTTTTTTAAAAAAATCCATCACTGCCATTAGAGACAGTACACGTAAGCATCAAAATGTCTCAAATTCAAAAGCGGACAGTCTAGTGTGATAAAGGAAAAAAAATCGATATAGAAAAACCAATTAAGTGCCGGCACAAAACGCACATTAACCACGGCTCAATGGACAGCGTAATTACTTGAAGTGATTGCATACCAAATCGTAGTTTTGAAAGCTCAAATTATATAAGGCATATAGAAAAAAAAAACACAGAGCGAACATACTCAAAACTTTCTAAAGATGACCAAAAAGTAGCAACTGAAAAAAAAACTGAAAAAAAAAAATGAAAAAAAAAACGTATATTGACCAAGTGAATAGAAATGTTATGGCATTTTTTAGGAAGCTTCCTTATTTCATTCATTATCTATTTTACTTTTGTTTATTTTCTTTTTAAAAAAGGTTTTTATCGATAAGATATCGTGAAATATGGTTTTTCATTTAGTAATTATTTGAAAAAGAAAGAAAGAAAGATTACACTATCATTGGAGCTTAGAGATTTTGTCAAAACTAAGTATTGGTTTGGTTATGTCGGAACTTTTTTTCTGTTTCAAGAACTTTTTTCTCTATAATGATTTGACATACATGAATCGTTTGATCAGTTTGCACATATACATACATGAATGGCAAGTCGTTTAATGCAATAGTTAACAGGAAAAATGTAGTGAGTTCGATAAATAAGAGGAGCCGAAATATATATATATATATATATATATATATGTATATATATATATATATTTGTCATAGGGTACAAAACATTAAGATTTAAGGTACGATTATTACCATTGCATATATATATATATATATATAATATATATAATATATATATATATATATATATACGCAATTCAAGTAAAGATTGCGACAAGAAATACATTGGAGAAATCGCCAGAACTCTCAAGAAGCGTTTATATGAGCACAAACGTGATATTAAATTGGGCAATTTTCAGAATACCCTCGTCCAACATATGTCTGAAACTGATATAACTTTAGTTCAATAATGCACAATATTAGCTCAGATTCACAACAAAGACTACGACAGATTTGTGAAGCCTGTGCAATTTCGCTTTTTGCCCCCCCTTATAATCGACATGGATTTTTTAACATATCACCGTTTCTAGCTTAAATAGTTTTAAATAACTACAAAATACCAGGCTTTATTTAATTATTTAGTTATCATTCCACTTTGTTCCCTTTGTTCTCATATATATATATATATATATATTATATATATATATATATATATATATATATATATATATTTTGGCGCCCTTCCGTCAACGAAAGACGATGGAATCGTGCCCAAAAGTTTTTTATGAACTACAAAGCCTAGGTGGGTTGATACGGGGGATGTTCTGTTGCCTAAGCAGTAGATCTCCCCTCTCCACATTACCGCTGTGGTCCAAAGGTAATAAACCAATGCAGGTTGGCGACGGCATTGTCTCTGGAGTTGCTGTGTACCGCTGATATATATCAGCGTTACTCCATCTAAGGGACTCCGACTCCGGATTTGTTTTCGGGGTTTACTCCCCTAGCTTTCTTCAGGATCATATAAAGCCGCTTGGCAGCATTGGTTTTGTAACAAACTCTTCCTTGTCGTAGATGGATTGACGACCAGAGACAGGGAAGCACATCTGACCAATTTGTTGTGTGTGTGTAGTACGAGCGCCAATCCTACTTTCTGTTATAGTGTATAAATTAACTACGTAGTTTTACTTCCAACGAATCATCAGAATGACTCTGAATTATCCTGATGGTCCGTTTGGATAAACCTATGTAGGTAGTTTCTAATTTATTAGGCTTTACGATTATTACTTGCTCTACTTAGTGTTTTGAGCACTTGACCATATTTAACTTAGGCAACTCTTTCGGTATTTTTTTCTTTAGGTCATTACGCTACTTCGGCTGATTATATTTTGGTAGCTTTTTCCCTTTATACATGTTTTGTTGAACTCGCAGACTTTTTTTGTCGGACGAGTTTCTTTATCTTTTCTGGCAATCATTTTTTTTTATATCAGCGTTGAATCGTGAATGAATCCGAATAAGTTCTTACATTAGTAGTTTCTGCTCTACTTACTGCATTATCAGGTGTGAAGAGGTGAGCTATCTCTATGGTTCTTTTAAACAAATAGTAGCAGTAGGACTAAGTAAAAAAATGTGGTGACGGGTAGGAGAATTGGCGAAACTCCTCTGTCAAGAAATGTCTGTCGAGTTCAACATACATGCATATAATATATATATTATATGTTATATAATTCTAGTAATATACCTTATATGTATTATATATAATAATATAGTAATTCTAGTAATATTCTTTATGTATATTTTTATATATATATATATATATATATATATACACATAAAGAATATATATATATAAAGCAAATTTAAAGTCTTTTCGTTCATTTATTATAATATATATATATATATATATATATATATATATATCTATATATATATATAATATATATCTTATATATGGAGATTGTGTGTTTTTCTGTGTACCGAAACTATATTACTACTCAAGTCACAATCCCTTAATTATTTATGACAAATTCTCCATGATTTCATTCTTTAACCTTCAGTTATTAATAAAAATTGTTTTACATTATTAATTGTTGACCATATGTACGTACTAATAACATGCAATTGTATTTATATATACAACAAAATAACGGTTTACAGTTTGAACAAGAAGGCTAATTTGCATATTGATATTTAAAATTTTATTTAATAAATATGTGCTTGGTATTATTGATTTCTAATTGTTTGGTTTTATCTTAAGAAATATACAAAAATCTCGTGGATAAATCTTAAAAAGAAATTTATTTACAAGAAGAAATAACTGTAATATTATCTTTACTTCCTATTTTAACTAAATAGTTAAATTAGGAAAATTTACCAGTGAAAGAGGGAGTAATGGAAAATGATGGAATAGTTAGTTTCAAAGTTGTTCTATTTTTCGATTATACCCCCTCTGTTCAGATCTTTTTATCTGTATTCTTAGTCAGTTTCATTAGCCTTTCTAATTTAATATGATATTTTATTATATCAAAACTTAAATACCTGCACCCGGAGGGTGCATATATTTGCTAGTATATATAATTTTAGTAAAATATTAAATGATATATCATATTATGCTCTGATACTTCTTGTATCACATATATAACCGCCATCATTGTTGTTTCTAAGTGGTGCATTCAGACTGATCCTAAAAAAATGTCCGAGAATTCTGGCCAGGAATTATTATTTCTTTTATATAAAGAAATCGATAAGCTTTGCTTTCTGTCTTCTCACGAATACATTCTTTATCTTTTATTCATTAATTCTTTTTTTTTTCTTTCTCCAGTCTTCGTCTTTCGCTTTTAAAACTGCTTTCGTAATATATTTTATAATAAGTGTTTATATATAAAACGCCTCTATGGTTCAGATGTTTCAATAAACTGGTAGGCCAACAACACCTACGACCTTAATCGATCTATGAGTGATCACTTATCGATCTCTTCTCTCGCGGCCGAACTTCTCTCATGAATTATTGTTCGCTTTACAGCATTCGATTTTACACAAACACTGAGGCATTAGAAGATTAATACTGGGGTACCGCATGGACAGTTTATCTAATTTGAGAGTGTGTAGAACTTAATCTCTCACATATCTCATTACACCATCCATAAAATCAGGTAAAGGGTGGATAGATACCCGGCAGGGTGAAAATAAGATCTTTCAAAGGGCGGATAGCAAGATGTTGATCTCCATCGAGGTGAAAGGCGAAAGACGCTTCTGATATAAAACCGAAAGTAATGAACCCCTAGCTACTGTTAGAATTTCCTTTTTAGGAGAAGATCAATCCAATATAAAACCTGCAGCTTCCAAAACACCGACTGGTGTACGGTGAAACTTTTTTCTTGGTATGTTTTGACGTTTAGTGAGTTGGATTGCATCAGTGCGCGTAGAAAATAATGACGAAAATATTCACAAGTTACAGAATGTCAATAAATAATAGGGCATTAAGAAAATAGTGGTGAAATTGTTAGAGTCGTAGGAAATGGACTGGTGTACGCGAGTTCAAATCCTGGGCGAGGCTCTTTACATTACACATAGCGCTACTACCCTTGGAAAAATTATGCTACAAACTTCTCTCGCTCCAGTAAGCAGGGCAGACTGGGCTCTTTAAACCTTGGTTAGGCAACCAGCCTTGTAGAAGAAAAACTCTGAATTCAAACCTCTTACTCCGCTTAAAAATTGACATTGTGTCACATCCTGTTCGTGCGGGGAGAGAGTGGTATATATATATATATATATATATATATATATATATATATATATAATGAATGGAGAATGAATGAGAAAATATTGACATATGAATGTGCTCAATGCTAAAACAGCAGAGCTGGTTTACAATCAAATATTATATATTATGGATTTAATATCCCGTAACTAAAGTTGCATGCTTACTGCAATCATCAGATGGTCAAAATGTTAAGATTAAAACAAAGAAATTACCGGTATAACATTCCATCGCATGAACACGCTTAACGTTATATAAACGCTAAGCAAGCCACAGTTTTTTAAAAACCGTCTGATGATTGCAGTAAGCATGGAAGTTTTGTTATGGGATATTAAATCCATCATATATATTCACCAAAATGTTCCAGGTTCATAACCGTTCATTGATTAGCGTTAAAATTCAATATCCATGACGTGAGTGGTACGTGCGAAACTCCCGTCATTCAATTTGAACTCTAAATAAGAAACAGTTATGAGCCTTTTTCTACATATTTCTAACTCAAGTCTTTCAAAAACATACATCACCTTTTGAACAAGTAGTCTTTTTTTCTTCTTTTTGTCATATTGTCCTGAAGAAGGTTTTATATAAACCACAACGTTTAAACGTCGACAAATATAAGTTCTTTTTTGTCAAATTTTGTGTTTCCTGTTTCTATATATTTTCGGATTCATATCCATATTTTACCTCCACATATGTGTATATGAATATGTGCATATAGGCAGGTGATTCAAAAAGTAATGCCATTTTGTTTAGGACAGCTTTAAGTACTAACACAGAAATATGTGATCATACATCAAAATAAAGCTAGTCCTCTGTGGATCACATCCCTACTTCTCCACACAGTCACCGTTTCTCTCAATAGCAATGTTCCACCTTCGAATGAGAGCATGTATCACTGTCCAGTAAAATTCTCTTGACTGTTATTTGAGCCACTTCTTTACCACAAATTTCACTTCATAATCACTGGAATAATGTTTGCCTCTCAAACCCTCTTTCATGGGACCGAAGTGATAATAGTCTGAAGGCGCTAAATCTGGTGAGTAGGGAGGATGCAGTAAAGTTATCCACCCAAATGAGCGATTGTCTCTCTATCCTGATACGTGTGTGTGGTCAAGCATTGTCATGAAGAAGGAGGACATTGTCGATTGGCAAGTAGGGTCTTCAGATTCATGCTCTGCGCATCGTTAGGGTCTCGATGTTTAAGTTAGTTATATAAAATGCCTCACATGAAATGAAATATGACATTAGTTTTTGACTCGCGCTCGTATATAAGACATTTCTGAATTAGAACATTAATGTGACTCAAAATGCGAAGACATTTGGTTGAATTAGGAGGAAATTTTAGAAGAACTGAGAGAGAAAATACACGAAATAAGCGACGAATTGAGGAGATTAAAAAAATAAACAAGTTAAAAAATGGCGTCACTTGTTGAACGACAACGAAAAAAATGTTGAAAAAATTGGAAATTTGGCGAATTATACTAATATGTATTGATATACAATGCCATGGAATTTTTTATGTATGTCTATGTATAAAACAAACATGTAACTCCCTCATTGTTTCCATTCTAAGTCGAACAATGGATAAAATTGATCAGATGTCACGCACAAAGACTCAAGCACCATATTAACAAAAAGAAAAAGAAAAAAAATGGCCGCTTGGCGGGCATTTTCCAGAAACCGACCGCCGAATGTCTTTTCTTTTTTGGCATGCATGAAAGACTCAGTTTACAATGTCTAATCAGCGCGAATGGAAAAGACGTACGCAAACGAACGGAGGTAGGGTGAATGGCGGTATGTAAAAGAAATGAGCGACAAACCTCCTCCAACCCCACAGAAGAAAACTGGGAGAAGGTAGACCAAAGATCTTTGATATATGAGACTATACAACAGCGAGGGGAAAGAGAAAACACTTCACGTTAGAAATATTCTAGAGTCAAAAGAAATAATGTACCTAAGTAAGGATGTAAGTATATAAGAAATGGAATCCACTCCGACAGTTTTTAGGTATAAATAAAGAAAAACAGTAGTATACATTGTGTTAACAAGCGCCTGTTTTGACTCCATGAAGTTTATAAAATGTAATTCAAATGAAATCATTTAGAAAATAAAATAAACTATAACTGTACAAGTGCCAGTATCGAACTAGGAACCTTACGGTTTTTAGCCGAACGCTATAACGACTGAGCTAACCTCGCCCTACTTATATGTTGATATATATTTACCAACCCCTCCGCACGAGCAGAATGTGACACAAGGTAAATTTCTTAAGCGGAGTTTAACAGGTTTGAATTCAGAGTTTTCCTTCTCCTAGACTGGTTGCCTAACCAAGGTTAAAGAGCCCAATCTGCCCTTCTATTTACCCATAGCTGGAAGGAGAGTAGGATTCATACCTTTCCCGAGGGTATTAGCGTTAAGTGAAATATAATTACCACGTCCAGAATTTGAACTCGGGGCGACGAGTCCATTTCCCATGACTTTAACCATTACACCACGCGCTTAATATAAATCGTATATCTTTTTAATAATGTACATGCTTAAATGCACGTTTTCCTTATAATCGTAGCGTGAAAAGCTAAAGTTTGATATCACCTAACTGAAAATAAATAACACCAAAAATATATACGGTGTGTATCGATATGTTCATGCCAACGATTGGCTATTGATTTATGACAAAATATTTATAGCTTCTTTACAAATTCAAAATTCGTAATTCACCATCGATTTTCGATTATATATTTCTACTGTGTTCAGAAAATTATGCAAACCATATTCGGTTTCTGTCTCATGTTAGCATTTTACAAACCTTGTTTTGTTTGGAGGCACATCATGCGGTATTGTATAATGCCCCTTTAATAATCCTTAATCTAAAGTGGTTTCAATATTCCTTTTAATATGAGCAATATGTAATCTTGTAACATGAATAAATATAAGAAGAACAGAATTTGCGTATCCCTAAGGCGGACAGTATACATAAATCCGTCTATTCCTAAATGGGTTAACCTCCTTTTACCTAGAATAATATATCTCTTGACATTGTGTAGATATGTAGAAAAATGGGTTTAGAATAATATATATATAATATATATATATATATATATATAATATATATATGTGTGTGTGTGTGTGTGTGTGTGTGTGTGTGTGTTTATATATATATAGATATAAACGCAACGCTCTTCTCTGAATGGAGCACTCTGTGAAGGCCTTTACACACAAAGCGATGTGTGTATAAAAACAGTTAAAATCCCCTTCCCTTTCTGTAAGTGAAGACAGCCTAATGGTTAAGGTGGCGGACTGACACCCAACCGACCGGAGGTCAATACCGACTGTAGGTAGCTTACAGAATGTCTAGCCACACTGAAAAGACTTGATAAGTCGAAACACGTGTCTGTGGATGACCCCTATATATATATATATATATATATATATGGGAGAATATGTGCTTAAATGAAGTCGAACCTATTTTTTGAAATTTAATTCATTAATAATTAATTAGGCGGGATTAAACTATTAAATGTAAGGCTAAACAAATCGAGAAAAATCAATCTCTGTATGTACATTTCGGCCTATTAGGCCTCATCAGCAGAGCTATATTATATATATATATATATATATATATATATTATATATATATATATATATATATGGGATTAAGTATGAAAGCATTCGGTATAAAATATCAGATATATATATATATATATCAACTAAGAAGCATACGTGGTTCCCTCCACAACATATATATATATATATATATATATATATATATATATCATCTAAAGGCACCGTGATTAGACGTTTCACGTCACATCAGTGTGGCTAGACACCGAAACTACTTCTGACCAAGAGCGAAAACTGAATGATTTTTCATCAGGCCGGTTCCTTAATCTCTCGGCCGTCAAATGCTGCCAGTAAGAAGTGGTGTTTTAACTGATAAATACATAAATCTGTGTGTATATTTTACGATCACAAGAGAGTTCAAATCTGTAAACAACAGATGATCATTACTTTTTTTTTTACGTTGGCGGTGAAAGTCGCTCCTAGAGAGCTCTACTGGGTTTGGGGAGCATATAATAAGTCATCCACAGACACCGTGTTTCGACGTTTCACATCTCATCAGTGTGACTTTAATTGACTTTCACCGCCAGCATAATAAAGCAATATATATATATATTTCTTAGTGTTGAAGATCATTCTATGTGGGGTTAATTTACAAAATTACAAATCTTGAACTGGTTTTGCCTTTCCACCGAATTCTTATTTTTTACGAGTGTCGTCACTTCCGTTTTTATTAAAATGAACGAAAGGGGAAAAAAGACATGCTACACAGAAAAATATAATTGGAACGAAAGAAAGAATGAAAGTGGTGATACACGTTTTTCAGTGTAAGAGCTCGATGTGCATTGTCTCAGTTGTGTGAACGGGCAGAGCAATATGTTGAAGTCAGTCAGTCCGTAAGTAAGTATACTGTTGGTTTGGAGAAGAGCAACTGGCCAAGCACAACTTAACTAGTGACCAAGATAGCTGGTACTTATGGGACTCATGAATAGTCCATTCATGTGCTTGGGGGATTCCATTCCTTCAGTGCTGATTGACTGCTTGGTTTCTATGATGCTATAAAGCTTCATAAATACTATGGCATTCCGCAGTAGGATTGCAACAAGGTTAGATCTGTATTGAGTTACAAATACTTGTTGCATTGTCTTACCAATTCGACAGCAATTTGAACTTAGTATGATTATACTATAATGATAAATAAATAAATAAAAATTATGCTTCATGTAATAATTTATTTCACCTGCAACAAGTCTTCAGACATAGAATATGAATGTTGATTAATAACAATGTTTTTGGTCTATGTTATTACATGAAGAAAATTCAATTTTTTTCCTTTAATAACTTATTTCAAACATTATTTCAGAAGCAGATACAAACTTTGTTTCATTCATTTGTCATATATATATATATATATATATATATATATATATATATATATATATGTGTGTGGTGTGTGTGTGTGTGTGTGTGTATATAGTGTGTGTGTGTGTGTGCGTTGTGTGTTTGCGTGTGTATTAACATAATATATATATATATATAAATATATATATTATATATATATATATATAATATATAGTGTTTATCGCGTAAGCAAGGCTCTCAGTTAATTTTGGATAAGAGCTCCAAAAGTGACCCTAACATATATACATATATATGTGTTTATCAGTTAAAATTCTGCTTCTGGACAGCACGTGCTATTGGCGAAGGGGTTAGAGAATCAGACTGTTGAAAAATCAGACGGATCATTCCCGGCTGGAAGTATTATTATATATATATATATACATATATATATATATATATATATATATATATATAGGTAACATCCACTTGACTGGTAATTAAGGGATAATTATATTTGGGATCATCAAATCCACACTGTATGCTCATGTAGATACAAAATTATAGATTCATACAAGTATTTTTTTATAAATACCTAAGAAAGCTAAATGTATAATAACTAATAAATTAATTATATACAGAGCAATATTTAATTTTAAAAGAAATAAAAACAAAACAAACCGTAATTTGACTATAATATACATACACACACACACACACACACACACACACACACACCACACACACCACATATAAATATATATATATATATATGAAGTGGTCAAACGATGTGTTTGAAATGGCGAAGGCCGACAATTTGAGGAAGATTATGTCCTTAATTAAAGTCATACCTAATTTGTTAATTAATTAATTATAATTAATTGAATTAGGCGTGCATATCGGTTTAAATGTAAAGCGTAAACAAATCGAGAAAATGTCGATCTCTGTATGTACATTTCAGCCTATTAGGCCTCATCAGCAGACTTTTTCTCGATTTGTTTACGCTTTACATTTAAACGGATATGCACGCCTAATTCATTTAATCATAATTAATTAATAAACAAATTAGGTATGACTTTAATTGAGCACATAATCTCCCTACATATATATATATTGCTACTAATCATAGTTTTCCGAAACATTCCTATACTCATTGGAATCAGCTTCCTTCAGTAGAATGTCACAATACAAATAGTTC
>CM042155.1:10109639-10119639 GCA_023376005.1 Doryteuthis pealeii
TATAATTATCGAATTTTATGCGATACATGCATTTATAATTGCCTTCAAGCAAAAATATAAATAATAATAATAATAATAATATATATATATATATATATATATATATATATATGTCACCGGTGTACCAAGAAATGGTGTTTGCAAGCGACCTGATAAGCGAAATAAATGAAAGAATTTGACTTGTCACTGCCCAATTAAAAATAGTATGAAAATGGAAAAATGCAAGTTGTGAAAATATGGAGCGGTGAATGATCCCATAAATAATGGCAATTTCCTTGAAAACGGAACATTTTCTTCGGAATACTTTTTTCTATAAATGTAAAGTTTTATCTCTCTCTTCCTCCTCCTTCCCCTCCTTGTGAACCCCCTATCTCTTTCTCAGGTACTCCCACTTTCCCCTTGCTCTTTCTCTCTTTACTTCTCTCCTTCCTTTTCTGTCTCCTTTTCAACTCTATCTCCCTCATTATCCTTCCATTTTCTACTCAGTCTCTTTTCATCTCTCCTCCAGCTACTCCCCTTGAATCCCCTCTCTATTTCTCATAAACTCCCTCTTTTCCCCCCTCTCTCTCTCTTACCTCCTTTTTCACTTTGTCTTTCTCTTTCTCTTTCTCTTTCATTACCCTTCTATTTTCTACTTACACTCTCTTTTCATCTCTCCCCTCCTCCTCCTCCTCCGCCTCCTTCTCTTTCTCCTCCTCTTGAATACCCACTCTCTTTCTCATGAAATCCCTCTTTCCCCTCTTTCTCCCTCATAGGGTTATGTTTTGCTGAAGACGTTTTGTTTTATTCATTCTTGCTAGGTATTCCTTTTTTTTTCAAACTGAATCTCCTAAACACATTTTAAACAATCTCGATTTTCTTGAAAACATTTAAAATGTATGACCTATTAAACACATATATGGGACTTTAACAGGTACTACGGCTCCTGGTCAGCGAGATAGATATATAGATAGATATATAGACAGACAGACAGACAGACAGATAGACAGATAGATAGATAGATGGATAGATGGACAGAGAAATAAATATATATATATAGATAGATAGACAGAAAGAAAGAAAGATAGATAAATAGATACATAGATAGGCAGATAGGCAGATAGATAGATAGATAGACAGATAGACAGAGAGATAGATAGATAGATAGATGGAAGTAATGGGGGTCAAGGAATACTCCACATTCCCCAAAGTACCAGAATTGGAAGTTCACCACTAGAGGCATGTGTGTGTGTGTGTGTGTGTGTGTGTGTGTGTGTGTGTGTGTGTGTGTGCGGTTTAGCTTAGTCAGCAGAGAGCCCGCCTAGGAATCACATGGTTCCGGGTTCGATACCGTCCCTCGACAACACAGCGACAAGTAGCACAGGGCTCTGTGCGGTAAAGTAAGGAACTGGTGCTATATGTGGTGCTCCGATTCAGATACTAAAATAATCTCCTTGATCGAGCGCTAGTGAAAAAAGGATAGACCCCTTGCCGTCAGGCACTTACCGACATTAAGCAAGCCCGACGACTAATTTATTTATTTATTTATTTATTTTAAAACAAAGTGTATTCGTAAAATTTTAATCAAAGTGGAAAAACAAATTTCAGGACAAACTTTCAAAAATATCTTACTTTTAAATATTCACATGAATTTTACCAAGAAAATGTTCAAATATTACTTCATATATATATATATATATATATGTATGTCTCTCCGTCTGTCTGTCTGTCTGTCTGTCTGTCTGTCTCTCTCTCTCTCTCTCTCTATATATATATAATATATATATATATATATATATATATAATTCAAAAATTGAAAATGTGCTATTTCTGCTGCAGTGCATCGTTTAATGAAGATGTTTGGGTACACAAATGCAGAAATTCGTTTGCACTCCATCACCGTAAAGCAGAGAGTACATTTTTTCCTTATATTCCACAAAAAAAAATTGCCGTTCACAAAGAGTTGAGTAAATAGAAACTCAACTATTTCAAATCGATCCGGAAAACAAGTACATTTCTATTTGAATTCACTCTTTTATTTGAGACATTAGGAAAAATACATTCATAATGCAATAAAAAGCTTCATAAATTCTTCTGTAATGTGTCCAATCTTCATTTTCATGAGCTAGTATATATATATAATATATATATATATATATATATATATATATATATATATATATAAAGATAAAGATATATTAGGAATACGTATTATAAAGACATACACATCCGAGCGGAATTACAGAGCTTAACAATTTAGCAACACACAAAGAGACAGAGTGACTAAGAGACAGACACGCGCGTGCGTACACTCTCACACACACACACACACACACACACACACACACACACACACACACACACACACAACATAAATACAGTATATATATATATATTTTTTCTTTTTTTGAAGGCAAAATAATGC
This sequence comes from Doryteuthis pealeii, assembly GCA_023376005.1. Classification (NCBI taxonomy): domain Eukaryota; kingdom Metazoa; phylum Mollusca; class Cephalopoda; order Myopsida; family Loliginidae; genus Doryteuthis; species Doryteuthis pealeii. The sequence goes on from CM042155.1 coordinate 10,112,044, forward strand.
AGATTCATGTTGAAAAATATATTTATTCCTTTGCTCTTAATTTTCGGATAAAATCCATCTTCAGAGAGTTTATTATTTGAAAATGTTCCATTTGTGTTTTTTAAAGTCAACTTGGTTCTAATATAAAAAGTCAACTTGGTTCTAATTTAAAGTCAACTTGGTTATATATATAAAAATGTATATATATATATATATATATATATATATATATATATATATGGTCCATGATGACAAGAATAAATTAATTTTAGGAACACAACAGGGTGAGTGAGAAAGGGGAAAGAGACGAGTATGAAATGGGACAAGAACAAAATAATTTGGCAAATTCCTAATTAGATATATATATATATATATATATATATATATATATATATATAAATGTATAAGTAGTAACTTACCGGTGGGTATGAGTACGATCGTTGGAAGCGCACAATATCCAGAGGCTAAGGTTGAGAAAAAACAAATACAAAGTGCTCAATACAATGTAGAGCAAACATTTATTTTAACAATGGAAAGGAGTAACCTACTCGAGTTTCATCGATTGATTCTTCAGGATTACTTTAGTTAAATTAATCGAGATTTCAATTAATCTTAGATGGTATAATACATGCCCGTTGGAATGGGACTTATCTTTTCCTCTACTAAAGATAAGTCCCATTCCAACGGGCATGTATTATACCATCTAAGATTAATCGAAAACTCGATTAATTTAACTAAAGTAACCCTGAAGAATCAGTCGATGAAACTCGAGTAGGTTACTCCTTTCCATTGTTAAAATAAATAAATAAATAAATATATATATAATATATATATATATATATATATATATATATATATATATATGTCTCTGTATGTGTGTTTGTGTGTGAATCTGTCGGTCTGTGTTGCTAAATTGTTTAGCTTTATAATCTCGCTGGGATATAACTATCTTTAAAATACGAATACCTAACGTATATTTATCTTCGCTATATTGCAAGGCATGGTGATTATGGTAAAATAAAAGCCCAAAAAAGTAAGTTATCGCAAACAAAACGCAAAGAAGTAACGACTGCAATCAAAGAAAATGACGACTCCAATATCGGCGATGGCGAGTGGTTGGCTAAGCTGGAAAACACAAAGTAAAACCCACAAAAAACTTCGACTTTTAGCATTCATTGATGATTTTATTCACTATGTTCGTGTCTCTTAAGACGGGGAAGCATAAAAAGAAATTGACAATGGTCACTTTTGAGATTTTTGGATATAAGGCGTGTGTTAAATGCCCACTCTTATTTATAGACCCGGCGATAATCATGTGACCATATTCTTGGCCAATCACTGGCAGTACTCTGTTGCTGATATTGTTATCTATACCGGCTGTTCTGGTCATACCTGCTCACAATGCTTTGAACCTTCGTGGACGACGGAACATAGGATTATATCACTGGACCTTTGACACTACGTAGGATTCCATAACTCAGGTCTTATTCACTTACCAAAGGATTACATAGTTCAGGACTTACTTACTTTAAGTCCTTTTTAACTGGCCAAGGATGGCGGTCAGAAACTTAATAGGTTATGGGCCCAGCACGCTTCCACAACGTTTCGGAGTAAGCTTATTTGTATCTAGTTGCAGGAGTCTTTTCGTGTCTTTTGTTCACTCTTATTTCTACGTTCATGCCATTTGTCTCTTTGCACACCAAACAGCATCACAAAAAAAAGAGACCTAACCAAAACACATGCGCGTGCGCACACACACACACACACACACAAGCACTCACACACACACACATGCACACACACACCCACACACACACACACACATACACACACATATATATATATTAATGATTTGAAGGCAATTACAATGCGTATAAAAATAAAAGCAAAAAAATGTTATTTTTGTCTTATCGATTTCAAAGAAACTTTATCTTCAGAGACGAATATCAGAAATGTACGTGCTCTGTATGTACATGTCAGCCTATTAGGCCTAATCAGCAGAGCTATAGACAGGAAGCTGCTTTGTGTGTGATTCGAACTCTGACTGTCAAACTGACAGGAAGGGACTCTAACCGTTACACCAGCAGGCCCTTCCCAGACCTTTCGTTTTGTTTAGAAGTATGTTATATTCCACTTTATGGTGACTTTTACTACACGACAGTATGAGAAGTAAAGAAACAGACGATGTGTTTTGATATGGCTTTTTTCAAAAATATACATCTACAGACTTTTTAAATAATATTTTGAATGTTAACTAAAAAAATAATTTAAAAATAATGAACATTGTAACACGGGTATTTTTTTTTTTAATTTGATAAGGAATTTGATACATTATGTTCTTCTTGTCCCCTCTCTGACTCGTCTCTTCTCCCTTTCTCTCTTACTCTCTGATGTTCTGAAAATCTCTCTGCTTACATAAATAAATACATATATGTGTACTTTGATAAAGATATAGCTCGATATATTCATGTATTGACGTCTTTTAAAGTCTGGATAATTTTTGATGTAGCAGCTGTGTTCCTCTCTACTTGTTATCCCATCGTGGATTGGGACAAAGAAATCTCCATTTGCAGCTGTCTGCCTACATGAAAAACGTAAACAATTACCAGTCGATACGATAAATGAAATATAAAACTTCAGTTTTGTGTTCCATCAAACAAATATTTATTCATAATACAATATGTATCTTCTTCTGCAAAACATTCTTCAATCGCACATGACTGCATGATGTGCGCATAAAAGTAATACGCTAGGATGACAGGGGTTTCTATTCACGCGGAACGTTTTTGTCAGATTCACCGGTCTTGAGTTACTGTGAATGTTTTATGAGTGAAACCTTTCAAAAGATTCTTTTAAACATTTCACCTCTCAAAGGAATGGCGTTGTTTATATACGAGCCATTTACTTAATTTGTGAATTTTACAATTGCTTTTCTCTTATCAATTTACTGTGTTTGTATCATAATAGCGTGGAATCGTTTACCGGAAGAGGAAACCAGTAATCTCTCTTTGATGAATTCTGGCGAGTAGAATAGTGTTTATTGGCCAATAACAATGCAATGAATTGAACAAATTCCTATTTCCACGATATTAACATAATCAAAACAACAATGAATATTCAATCGATATATATATATATATATATATATATATATATATATATATGCGTGTGTGTGTGTGTGTGAGGCTGTATATATATATGTGTGTGTGTGTGTATGTGTGTATATTAACATATATATATAAATGTGCATATATACATATATAGGCATATATATGTGTGCGTAAGTTTATATTTATATATATATACACTTACATATTTATTGATACATATACTTGTGTATTTATTTATATCAACATATATATATATATCAATATAGGCATATATATAATATATATATATATATATATATATATATATATATGCCTATATTGATATATATGTTGATATAAATAAATACACTAGTATATATAATATATAATATATATATATATATATATATATATATATATATATGAACACACACATATATATATCACATATATATATATCAACATAAATATATATATATATATCGATATATATAATATATATATATACATATATATATGATATATATAATATTATAATATTGATATGTACATTGATATATATATTATATATATATATATATATATATATACATACATATATATGCATAATTGTATATACATATATAATGCATATATATTCATATATATATATATATATATATATATATATATATATATATATATATATTATCATTCATGCATATTTTCATTCGTTAAGAGATTTATTTGTACGCTTATTTATGAAAATGGAATAATATAGCATTAGGTACATTTAACTCAATAGAATAATTATATTATATAATGATTTGCTTTTATAATATGTCAATCAATATTCTCGTGTGTGTGGATTTCTCAACCACATATAAATGATTTAACAGAAGTTTCAGCGAGTGCTAAGTTAGCGCCAGTTATTGGCAAATGTGGTAATAACCCAAGACATATGAAGCTAAATCAGTATATATATATATATATATATATATATATATATATATATATATTGAATGTTTGTTTTTTAGAAGCATTGTTGAATAAAGTATATATTATTATTTATATTTTTGCTTGAAGGCAATTACAATGCGTATATTGTATAAAATTCGATAATTATAGAAAATAACCATGACTAATGGATTTCGGAAATGATTATGCGATGCTAGAACAGTCCGTTTCAACTTTATAAAGTTGAAACAGACTGTACGATGTTCTACCATCGCATAATCATTTCCGAAATCCATTTGTCATGGTTATTTTCTATAATTATCGAATTTTATACAATATACGCATTGTAATTGCCTTCAAGCAAAAATATAAATAATATATATATATATGTGTGTGTGTGTGTGTGTGTGTTAAGAGTAAGGAAATGAATCCGACGGTATAAGTATAGATAAAAGAATATGAAAACACACAGTGCTGTTAAAATGAAAATATTGTATATCATATTCAGAGCTAATACTGAACAATATTTCAATTCATAAAAATCATCATCAGAGCTTGTTTTTAATCCGGACTCATCGAGAGAGAAGCAGAAAATAATTTGAATTCAAAACGAAAACATTGATGTTCCAAAAAGCGTACAAGTCATGCGATCGTTTCGTCATTAGCACGTCCGCTACGTGTTTCTCGGTCAACGACATAATGTATATCTTAGTGAAACAGTTTTTGAAAGAAGACATATTTCAAATTCAAATATAGAGAAAATTCTCTTTTTCAAACAGGAAGAGTTTTAACCCGTTTAAAGTGAGCCTGCAAAGGATTTTTTTCAGAAAATAAATATTTTTTCAACTATTTTTTTTTTATGTAAAAAAAATGTGAATGGTGTAAGGGTTTATTGGGATAATGTGAAATTAAATTTGTTAGGAAGTATATGTCAGAAATGGTTGTGTGATAATATGATATAAAATATTTTTATTTTAACAGCATTGTGTGTTTTCATATTCTTTTATCTATACTTATATATATATATATATATATATATATATATATATATATATATATATATATATATTATCCGCCTGTCTGTCTGTATGCATGTATGTTTGTACAATGACTGACCGCACAGAAAATTGGTGGAAACCAGCAAAGATCAAAGTTCAATAAAATCCACGCCGACTTCTATCCGGGACAGGGTGAAAAACCTGTTACGATTCATTTTCCAATAGAAATATGATAGGTTAGGCTATAAATACGATGGTTAGTCAAAACGTAATGCCATTTCGTTTAGGACAGATATAATTATCAAAAAAGGAACATGTATCACACATCGAAATGAAGCTGGTCTTCTGTGAATTACATCCATACTTCTCCACATAGTCACTGTTTCTCTGAATAGCAATGTTCCACCTTAGAAGGAGAGGATGTATCCCCGTCCCGTAAAATTGACTGTTCTTTGAGCCACTCACCTCATTTACCACATCTTCCATACTCATCAGATTTAGTGCCTTCAGACTATCATTTCTTCGGCCCCATGAAATATTTTTGAGGGGTAAATAATATTCCAGTGACGAGGAATTGAAATCTGTAATGTAGAAGTGGCTCAAAGAACAGTCTATATAGAATTTTACGGGGCAGAGATACATGCTCTCTTTTGAAGGTGAAACATTGCTATTGAGAGAAACGGAGAGTATTTATATACCTGTCCTAAACAAAATGGCATGACTTTTTGACTCACCCTCGTAGAATTCATTTAATCGTATTTGATAATAATTCCTTAACGACTCATTCAAAAGATACTTTGAAAGTCTTACATTTCCGGAATTCCTTTTTCTAGAATATAAATATGCGTATACGAGTGGAATTATATTATCGTATACATTCATACAGGCCATTTTCCCCAATAATATAGAACAACTTATTTATGCATATACGCCCCGAGTCCAAATCCTGGACGTGGTAATTGCATTTCACTTAGCGCTAATACCCTTGGGAAAGGTATGAATCATACTCTCCCTCCAGCTATGGATAAATAGTAGGGCAGACTAGGTTCTTTAATCTTGGTTAGACAACTGGTCTAGGAGAAGGAAAACTTTGAATTCAAACCTGTTGAACTCCGCTTAAGAAATTGACCTTGTGTCACATCCTGCTCGTGTGGAGGGGTCGGTAAAAAATATATATATATGCATATTTACCTTTCGAAAATAATTCAGTTATGGTTATTCATACCCAAATGAACACAAGTAAAGTTGATAGACGATTTCTTACAGTGTTAGTTTATCGTTCAATAGTAACGTACTTTGGTTAATGCACATTTTCCCGGGCTTTTTAGCGATAAGTTTGTCAAAAACAAGTGTCAGCTCTAGCTCTACAAAAATTGTGATGCCCTGTGTAATGTTTTATTATTTCCCATTTTATGAGGTAGATAAAAGGAAAAGTGAGCAAGAAATGAACAACTCAAAACAAATCAAGGGTTGAAATGATTTCGTCCGTATTCACGCGGACATCTTCAGTCAAAATGATTTTATTAAAGCGAAGTTACGTGCAAGTACATGTGAAATGGTGAGGGGTGGTGTGATGGTAGTTTGGAGGATGAGGAGTAAATGTAGGGGAGTGCAAAGGGTAGGTCAGAGGGGGTGAGTATGTTGTTATAGGAGATGAGGAGGAGGGAAGATTTGAGTGATGTGAGGTCGTTGGGTTAGATATGTGGAGGAGTAGGGGGGAATTTTTTGTTTTAAAACATTTCTTGAAATAAGCAAAAATCTGTTAGATGCTGTATTTTTAAGGTTTTTGAGAAAAATTGACGGTATCCTGTAACTCAAAATGTTGAGGTGATATAGAAAAAACTAGGGTCATTTTTGGATTCAGGGGTCAAAAAATAGTCAAGAACAAGTGTCAGATCCAAGTCAACAAAAATTGTGTTCCCCAGTGTTATCAATTAAGATTCTAGAAAGAATATCAACCTTTTGCCATTTGAATAAAAAAAAATCCCAGTCACTAATTTTTACATTTCTAGAAAGATCAAAACCAGAAGAGCTCATTAGAAAAAAAAGTCAAAAAGTTACTTGAAAATTTAAAAGTTATTTTCTTAAAACTTAAAAAAATAATTTTTGTAGCATGTTTTATCTTTTTGATATTTCAAAAACTATTTTTCTTTGAATTGATGCAAAAAAAAGGGTCTTTTGATTCAATTGAACTATTTTTATTCACTTAAAAATTCGTCGCTTTTGTTGATTCTCCATTGTGCCAGCGGACTGGGCGTGGGAACGATCACGCACTATTGCTCAAAACAACTAGTGGAAATGCCGAATGCTAATGTGCATCGTTATTGTTAATGCAATCGAGCGAATGCGAATATATTTACGCTGGACTTGTGAGTGTTTTCTACGTGATATCATAGATGCAATTAAATAACAAATCGATTACAAAATGCCCAGGACTTTTGGAAACTCTAAATCTACATGAACGCACTCGTAGATGCTCTTCGCTTTTACACAGTCAAAGGAGTTTGTATTTGAATAACAAAACCTATTTGCAAGTCGCAGTCATTAGGATAGCTTTCAACAAGAATAAATAATGAACTAAAAGGTTTTGCGAG
>CM042155.1:10124639-10147139 GCA_023376005.1 Doryteuthis pealeii
TTTTCTTCTTCACTTTGCCTTTTTGAATTAAATGTTGGATTTTATATCGATTTGAATTCCAATTAATGATTTCGTTATTTAAAAAATCGATTTTAAATTACTTCGATGCAGACAAGTTAAATAACTTTCAATTAAAATTCGCAGTTCCCTAAAGTCAGTAAGTTCCGTTAAATTGATACAACAGAACAATTTGACCCAATTAAGTCGATGGAAAGTTTATTTGAATTAACACGTAAACACATTAATTGCATTCTTTTACCAGTTTTATCCTCAGAAAATGAATTTTTACAGTTTATTTTGAACTGTTTGTTGGAATATTGTTGTATATAGTTATTTACTAAGCTTAGCTCAGATGTGGCACAAGGCCAGAAGTGTGGGGCACTTAGTGAGAATCGAACTCACTAACAATGGTCTGTTAATCTAGTTTGCTAACCATTACACCACATGAATATTGTTGTATATAGTTATTTACTAAGCTGAGATTAGATGTGGCACAATGCCTAAAGTGTGGGGCACTCAGTGAGAATCAAACTCACTAACAATGGTCTGCTAATCTAGTTTGCTAACCATTACACCACAGTAATATTGCTGTATCCTGTTCTCATTCCGCTAACCATAGCTGGGGTAGGAGTTGTGTTAATTATTTTACTATGTTACTGCCTCTACTCAGGATTGAACCCAGAATCCAGATATAACTGTCACATAGAACTGTCTTAACCTAACTACCTTATCCACTAGGCCATGTGTCCAATTGGACACATGGCCTAGTGGATAACAGGATACCCCCATGGACTAAATAAACGGTTAGTTTCAAAGTTCCGTGATGGCTCCCGATTACGACAAGAAAGTTCCCGAGTTCGAAAAGAAGGTTCCCGAGTTCGAAAGGAAGGTTCCCGAGTCCGAAAAGAAATACCTGAAGAAGACCGGAGGGTATATCGGCCGAAACGTAGTACAAATAACAATGAAGATGGGGACAATAATCCGAATAACACAGATAATACTAATCTTCAAACCTCATCTCAAACATTCAGAGAAATAGACTTGTCTAGGATTTGAACTCGGGTCGACGAGTCCATTTCCTACGACTCTAACCATTACACCACGCACCTCCATCACTCCACTTGAGTTATTATATGCTTATATTTTAGCAATTGACGTGACCAGTCGATTGATCAGAGGAGGTTTCTAGTAAGGGGACTTTTGTATGGCATGAACTGCTCAATTACCAGTATTCCGTCCTTACGCATCACAGATCATCAAGCCTCATCTCAAACATTCAGGTAAATTGATTGATATCAGTATTGTTATATAGTCACTTGCTGGGTATATAATTGAGAGTAATAGAGAGAGTCTTCGGGTGATAGAAATAAAGACAGACAGACAGATAGAGTCGTGACGGTGACTTTCTTGCTTCCATTTCTTCTTTCTATCTTCTTCTTCCTTTCGGCTTTGATCGTTTAGTGCTGTTTCCTTTACTTCTTTAGCCGCTTGTCATCTTGTCGTCTATCATCTCTTCTATCTTCTTACTATGTTGCTGTCTCTAACTGAGGGCGTATTTTTAAGTCATGCATTAATCAACTACATGACTTTGTTTTTCTTTGATCAGAGATTTTATTACTGCCCATCCTGATTCACCGCGCCGTTGAGCCAACATCAGCAGAATATGTCTGTTCTGCGTGTCATTTAGGTTGAAACTGATTACCTATCTAACTCTATCACGTGACTCGCGAGATTCACGCCTCTAGAGTCAGTTGGGACCATAAAAGTTTATTGGTATTTTTCCATCCCCTAATCTGAAAAACAATGGCCCCCTAGCAGTCTCGGTACAGGGCTTGTCAAAAAGCCACGCCACCACGCAATTATGCAACAGTATGAGAAATACAACAACGGGTATAATCCCATTGGAGAGATATGTCTATATCACCTAGAATTACATAAATTGTATGTAAACACGGTTATACAATAAGTGTAGTGAGGGAAGGAAATGAGACATAGATCGGAGCAAGTAATAATCCGAAGGAGGAAGGCCCGGAATATATGCTCGGTTTGGTATCTCTTCAATTCTTTTGAGTTCTTGATGACGGTTTCGGAAAGAAAAGACGTTTGCAAATATTGCTGATTTACTAGATGAAATAAATGCACACGCTGTGAGTATCAACTTCAAACGCTAGCGTCTGAGATGCGAATAACGAAAAAGAAAAGAGTTGGCTCCAGGGTGATGGCAGGTACTTTTATGAAGGAAATCTAGACGTCCGGACATTAATGTTGACATCTATCTATACATATATAAAGGGCAGTTTTGTGTACGAATGTGTATATATGTATGTTAATATTACTGGCTGAAACTACGAAAATAAACAATATATGGCATAGTATATATATATATATATATATATATATATATATATATATATATATATATAATAAAGATAATCTACTGAGTCAGACGAACCTACTATTAGTTTCGCATAAAGCTCTTCAGGGCTAAATCTGACTGAAGAAGAAAAGGAGCAAGACCAATAAATACTACTAACCACATTAAAGAATAAACCCCGTCTCCCTAGATTTGGTCGTATCGATGGATCGTTTAACTACGGCAAAGAGATGGACAATCGTTGGCGTGCTGGGTTCCATTTGGTTGAGGGGATGAGAATGACGACGGGGTGCTTACACTTATTTATTGTTTCAAATCTGCTTAATTCTAAATAATATATAATTAAAAAAGAAAATTAAAAAAAAAATCAGTTAATATAGAAATTAATATTTTTTAATTAAACAATAAACTTATAGCGTTCTGTTTTTTATTGGTCAGTATGATTTGATAATTTAAATGATTAATGTGGTTAGTAGTATTTATTGTCTTGCTCCTTTTCTTCTTCAGTCAGATTTTAGCCCTGAAGAGCTTTATGCGAAACTAATAGTAGGTTCGTCTGACTCAGTAGATTATCTTTATTACTTGGCTCTACTTAGTATCGAGCACTTTTTACAGATTAGCTTCTCCTAGCGGTTATATGAATATATATATATCTTATATACATATATATACATATAAATTGTTTTTTCTTTTGGCCAAATACTATACCAATAGATTATTTTTTGTTGGTACGAATATCTTGGTCTTTTCTTTTTTCAAAAATTTTTTTCTTCCTGGTTGATGTTTGGTAGTATATTTTTACAATCAAACTCTCTGCCGGGTTTTTTCTTTCCGCAAGGATCTACCAACACGCTTGGTATATTATTATATATATATATATATATATATATATATATATATATATATATATATATATATATTCGTAAGACATGTTTATTGAATAACACGGAGTATTCTTTTTTTCATTTTTTGTATGGATATTTTTTCAAGTTTACTGGCTATCCTTTTTGAATCTGGATCGAGTTGATTCATCATATTTTTCATACTTATTTCCCGAGCGCTTTCGACTGTTTCTCCAGTCGTATTCATGGGGTTATGTAATTTGGTTTTTAGTTGATTTTTAGTTTTGTTATCTATGCTTTTATCAAATTCAGAGAGTCTATTATTTTTAAGAGGGGGGTTAGGTGAGTGTTAGTTATTGAAGATATTTAATACATTGTCTCCGACTTTAAAGGCTATTTTATTAATGTTAGTTTATTTTTTATTTTTAATGCATATGGCTTCTAGGATCTGTAGGCGTTTCTTATTGTTATTTTTGTAGATAATTTTAGTATTTTCGTTTAAGATTTTTCTCATTTCGGGGAGGTGGATTTTTCGGGGTGTTTTTAATAAAGTGTTGTTTTATTGAGCTTGTGTCGGAGCTAATATATATATATATATATATATATATATATATATATATATATATATATATATATGTGTGTGTGTGTGTGTGTGTGTGTGTAACACTATGGTTATGACGTATAACCATTGTGTATGGATTGAGTGCTGATTCAGCGAATACGCATGGATAGATTTGATTGGATAATTTGAATGTTGACGTGGCGAATGGGAGAAATGAAGAATGAGAGGTGCTAGTTAGAACTTAATAAAAAGAGTTTGGAATCTGGTCGGCGACGAACGAAGACGGGCTAAGGCCTAATCTTCCCCGTGCGGTGATCATGGATGAAGTTAAAATAAATAATTACTTGATCAAGTCACAAAATGGATGTCTTGTCTTTTGTAATTCCTTTTATTTTGACCAAATAATCCTTAGCTAGAAGCACAATCAGAAGAAGCCAGCGGACATGGTAGAAGGTCTGTAAGTAAGTCTAATTTCTCTCTAATATCTTTCATAATAAGTCTCTCTCTCCCTAAAGAAAGTTCTTACCAAAGAATACTCACTCTCACCAGTGTGTATGTGACACTTATCACATTAGGTACTATTGACAACATAGTATCAGTGGGGTACACATTCCTCATACGCTCACAGTGGATGTTGTGCCAGGACCTAATAGTGATCACATATATACATACATTTACGATCTGCAGATCTTGCTTTTTGAGCAAAAATAATGAAGATTTGATTTATAATCGTGAGGATGATTACAAAATAAAATTTAAATAATAAGAACAAGAATTTCCTTTCATGTAATATTTTTAATAGGAGAAATTGACTTTTCTTTTCAGAGTGTCTGTGCGCTTTATTTTTGTGGCGCTCCACAAGTCGGTATCAACGCTAGGTCTTTTTACATAGAGATCTTAATAGGGCATCCTGTGAGGATCCAACTCACGAGTCAGTAATAATGGATCTGTGAGACTAACTTTTTCCACCCTTCCTTTCAACTGAGGCGACGCCGCGTATCCGCTTTTAGTCTTTCATAAGTTTGATATGTTTGTTTTACGGCATATTAACTTCAGTGAGTTATTTAATGCCGACAATGTTTTGAAAGAAATCCATTCTTAATGCATATTCAATTCGTTTTTATAAACACATTTTCCTATTTACCCGGTACTACCAGGGAGCAATGGTGATGAAGTGTCATTCCCCAGACACCGAGAATTGGAACCTCACCATCAGATATAGTTTAACGTCATTCACAGCACATGAAGACCCTCAGCCACCGCCTTATAGCACCCATGTGAAAATCCTGGACGTGGTAATTGCATTTCACTTAGCGCTAATACTCTTGGGAAAGGTATGAATTCAACTCTCCCTCCAGCTATGGGTAAATAGTAGGGCAGACTGGGCTCTTTAACCTTGGTTAGGCCTGAGTTCAAATCCTGGACAAAGGTGTTTGCATTTCACCTTGCGCTAATACACTTAAGAAAGATGTGAATCCAACTACCCTCCCTCCAGCTATAGGTAAATTGTAGAGTAAACCGGGCTCTTTAACCTTATCTAGGTAACCGGTCTAGGAGAAGGAAAACTGTAAAACTCCGCTTAATAAATTGACCTTGTGTCACATTCTGCTCGTGCGGAGGAGTTGGTAAATATATATAGCACCCATGTGATTATGTTGGGGCTTGCCATAAACGCAATAGGGTTGGGGCAATCATATAGGTGCTATGGCTTGACGTAACCAGCCGATTAATCTCCGAGCGCCCGTATAGCACAAGTAAAGATCAAAGTGGAGTGTTTCATGTCATGGACTGCTCAGCCAATAGGATTCCATCTTTAAGCATCACAGGTCGACACCCACAGCTAACAGGTAGGGCCCATTGAGGCAGTGTTACACCTCTGAAGAGGGGCAGTCGGTGTATTCTAACGACGCAACCGACAGGGCGGGTATTATACTTAACTCGTTTATTAGATAAGTTTCTCGGTTTTTGGTTGTTTGTTTTAATTAAGTGATAGAAATAAGCGCATGTTTATGCATGTGTACAAAGAATGATATACAATTGAGTTTTCAACCCTCTAGATCATCGATACGAAAGAAACAATATCGATGTGACCCCCCTCAACACTATTTCATTTCAATACATTAATCTTATTTCATTACATTCATTATTGTTCTTATTTAATTTCCTTTTTCAACAGAACAATGTAATCAATGGAATGATATCAATAGACATTCTCCCGTTTGAATCAATTCATAGATTTTGTGTCTTCCAAAAGTCTTACCCATTTTCGCATATTGCATTCGATTTTTGTATTTCTAAACAGATGAAAGTTTATACAAAGGGCAGGTGGTGTGTATGTAGCTATGTTCCAATGAAACTACGAAAATAAATCAACGACAGAGTATATATATATATATATATATATATATATATATATATATATATATATATTTAGTAAATGAAGAAAAACTCTAAACTTGCTTCATTACTTGCAGGTAGACCATAAAGAGAGCTCAATGTACCTAATACCAGTGAGTAAAAGGACAGAGCAAGATATTTAGTAAATGAGAAAAACTCTAAAACTTGCTTCATTACTCCATAAAGAGAGCTCAATGTACCTAATACCAGTGAGTAAAGGACAGAGCAAGATATTTAGTAAATTAAGAATCCATAAAGAGAGCTCAATGTACTTCCATAAAGAGAGCTCAATGTACTGAAGCAAGTTTAGAGTTTTTCTTCATTTACTAAATATCTTGCTCTGTCCTTTTACTCACTGGTATTAGGTACATTGAGCTCTCTTTATGGTCTATCTGCATCAGCTTGGTTAAACCACACATGGAAAGACCCTAACTACGGAAAAAACTATATATATATAATATATATATATATATATATATATATATATAATAATTATGAATTGAAAACAATTACAATGCAAGTAAAAAAATAAAAACAAAAAGACTTAATTTTTTCTTTATATATATATATATATATATATATATATATATATATATATATATATATATATATATATATAATCCAAAAGTCCAGAGAAGAAATCTTCCTTACGTCCAGGAGTTTTATTCTAAAAAAACCTGTCGCAGTTTGAGAGCTCAATGTGTGCTCTTAATGTTAGAGTCACAGATAAATAAATAAACAAATAAAAGGTTTAGCTTTTATTTATTTACATGGGAACAATATTTACAACCAATGGTTTCCTGCTAACGCATTCGTCAGGTAAACGAAATAGTTTTTTAAAAAAAATATTCGTTTACCTGACGAATGTGTTTGCAGGAGACCATTGGTTGTAAATATTGTTCCCATGTAAATGAATAAAAGCTAAACCTTTTATTTGTTCATTTATTCATATATATATATATATATATATATATATATATATATATATATATATATTATATAAAGAAATAAAGAATTTTTTTACACTAACCAGATGTGCTCGTCACTTCTAAAATATGTATCTGCCCAAATTCTTGTCAAAGACTAAAAAGTTCTTTTAATTTTTTAAAACTTTCCAAAACCAATTTCTTTAATAACGGATTTCCTCCTGACGATGACCAAAGGTCGAAACTAGCTGAGAAATAAAGACAACATAAAGGAAAAATCCTATTTGTCGTATCACTTTTTGTTCATCATATATATATATATATATATATATATATATATATATATAAAATTCACCGCTTCGGGAAATGCTAGTCTCACTTGTTTACAAGTTAGAGACCTCTGGTGAGTTTATTTCCGGTTTAGGAAATATAGCGATTATTCTGCCTTCTATTCTAAGCAGCTGCTTGTGGACCCATCGGTAAGAGACTTGACGAGCGAAAGTTCGTTCGGGTCTCGATCCCGACCAGAGGTAGCTGCTGAAAAATAAGTCTAGCTGCACTGATGAGGGGTAAACCCCGAAACGCGCGTCTGCAGATTGCTTTATATATATATATATAATATATATATATATATATATATATATATATCACACCAATTCTTGTTTGTTGTGTAAACATTATTAAAATTTGATATTTATTCAAAGATATATAGAAATTGAAATATTCATAGAAATAGCATTAAAATTCTACTTAAAATGCCCAGCATTTGTAATTATCAAAAGTAATCAAATCAATACATCTCTACCCAAGCAATACTGAGTCGTCGCTTTTAGTCTTATTTTAATGGATATTATGTAAATGTTTGTCTGTAACCGAATACAAGTCACCACCAAACTGCATCAGTCATCTGAAAAAAACCCATAGATTACGGTCAAGTCTGGCAGAAAGCACATGTTCTCGCAAGATCATTGAAGTTAAGTAACGATGAGACTGGTCAGTATTTAATTGGGGAGAACACCTAAGCAACCACATTTACTGTGAGCAGCCTGAGACCTGTGGTTATCAAAACGACTTGTGCCGACATTAAATGACCCGAAATGGCTTGATATGCCGTACAACAAAACAACCAGCAAAAAAATGAGAATACATACTTATTGAGATATACATGGAATTATTACCCGCTGACACCACGTGAATCCGTTCCCTCTGTTGGGTTCACAGTTATGGTAATGTTAATTATCGTTGAACAAACAACTCTGACCAAGAGTGTTAAATATAACAATGGACTTTAATACAAGGACAGCACGTGGAGAAGAATTTAAGACATGAAATAAGACAAGATACATAGTAGATAATGAAAGTTAATTCCTTAATGATTAATTAGGCGGGATTTAACTACTTAAATGTAAGGCTAAACAAATCGAGAAATATCAATCTCTGTTTATCCTTACATTTAAGTAGTTAAATCCCGCCTAATTAATCATTAATGAATTAACTTTCAAAAAATTAGGTCTGACTTCAATTAAGCACATAGTAGATAATATATGAACATAAAAAAGGGATAAGATACAAAAGTTATGGAGATTCCATACGACAAAGTCACTTACTACATTGCCTGTTTGGGGGTGAAAACCCCCACACAAGTAGGGTGTAGATAAACTGTCGTAACCCATTGGTTGTCAAGTCCCGGAGAAGAAGAGTTCAAATCTGGCGCTTGCCTGCTTAAATAGTAAGACGCCCGGTGAGGAAAAAACAGAAACACGAGGGAAGACAACTCTTCCAGCCAACCAAGGGCAGATAATCCCACACCTCCAATAGATTCGGTCTCTGGTTGTGCCTTGTTAACTGCCTATGGGGATTTTAAGTCCTTTTGATGTTGTTTTTTACCTGAGCTTTGGTTTACGTATTCCACGTGATCCCTCTCTCAGTTGGGATTACAGAATTTGATTTGGCAGTCTGTCATCACCAAGTCTGTTGAAATGGCCAGCCCATCTCAGGTTGCGCTGACAAGTGTGTCATGCATGCTGTTTTAAACAAGCTGCCACCACTTGACATTTAATACTCTGCACAAGTGACACATGTAATAGACATGTAGTCTGTGGGCATTCGCTTTGTAACCGTCCAGGCTTCCGCACCGGAATATATACTATAAAATTCTGTGTTTTATTTCAGTTGTAAGGTCCCAATCTGACTTAGAAAATGAAAACACACACGGTGCTTTTGGTGCGAACCGCCAGCGACAGCGACTATGAACAGAAGAGGATATGAAGAACGACATATATCTCAGCGCCCACCACCACCGAAGTACTCAAGGAGATGCACAAATATTCCACCTCGTTTGTGAGATGACGTGTGTGTTCCAGTAATACTCCGTTTCATTAAATATCGCCCGAGTAACTCCATAAGAGTTGTCCAAAAATATTCATGATCATGTGGCGTTATGAGGGTACTTGAAACATTGCCAAAATGTTTTAGAGATAAAGTTCTCTTTATAAAGAAATATAGACACGTGGGTACAAAGAAAAAAAAAATAAACACTGCCGATTTATTTTCGATTGTATTAAGTTAATTGTTATGTTTTTACATACAGATAAAATACGGACAACTAAATGAAAATGCAAGACCAGAAATTAACAAGGTTTAATTTAATAAAGGGTAGAGAATGCTTCTACCCTAAAAGGAATTTAATTAGCTCAACCGTGTTTTGCGAGCGACCTGACCGCACAAACCCCAATCCAAAAGTGTCTTGGTGGAAACCCCACTTCCGGGTTCCAATCAAGTTTCTACAGATGAAGGGGAGTAACTCTATATTTCGTTAGGGCTGGGGTCTAACATTAATATGAAACCAATTCCAAGGAAGATATGAGGAAAGGATTTTTTTCTGTAAAAAATCTACACGTTTCCATTCTTCGCGGTCGCATTACTAACTATCAATTATCAAATCTTCTTAAGTCTCGCATGACAGCGTCCATCCACTGAACGACGAGAATGCACGTGATTGAACCTTTGACCTCTCCTTGTCAGCCACATTCAATATAAGCAGACACTGGTGTCATATGATGGTGAGCGGTACCACATCACAATATTCTATTTCTTTTTTTGTCATTATAAATTTTAACAAGTTTTACAAGTTTATAAGTTATACAGTGTACTATGGAATACAAGTGCGAGATAAAATCCCCCTGTGGCTGGGACAGTAGTATACGCCAAATAAACCTCTGCAAATGGTTAAAACGCCCCAGTTGGGCCACCTTTTGGCTGTGTGTGAGGACCAGTGGTGTTTGAGGACAGAATCCTGGTGTCTGAGCCGTCACTGATATACCTCATTCTACTTTTGCTGTAGCTTAGTTTAGACGGCCGGTCGAAGAGGCCCCTCGGATCAATCAACTGGCCACGTCAAGCTAGAGCACCTATATGATTGTCCCAACCATAGTGTCCATGTGTCAAACCCCCAGCCCTTTTTAAGCGTAGCTTAGATGTGGTTCAAGGCCAGGTGTATGGGGCACCCAGTAAGAATCGAATTTACTAACAATGGTCTGCTAATTAAATGGACTCTCTCGTCGATTTTCGACGCATGAGTGTTCATCCAGTGAACAACCAACACAGTGATTTGTTTATAGTGGTGAATGCTTGTGTAGGACCATTCCACACTTTTTGGCACAGTCGATAGGAAAGAATTGGTGCATCACGGAATGCCACGAACCCAGTCAACGACTGACCTCAGGAATTTTGAATTCAGAGTTATCCCTCTCCTAGACTGGTTACCTACCCAAGGTTAAAGAGCCCAGTCTGCCCTACTATTTAACCCATAGCTGGAGGGAGAATATATGGATTCATACCTTTCCCAAGGGTATTAGCGCTATGTGAAATGCCAACAGCTTTGTCTAGGAATTGAACTCAAACCGACGAGTCCATTTTCCACGCTAATTAAACACAACTTAAAATTAAATCGATTATTTAAGGTCAAATTTTTGTTTAAGACGAAAAGTAGTAAAATAATGATTGCCAATAAAAAAAAGCAAAATCATATTACATATGTAATTAATTTTTTTTACATATTAAATATCAAATATAGCCAAAAACGGTCGGTCTGTGTGAAGTAAATTACCTACTAAAACAAACATGTTATTAAGATTTTGAAACCGTTTATTCTTAGAAATCAATAACAAAAACATTAAGTACTCTCATCTACTGAAAATCTTTTTAACTGATTGATTTTTTATTCTAAACACGCAAAAAAACTATGCGTAGAAAAAAGATCTGACGTTTTTGTTAACATAAGTCAGCAAGGGAAATATTAATAATACCATGGCGGAGATATATAAACCAAAAATAACCAAAAACCACCGAATTATCTGATTTTAATAACATTTTTAATATTGATTTATCAATGAAATTGGATAATTCCCTGATTTTTTTTTTCTATCAGCGGGGTTGAATTGATTTTGCAAAATACGTATATGCCATCACAATTGTTGGTACCTAGTAATTACATACTTCCCGCAATTTTTGCTGATTTATTTTTAATTAATAGTGAGTTCGATCTTTGCTGGAGGACTAATAATTTCGACCTTTTATCGTATACTATCCGTGATATAAGTAAAAGCAAAGTCGTCGGAGAGGCCTAATGTCGGTATCAGCCAGACAGCGAGTGAGTATATCCCCTTTTCACTAGCGCTAGACCAAGGAGATTGTTTTGGCATCTGAGGTGGAGCGCCACACCTACCGTCAGCTCCTTACTTTACCGCACAGATCCCTGTGCTACTCATACGTTGGCGAGGGGCGGTATCGAACTAAGAACCTTGTAGTTTCTAGCCGAACGCTCTACCGACTGAGCTAACCCGATACCTACAGACTTTTCCTGAAACAGGGTTATCTTGAAGAAACCATCATGCGTGAGTTTGATACATTCCAAACATCTAACGGAATGGAACGAGAACCGATCGTTCAAGAAAAGTTAAATCGAAAGAAGAAATGAACATTTAAAAAGAAATACTTTAAAAATTGTAAGGATTAAAATTAAATCTGTGGATGCGCTGACAAATTAATGGGACGTATTTAATACTTTTTTTTTTTATCTCTCTTACACTTACCAACTTGGATAAACTCGAAAAACCCAGAGAAAAATAAATCATAAACAATATTTAAATGAGTTGTTTTTAACTGGAAGTATTTACCACGCATCTCATTTATGCAAGT
The DNA here is from genome assembly GCA_023376005.1 of Doryteuthis pealeii. Taxonomy (NCBI): domain Eukaryota; kingdom Metazoa; phylum Mollusca; class Cephalopoda; order Myopsida; family Loliginidae; genus Doryteuthis; species Doryteuthis pealeii. The sequence continues at coordinate 10,136,940 of CM042155.1, forward strand.
CAGACACTGGGTCCTATAATTGTGAGACGTCCCACGAACTGAATCTCGCGGCATTGCATTAAAAAAAATGCGTAGATCCGCTGGGTTTTCCCCTTCAAGGGGGCGCCTCAGATACTGTGTAGTAAACCCAGCGTTATCCTGTAAATCAAAGGGACAGGTATTGCTTAGGGGGATTTACCGAATAAAGAACATTAAAAGAAAATCGAAGTCTTGTGTTTACTAAAAACTAACAATGACACAGGGCTTCTGATAAGGAGAAATCCCTAACAGAAACCAGACCCGAAGTCCACAAGAAAGTCCAGACCTAGAAGAGACCAGACAAAGATGTTAGAAGATAGAACTAAAGCCGGCCAGAAGAAAAGATGACCAGAGATAAGAAGTAAGAAAAGGGTATACAACATTATATCGATTTGATACTGTGAAAACATCAGTATGCAACATAATTAACAAGAATTAATACACTTGGGAAAATATGTAAATGAATACAATTATGCAAGAACACTTAATGGTTAATTAAGAAGAATTTTGTGGAATTTTAGTAGGTATTTCCGGTACAGAGTCCGAAGCCATCGAACACAGGCACAGAAGTGTATGTAATGGTTGCTTTTAACTTGAATATAAAAAAAATGTCGTCAGTGGTGGCCTAAAGTCGGTATCAGCCTCACAGCAATTGAGTCTCTCCGCTTGTCATCAGTTCAAGGAGATTGTTTTGGCATCTGAGGTGGAGCGCCACACCTAACATCAACTCCTCACTTCATGGCTCAGATCACAGTGTTACTACATACGCTGAGTTTCATACCCTGAACCTTTTGGTTTGTACTCGGACGCTCTACACACTGAGCTAAACGGCCCTATTTACTAAATCGGCCCTGAATATAATTACGAAAAAGACAAAAAATAAGTGAGACCCTAGGTTGATACGTTGGCTCTAAGGACCAGCAATAACATCTTCATTTTAATGGCTTTATTTTTCTGAACGTTAATATGTAAATAAGATCTCGCGCGTTTCTCGTCCATCGATCCGTGTCATTCCGCTCCTGGCATTAAAGACGTCAATGCCTGGCTTTATTTTTCTTTTTTTCTTTTGTTTATTATAGCGTTTATAGTTCCTTGTTTATCTCATATATTTACCTTGTTGACATCTCTGATATCTTCTTCAAAATAACCAGATATTGTTTTTTTGCCAGATTTCCTCACTTGGATATTTTCTTAATATCCCAATGTCTTTTGTTTATTACTAATCAAAGAAATGTTGCTTTATTGTTTGTCTTAGTGATGCATAATATTTTTTTTTTTTGCTCTTTGAAAACAAATACGTACCCTTTCATGTTTTCCTTTTATTTTTGGTTTCTTTGTTTTGTTTTTGTTTTTGTGTTGGTTATTTTCTTTTAGTTTTTTTTAATTATATATAATATATATACACACTGGTTTAGCTCAGTCGGTTGAGTGTGAGTCTAGATAACACAAAGTTCCTGGTTCAATACACACTGGTTTAGCTCAGTTGGTTGAGTGTCAGCCTAGATACCACAAAGTTCCTGGTTCGATACACACGGGTTTCGCTCAGTCGGTTGAGTGTCAGCCTAGATACCACAATGTTCCTGGTTCGATACACACTGGTTTAGCTCAGTTGGTTGAGTGTCAGCCTAGATACCACAAAGTTCCTGGTTCGATACACACGGGTTTCGCTCAGTCGGTTGAGTGTCAGCCTAGATACCACAATGTTCCTGGTTCGATACACCCTGGTTTAGCTCAGTTGGTTGAGTGTCAGCCTAGATACCGCAAAGTTCCTGGTTCGATACACACGGGTTTCGCTCAGTCGGTTTAGTGTCAGCCTAGATACCACAAAGTTCCTGGTTCGATACACACTGGTTTAGCTCAGTCGGTAGAGTATCAGCCTAGATACCACAAAGTTCCTGGTTCGATACACACGGGTTTCGCTCAGTCGGTTGAGTGTCAGCCTAGATACCACAATGTTCCTGGTTCGATACACACTGGTTTAGCTCAGTTGGTTGAGTGTCAGCCTAGATACCACAAAGTTCCTGGTTCGATACACACGGGTTTCGCTCAGTCGGTTGAGTGTCAGCCTCGATACCACAAAGTTCCTGGTTCGATACACACTGGTTTAGCTCAGTCGGTAGAGTGTCAACCTAGATACCACAATGTTCCTGGTTCGATACACACTGGTTTAGCTCAGTCGGTTGAGTGTCAGTCTAGATACCAGAAAGTTCCTGGTTCGATACACACTGGTTTAGCTCAGTCGGTAGAGTGTCAGCCTAGATACCGCAAAGTTCCTGGTTCGATACACACTGGTTTAACTCAGTCGGTTGAGTGTCAGTCTAGATACCAGAAAGTTTCTGGTTCGATACACACTGGTTTAGCTCAGTCGGTAGAGTGTCAGCCTAGATACCACAAAGTTCCTGGTTCGATACACACTGGTTTAGCTCAGTCGGTTGAGTGTCAGCCTAGATACCACAAAGTTCCCGGTTCGATACACACTGGTTTAGCTCAGTGGGTAGAGTGTCAACCTAGATACCACAAAGTTCCTGTTTCGATACACACTGGTTTAGCTCAATGGTAGAGTGTCAACCTAGATACCAAAGTTCCTGGTTCGATACACACTGGTTTAGCTCAATGGGTAGAGTGTCAACCTAGATACCACAAAGTTCCTGTTCGATACACACTGGTTTAGCTCAATGGTAGAGTGTCAACCTAGATACCACAAAGTTCCTGGTTCGATACACACTGGTTTAGCTCAATGGGTAGAGTGTCAACCTAGATACCACAAAGTTCCTGGTTCGATACACACTGGTTTAGCTCAGTCGGTAGAGTGTGAGTCTAGGAACCAGAAAGTTCCTGGTTCGATACACACTCGTTTAGCTCAGTCGGTTGAGTGTCAGCCTAGATAACACAAAGTTCCTGGTTCAATACACACTGGTTTAGCTCAGTTGGTTGAGTGTCAGCCTAGATACCACAAAGTTCCTGGTTCGATACACACGGGTTTCGCTCAGTCGGTTGAGTGTCAGCCTAGATACCACAATGTTCCTGGTTCGATACACACTGTTTAGCTCAGTTGTTGAGTGTCAGCCTAGATACCACAAAGTTCCTGGTTCGATACACACGGGTTTCGCTCAGTCGGTTGAGTGTCAGCCTAGATACCACAATGTTCCTGGTTCGATACACCCTGGTTTAGCTCAGTTGGTTGAGTGTCAGCCTAGATACCGCAAAGTTCCTGGTTCGATACACACGGGTTTCGCTCAGTCGGTTTAGTGTCAGCCTAGATACCACAAAGTTCCTGGTTCGATACACACTGGTTTAGCTCAGTCGGTAGAGTATCAGCCTAGATACCACAAAGTTCCTGGTTCGATACACACGGGTTTCGCTCAGTCGGTTGAGTGTCAGCCTAGATACCACAATGTTCCTGGTTCGATACACACTGGTTTAGCTCAGTTGGTTGAGTGTCAGCCTAGATACCACAAAGTTCCTGGTTCGATACACACTGGTTTCGCTCAGTCGGTTGAGTGTCAGCCTCGATACCACAAAGTTCCTGGTTCGATACACACTGGTTTAGCTCAGTCGGTAGAGTGTCAACCTAGATACCACAATGTTCCTGGTTCGATACACACTGGTTTAGCTCAGTCGGTTGAGTGTCAGTCTAGATACCAGAAAGTTCCTGGTTCGATACACACTGGTTTAGCTCAGTCGGTAGAGTGTCAGCCTAGATACCGCAAAGTTCCTGGTTCGATACACACTGGTTTAACTCAGTCGGTTGAGTGTCAGTCTAGATACCAGAAAGTTTCTGGTTCGATACACACTGGTTTAGCTCAGTCGGTAGAGTGTCAGCCTAGATACCACAAAGTTCCTGGTTCGATACACACGGGTTTCGCTCAGTCGGTTGAGTGTCAGCCTAGATACCACAATGTTCCTGGTTCGATACACACGGGTTTAGCTCAGTTGGTTGAGTGTCAGCCTAGATACCACAAAGTTCCTGGTTCGATACACACGGGTTTCGCTCAGTCGGTTGAGTGTCAGCCTAGATACCACAAAGTTCCTGGTTCGATACACACTGGTTTAGCTCAGTCGGTTGAGTGTCAGCCTAGATACCACAAAGTTCCTGGTTCGATACACACGGGTTTCGCTCAGTCGGTTGAGTGTCAGCCTAGATACCACAATGTTGGTTCGATACACACTGGTTTAGCTCAGTCGGTGAGTGTCAGCCTAGATACCACAAAGTTCCAGGTTCGATACACACGGGTTTCGCTCAGTCGGTTGAGTGTCAGCCTAGATACCACAAAGTTCCTGGTTCGATACACACTGGTTTAGCTCAGTCGGTAGAGTGTCAGCCTAGATACCACAAAGTTCCTGGTTCGATACACACGGGTTTCGCTCAGTCGGTTGAGTGTCAGCCTAGATACCACAATGTTCCTGGTTCGATACACCCTGGTTTAGCTCAGTTGGTTGAGTGTCAGCCTAGATACCAAAGTTCCTGGTTCGATACACACGGGTTTCGCTCAGTCGGTTGAGTGTCAGCCTAGATACCACAAAGTTCCTGGTTCGATACACACTGGTTTAGCTCAATCGGTAGAGTGTCAGCCTAGATACCACAAAGTTCCTGGTTCGATACACACTGGTTTAGCTCAGTCGGTTGAGTGTGAGTCCTAGGAACGGAACCACAATGTTCCTGGTTCGATACACACTGGTTTAGCTCAGTCGGTAGAGTGTCAGCTTAGATACCGCAAAGTTCCTGCTTCGATACACAATGGTTTAGCTCAATCGGTAGAGTGTCAACCTAGATACCACAAAGTTCCTGGTTCGATACACGCTGGTTTAGCTCAGTCGGTTGAGTGTGAGTCTAGGAACCACAAAGTTCCCGGTTCGATACACACTGGTTTAGCTCAGTCGGTAAAGTGTGAGTCTAGGAACCAGAAAGTTCCTGGTTCGATACACACTCGTTTAGCTCAGTCGGTTGAGTGTCAGCCTAGATAACACAAAGTTCCTGGTTCAATACACACTGGTTTAGCTCAGTCGGTAAAGTGTGAGTCTAGGAACCACAAAGTTCCTGGTTCGATACACACTCGTTTAGCTCAGTCGGTTGAGTGTCAGCCTAGATACACAAAGTTCCTGGTTCGATACACACTGGTTTAGCTCAGTCGGTAGAGTGTCAACCTAGATACCACAATGTTCCTGGTTCGATACACACTGGTTTAGCTCAGTCGGTTGAGTGTCAGTCTAGATACCACAAAGTTCCTGTTTCGATACACACTGGTTTAGCTCAGTCGGTAGAGTGTTAGCCTAGATACCAGAAAGTTCCTGGTTCGATACACACGGGTTTAGCTCAGTCGGTAGAGTGTCAGCCTAGATACCACAAAGTTCCTGGTTCGATACACACTGGTTTAGCTCAGTCGGTAGAGTGTCAGCCTAGATACCACAAAGTTCTGGTTCGATACACACGGGTTTCGCTCAGTCGGTTGAGTGTCAGCCTAGATACCACAAAGTTCCTGGTTCGATACACACTGGTTTAGCTTAGTCGGTAGAGTGTCAGCCTAGTTCCTGGTCGATACACAAGTCGGTTGAGTGTCAGCCTAGATACCACGAAGTTCCTGGTTCGATACACACTGGTTTAGCTCAGACGGTAGAGTGTTAGCCTAGATACCAGATAACGATTTTTGTAAATGAATCATTCTCATTCTACGACAATATAATTGTGTGAAGCGATACCTATATATACTAAGCAACATTACACCTAAGGTAATCTGAACATTAGCTACATAAATGAGAGTAACCTCCTCTTGTTTATTTCACTTTGAGGAAGCCATATATTTTGGTCGGCCATTTTCATTTCACCGTAAGTCTACACTGAAAATACGAATTTGTTCGAATCAATACAATTGAATTTTTTAACACGAACATTTTATAAAATGTGTTCTTAATTGTGCTTGCGCATTATTTGAAATGAAATTAATTGTTATTAAGAACACATTTTATGATATTTTCGTGTTAAAACATGCAGTTGTATTGATTACTGTTAACTGAAAATGGCCACCAAAACATATGGCTTCCTCAAAGTGAAATAAACTAGGGGAGGTCACTCTCATTTATGTAGCTAATGTTCAGATTAGCTGACCTAAGAATCAACGGAAGGAATTAACATGACAACAAATAAATTTATTTACATTCTGGTTTAATTCATTGCACTTAAACATGTACAATTACAGATTCATGCATATGTACGCTTTCATGTTTTGATTTTATTTGACACAATGTTTATGACGTGGAACCATGATGGTGATTTGAGTCATTATTTAAGGAAAAGTTTGAGTGGTGGCGTGATAGGTAACGTAAAATTTGAAGGATGATGTCAGAAAAGACGCGTGGTATTGTTTTTGATTGGAAGAGGAATGACGTTGCGAACGGGAGAAAGGAAGAGTGAGAGGTGATAGTTGAGAGATTCAGCCAGGCCGGCGAAGGGTTAAGACAGGCTGAGACCTGGTCTACCCCGTGAGGTGATCATGGACATAAAGATAAAATAAAAACTACTTTATCCAGTAACAAAATATGTCTTTGTAATTCATTTAATTTAAACAAGCAAACAGAAGCCCTTAGAAGAACTTAACTCTTTTAGTTAGAAGTCAACCCAACTAGACAACAAGATGACAGTCGGAGGGGAAGGTAGAAGGAACATCAAGAAAGAAATAAGATCTCCTCACCAAGTAAGTCTATCTCTGACGACCTTTCTTATCAAAGAACTTACTTTCATCACAACATACATCTATAAGACGACATTTGGTGCCGTGCCTTGACTATAGTACCATAATTGATACCGTACCCCCAGCATAGTACCATAATTTATTTCATTCTTTCTTTGTTTTTTTCGCTGCCAATATGTTCTGTGGTCAAACAAACGTTGATACACTGATAAACATGATGTAAGTCGAGTGGATGGCCTAATATTGGCACCAGCCATACAGTGAGGGAGTCTATCCCTTTTTCCCAAGAGCTAGACCAACAACATTTTCCTAGCGTCTGGGATGGAGTGCCACACCTGCCATCAGCTCCTCACTTTACCACACAGATAACTGTGCTACTTATACGCTTGGTTGGCGAGGATCGTTATCGAACCAGCAATCTTGTAGTTCCCAAGTGGACGCTCTACTGGCTGAGCTAAGGATGTAATTTGTGTGAATTTTTCAGATGCTGCTAGATGTGTATTATTTTTAGTTTTCTGGTTGTTGTCTTGTTCTGGGCGTAGCACAGGGATCTGTGCGGTAAAGTTAGGAGCTGATGGTAGGTGTGGCTTTCCGTGTCAGATGCCAAAAACAATCTCCTTGGTTGTGCGCTAGGGAAAAGGGGATATACCCCCTCGCTGTCTGGCTGATACCGACTTTAGGCCTTTCCGATGACATTACTTTTTTTTTTTTACTTACTTAACAAGCTAGAAAAGTAAGAACTAATTTATATATCAATACTCTTGTTCCCTAATCTTTTGACCGTTATCATCTTCCAACATCCTCTGGTTAAAAAATCATTCCGTCGAAATAGTCCAAGAATGAAAATCGGATTATCTGGTGTCGCTTAATAGCCGCATTTTTATCTCTTATTAGTGTCGTCCCCTCGGCTAATTGATGTACCATTCCGTTTTCATTATGAATAAAGAAAGGGAAAAATTAAGACATACTACACAGAAAAATATAATAGGAAAGAAAGAAAGCGAACAGGAGAAAGAAAGAGAGGGGATGAGTGCACAGAAGCGATCACACTAATCACTTTCACTTGAACATAATGAAAAGATAAAAAGAAAACAAACGAGGGAGAAAGAGTTAAATCATGATTATTTCGCCTTTTACATATTGAACTATTTTGAAATAGTTCTTTAGGAAACATATCAAACGTTGTAATAATTAAATTACCATACTGTGGTATATCCACAGGTCTTTCTAATAAGTAATATTTAGTTTATTTCTGACTAAGTATTCTATTCTTACAGCCTAGTGAGAAATTCATGTGTCGTATACTTTTTAGACTTAATGTATCGTATAGCACTAAATCACTAAAGTTATATAAATATAAGTATGTACTAAGACAAGTGAACACATAAAAATGTTAAGTAGTGTAAGCAACCTGAGGCATGTCTACCAGACTAAACGAAACTTGATAGATAATGAGTCTCACCTAAAGCATCGGTTTATGCTAAATCACAAAATTTAATCCGTAATGTATCAGAATAATGTGAGGCTTCTAAGCCAAATGAAGCAAATCTTTAGAAATTCCATGGTATTCCACAATGTCTACTGGAGCATTTAACGTACACCGGCTGTACGTCTGAAAATAACAATGAGACATACTGTATTCCTAATGTTACATAATTGTTAGTACCCTAACACTTATGTACAGTTAGTGTAGAAACCAAAATGGCTGTTATAAGTTGAGCCGGTGGGCTTGAAGGATTGAGTGACACGTTTTGACCTTATTCTGATCCTCCCTCCGGTGGATACCGTGCGAATCGGTGGAGAAGTCCCTCTTCCAGTTTAGATTAGAAAGAGAGTTTAGTTCAGTATCCCCCAAACCACGAAGGTGGTAAGTCGTGTTAGGCGCACGGCCGACTCAATCTGCGCAGTTAGTCTGGTAGGGATTTCTGAATAAAATATGATATAAAGCAAATCGAAGTCTTGGGTTATTATCTAAAATAATAAAATAAAAGTATTATATATATATATATATATGTATGAAGCTAAATTTATACAATTGACAGATAATTAATATATCCGATACAAAAGCTAATATATATAAATTAATTATTTATATAAAATCCATGAGTAGTAAGTATCCCAATCCTACTACTTTCGGTGTTCCTGAAAAATTAAGAGAGAATAGGAATACGGAATTACTCATTGTTATTTAAGTGAAATAAATGAAGAGGCAAAGGCATCAGATGACGGAGAATGTTAATATCAACTCACATGTAATTTTCAAGAGCCAGCTAGTTTAGCATAAGGTGGATTAAAGCAAATAATTGTTCATATTCTGTTTTACTTTCTTGTAGTTATTTGCTTTTTAGAGTGCAAGATAGCAGAGATTCCTCATTTTACAAGGGCCTCTTCATACTTGCGTTCAGATTTCTTTTAACAAAATAGCGCATTGAAATCGTGGTAGACATTCTACATGCGATTAATTCATGCGTAGATTTCACAAGTGGATTGTAGAAGCCCACGTTGCTAATGAGAGGGATGATGTTACTACGCTTATATGGTTTGTAAATATCGTAAACAAAAATGTCGTTAAAATCCGAGAAGTCAAAATCTGTTTCAGTAAAAACATAACTTTCAATTTAAAACCGGAAGAATTTCTTTTTCAAAATTTCTGACCCTGTCAACGTGACTCACTTTGCAATCACGTGATATTCCCAGAAGTTTTGTCGAAAAATTCCAAATCTGCTCAGATAGATTCCGGCCCAGTTCAAGGTGCAGGTCGATCAGAAACCACTAAATCAGAAGATACAAAATATCTTCTCCATCGCATCCGTAAGTCTCTCAAATTTGACTCTGTACACAAAGAACTTTACATTGTTAGTTATTGATTTGTTTTTAAATAAATTGATAGAATTGAAGTTTTAATTCATTTATATGAAATATATAGACATCTATTAATAATGGAGATTTGCTTCCGGTTTTTGTCTGTAACAAAAATTACGTCACTGCTTACGTCACATTACCCAAAATCGTCATAAATAGAATACACTAAAAATTTGAGCATGCAATGTTAGACACAGTCCTCATTGGTTTTTTAAACAAGTTTTAATAAATACATACCGGATATTATCTATCTATATATATATATATTTTAATTTTAATGTATATTTAAAGTTATCAGAACTAAGTTTCCATTTCAATTTTTTAATTTTTTACTCCTATAATACATTTATTTTATTTTTTACTCCTATAATACATTTATTTTTTTTTTACTCCTATAATACATTTATTTAATTTTTTTACTCCTATAATAATTTACTCCTATAATACATTTATTTTATTTTTTACTCCTATAATACATTTATTTTATTTTTTTACTCCTATAATACATTTATTTTATTTTTTTACTCCTATAATACATTTATTTTATTTTTTTACTCCTTTTTAAATTGGATGATTTTACTTTACTTATGATACAAACTTCTGATATTAAATTTTCAACTCCCATCCACTCAGG
>CM042155.1:10152139-10188615 GCA_023376005.1 Doryteuthis pealeii
TGTTTTTAAACTATTAAGTACATAGGAATGTATGTATCTTTCGGGAAAAATCATCATTGCTTATTTGCTTAGTAGTGAGAGTTAATTTAAATTACCAATTAGAGAGCTCATTACCAAATTTATGGGAGCACATATTAATAAGTCATCCACAGACACGTGTTTCGGCATATCATCCCTCTTCATATATATATATATATATATATATATATATATATGTGTGAGTGTGTTTGAGTGTGTGTGTATGTGTACGTGTTTGCGTATGTGTGTGTGCACATGGCATTCAGTATCAAAACCGAGCTGATTAACGTAAGTTTTTGATTGATGGCCCAGAATGGCGCATCCCTGTGTAGCTGACTACAGGAGAACATTAATTATGATATTTAAAGTAGACAACTTGTAGGTACAGAATTTGTTTGTGAAAATATACATATATTTTTGGACGCGCCCTCATGTTCAAATTCGTTAGTTTTTCAAAAATATTAACATAAACGTACAATGTACGGAATTCCCCAACCTATAGGTAAAATAACCTCAAATGGGTTCATATGCTTTTAAAATCAATCAATCTAAAACTAACAATATTTCAGGAACAGTAATTGAATCGACGAAAGATGTATTGTCATAAATATCTTCAAGCTATCAAGTCGTACTTGTCTAAAAACATCCCGGATATACAGTATAATACACGGAATATAAGATTGCATGCTAAAAGTTAAAAATGTCCTGATTCACATAGGTATAGCAGAATGAACAATGACAAATAATTACACTCATATTACTTACCGAACGATGGTGGGCAAAACCAAAACTTCACACACTGAAAAATAAACGTATCATTCTTTAGAAAAGCGAGGATTTCTACCCGGGGTAAAAGAAAGAATACAAAATTAGTTATTGATCCGAATTTAGTGCAAGAGGCACATGGAAGGGAAAAGGCAGATCAATTGCATAGACAGTTTATAAAGTGATATGATCCCCTCGCCCACACTCGCCCCCCTCCCTGCGCCAAGTTATGAATATTACAAAAGATAGAGATGCTGAAATTTTCGGAATGTGTTGCCATATCCCGCCGATGCAATAAAAGAAATGAAGAAGAATATTAACTACAGGAAGTGAGAGTCTCTATCTGACATCAATAAAAAGAATTATATGTTTCAAGGAAGACGTGTATCACAATTGCTTTTCCTGTCGTCACTGATATTCAGAATTGCAAGGAATTTACCAGAATACACCGACTGCGCCTCTACAGTGAGGTAAGACACTTCCCCCCATGAGTGTCGACCCGTGATGCTTAAGGACTGAATCCTCGTGGATGAGTTGCCCATGAAATGCAACACTCCACTTAGGCCTTTATTTAGGCTAGATGGGCGGTCTAAAAGGCCTGCTCCAATCAATCGGCTGGTCATGTCAAGCCCTAGCACCTATACGGCCAGTCAAAAAGTCCCGCTCCAATCAATCGGTTGGTCATGTCAAGCCGTAGCACCTATACGGCCGGTCTAAAAGGCCCGCCCCAACCAATCAGCTGGTCATGTCAAGCCCTAGCACCTATACGGCCGGTCTCAAAGGCCCGATCTAATCAATCGGCTGGTCATGTCAAGTCCTAGCACCTATTGCCCTCATGGCGAACCTCAACCCTTTTTATCCTATATGTACTAGAAGGTGGTGACTGAGTGTCTTCATGTCCTGGGAACGACGTTAAACTATCTGATGATGAGGATCCAGTTCTGGAGGTCTTGGGAATGTAGAGCACCCCTTCATCACCATTGCTCCCTGGTCCACTCTGATCCGGAGTGGTAGTACCTGTTAGGGTCCCATGTATGGGTTAAATAGAGAAATGTGTTTATAAAAAAATGATTATCCATTAAGAATGATTTTTTTCTAACCTTTATCGTCATTAAATAACCACTGAGGTTGGTATGCCGTAAACAAAACTAACTAAACTAACCAAAGTGAGTCTCAGGAAAAAAACCAACAATTTCAACATTACTAGGCGTCCAAGTATATATGAATATTGTCAAAATATAATTCCTCTACCTGCAGGTTGTCTCCTTTGAATATAAATGTTTAATCTATATATTGATACTCATGTTCCTATTTTGTGCGACCGTTATCATCTTGCAACACCCTCTGTTGAAAAACGAGACCAAATCATCCAAGATGAAGTACAAAAATGTAAATCCTGATTATATGGTGTTGCTTATCCACCGAATTCTTATTTCTTTCTGAGTGTCCTCAACTGTGCTAAATAATGGACCATTCCGTTTTTATTATAAAAAAAATGGAAGAAAAGGGACACGCCAAACGGAAAAAAATATAAAGAGAAAGAAAGAGAGAAAGTAGGAGATCGACAGAGAGGATGAGCGCGCGGAAATGATAACGCTAATCTGTTCAATGGAACAGCTCCCTACGAATACGTGATAATGCACAGAAGAGCACCCAGGGGCGATGACCAATAGGGACGCTTGGTTTCAGACCTGGTTATGATGATGATAATACAAGACAAAGATTTTCGCACCAAACTAGAAAGATTCTAAATAATGGTTGGTTTTCTGAATTTGAACTACGAGGCTAAGTCAAAAAGTAATGCTATTTGGTTTAGGACAGGTAGAATTATCAACACAGGAATATGTATCATACTCCAAAATCACATACCTACTTCTCCACATAGTCATGCCTCTCAATTGTAATGTTCCACCTTCGAATAGGAGCATGTATCCCTGTCATGAGAGTTGTTTATGTATATCTATAAGCTTACATGATCTTGATTGGATATAAATATAAAATGTTTACTTCATTTCTTTAAAATGAAATTTACTTTTCATCTTACTTATTCCTCAAACAGGGAGATGTACCATGTTTTTGTTTTTCTGTCTGTGCTTCAGAAATAAATAACTCTTGCTTCCAGATGATTTGACGACTAGTTAACCGTCACATGTACAAAAACATGGAACTAGCCTAGACAAATTCAAACAGATGGTATTGGCGCCGTGACTCTCATGATTGTGGGGGTCAAATATTCATACTTAGGGCTGACTCTATGTGGGTAATCTTTCTCCATCTATAAGCTGAAATCAGTATTTCACGTGAGAAGTTAAATATCAAGAGTGTATGTGGGTAATTTCTGTATGTCTATGAGCTGAAATCAACATTTCTGCTAGGATTTGATTATCAAGAGTACACGAGGGTTTATTTATGTATGTCTATAAGCTTACATGATCTTGATTGGATATAGATATAAAATATTTACTTCATTTATTTAAAATGAAATTTACTTTTCGTCGTACTTATTGCTGAACAAGGAAGATGTACTGTTTGTTTTTGTTTTTCTTTCTATGCAGCAGAAATAAATTACTGTAGCTTCCAGATAATTTGACGACTAGTTACCCGTCACATGTGCAAAAACGTGGAACTGGCCTAGACAGATTCAGATGGTATTGGCGCCGTGACTCTCATGATTGTGGGGGTCAGATATTCATGCTTAGGGCTGACTTTCTAAGCAATGTACCATTTTATTGACCTGTTTCTTCTTCCTCTGCCAATCATATCATGGCATAAGAAATGTGGTAACATTAGATTTCAAATACATTATCTATTTTAGAAACCAAATATGGAATTACTTAATAGTCCGGCGGTGAATCAAAGAGTAATGTCATTTTATTTAGGGCAAATATAATTACCAACACAGGAACATCTATCATACATCAAAATGAAGCTGGACATCTGTGGATCACATTTCTACTTCACATAGTCATCGTTTCTCTCAATAGCAATGTTCCATTTTTTGGGAGCATATATCCCTGTCCTGTAAAATTCTGTTGACTGTTCTTTGAGCTACTTCTTCACTTCAGATTTCACTTCCTCGTCACTGGAATAATGTTTGCCTCTCAAACCCTCATTCATGGGGTCGAAGTGATGATAATCTGACGGCGCTAAATCTGGTGAGTATGGAGGGTGCAGTAAAGTTGTCCATCCGAATGAGGCGATTTCCCCCCTTGTCCTGATGCGTGTAAGTGGTCGAACTTTGTCATACTTAAGGGGGTGTTGTCAATTGGCAAGTTGGGTCTTACTCGTCGGATTCTTTCTCTGAATCTCAATGTGAGTGTTAGTTATATAACAAACTTCACATGAAATAAAGAAAATGTCATTCATTTTTTACTCACCCTCGTTGGAGGGTAGAAAATCATCTAAATTATGTTTTTATTTTTAATCCCATTTTCTGAATTGATCAGTGACCTCACATAGTTTTTAATTGGATCCTGAGGTCGTGTCCATATTCATGCAAAAGTCCTTGCAATGATCTGTTGGCTTTGATTCTTAGATCTGCACACACAAAAACGTCAGCAGAGTAGTATAGATAAGATTTAATAAACTTTACTGTTGAAAACTTGTTTTTTCTTATATCACCAAAAAACAGTGATTAGTAAATAAAGCCTTAAATTTAGAATGAAAAATATAGAATCAAAAGTAACAAAAGAAAGAGAAGTAAATCCTAATACATTAAAATTAGTAGGATTAGAATTTTTTTCAAAAACCAATGACACCTCAATAATTTAAAATTCTGAATATTCTAAATATTTTAGACAAAAATAAATTTGCTATAGACCAAAAACTGAAGCATTGAAAGGTATCCAAGTGATGGGGTAAATTTAAACTGTTACTTTCCATTAAAATCTTACGTAAGGAATCAGAATTTGTTTATTATTGTTACTGTTAATAGAACAACGTTCCATTTTAAATCTGTGTTCATATAAGTCGTACAGAAAAGTTGTAGATATTTGTAACATAATTGTGTGGTAGCGTGGGTTGTTGACGGACACAATAGCAAGAATTCAAGGGCGCCAAGTGGAAAAATACCAGGTCCGTTGTTAACCATGATCCCGAAGGCGCGAATCTCGCACGTCACTTGATTTAGCTAGTTAGAAAATCAGTTTTAACCTGAGAATTGAAGCAGAGTAGACATGCTATGCTGAGGCTGATTCTCCCGCTCGGTGAAGAAGAATAGAGGCAAGAAAATAAATCTTGATCAAGGAAATAAAAGTCTTGTGAGTTGATTAATTTGCATGACTAAAGAATTAGCTCAGAAGAAGCCCTTAGTTAGAGACAGCAACAAGAAAACAACAAGATGACGACCATAGCAAGAATTTAGCAGTAACGCAGAAAAGAAATGAAGAACAAGTAAGTTTCAACTATGTATCTGTCTCTCTCTATATATATCATCGAGTCTTCTCTCTGTTGCATATAGTTTGGGGGGGGTTAGGATTTTCCGTTTAAACCAAAACAAAGAAAAGACGACAAATATAACAAAGGACTTTTTCCGGTTAACGCGAACAAAGAAAAAAGTAGAACAATGAAATCGGAAGTAGATTTTTCGGCTGATAAGTATAACAAAAGAAAATGCGTTGGCGGTTTATATACATAAAAATAAAGTCGATAGCAAGGACAGCAGTTAGACAGAAGACTCGGAACAGCGAACAAGTGAGACGACAGCAGCCCATGACCCGTCACAGCCGAGAGGCTGCGATACCCACGTAGCTACCTCTCCCGCCTCACCAACCCATTTAAGCTGTCATTGTCAATGCTCGCCACCCACGCGCAGCCGTGGGAGAAGAAATAAAGTGAACAGTTTCTACAATACACATGTGTTGTGATTTCCTGAAGTTCGACTACTACATTTCAGCTAAGTAGACAATATACACCAGCGATATCAATTTGATACCACTATACAACATATACGATTTAGTGCCGTGAAAAAGGCACTACGTAACATCTCGATTATATACCCGATGTTCGACGATATTCGATGATGCGGTATATAAGGATATATAAGACATTTACAGTAAATCAAGCATTATATTTAGACTGAAAAATATAGCCCCAAACGTAAATTTTGATACTTTGAAATTAAGATGATTAGAAAATTTAAAAAAATCAATGACACCCCAATAATTTAAGATTCTGTGTATTCTAAGTATTTTAGACAAAAAAAAAACTGAAGCATTGAAACTTATCCAAGAGATGGAATATATCAAATCATGGTAAGGAGTTTTCCATGTATATAGACAAAACCTGTGGAACTGTTACTGTCCATTAAAATCTTACGTACGAAATCAAGTTTTGTTTATTATTGTTACCGTTAATAGAACAATATTCCATTTGAAATCTGTGGTCGTAAGGAAAAGTTCCAGACATTTACAGCCAACCAAACTCGAGGGAATCACCAGAGAATCTTTGATGCATTCAGCGAAATGGTTTCTGCAATGATTGCAATAAGAAAAACGTGTTGAAAATGATGGCGTGAATGTAAAATGGAGGCAAAAACTTTTAAAAATGTCAGCGGCCAAGTAAATTACAAACACATTCGGACAAACGATGTTATGGATAACATCAGTAAACTCAATTGTAGATTCCTGATGAAGTGATGGAATTTACATAGGCGACCTTCCAAGTAAGCGAAGCCAAGATATAAGGTAATGAAATCACAACTCTAGGGAAATAACCAGACTCTGTGAACTGCGCTAACGAACTGAGTTGAATATCTCTAAAAATAAGTAAAAATAAGTAAAGGGGGGGGGGAAGCTTCTTTCTTGATTTTCAAGTTCGTTTCATCAAAGGCAACATATTACGCAATCAGATATAAAAAAAAAGAAAAATCGAACAAATCCCTTAAATAGTATCAGTGGAAATAAGGATGAAGCGAAAGCGTTCTCCCCACCCCCTTTTTTTTTGATAACGGGAACATAAGTAGGCATCGCTCAGTTGATCCAAGGAATTGAATTTATGGAAATTAATAAATCCGTCCATAAGCAGTGAATTAAACGGTTAGCTGGTTGGTTGGATTTTACGGCATGTTAACCCTTAGGGTATTTCATGCCGAAAACTTTTTTGTTTCATTTATTCTTTTTGGGTATTCAATTGTAGATAAAAACATTTTAAAACTGTTTTTTATGTATCTAAGCCATAGATGGAACCCTAACAGGTACTACCACTTCGACAGGGAGTGGACCTGAGAGTAATGTCGATGAAGTGATGCTTCCCACTCCCCAGAGCTCCATAATAATAACTCTATTACAGTTTACGGTTAGCTGGTTGGTTGGATTTTACGGCATGTTAACCCTCAGGTTATTTCATGCCGAAAACGTTTTTTGTTTCATTTATTCTTTTTGGGTATTCAATTGTAGATAAAAACATTTTAAAACTGTTTTTTATGTATCTAAGCCATAGATGGAACCCTAACACGTAATACCACTTCGACAGGGAGTGGACCTGAGAGTAATGTCGATGAAGTGATGCTTCCCACTCCCCAGAGCTCCATAATAATAACTCTATTACAGTTTACGGTTAGCTGGTTGGTTGGATTTTACGGCATGTTAACCCTCAGGTTATTTCATGCCGAAAACGTTTTTTGTTTCATTTATTCTTTTTGGGTATTCAATTGTAGATAAAAACATTTTAAAACTGTTTTTTATGTATCTAAGCCATAGATGGAACCCTAACACGTAATACCACTTCGACAGGGAGTGGACCTGAGAGTAATGTCGATGAAGTGATGCTTCCCACTCCCCAGAGCTCCATAATAATAACTCTATTACAGTTTACGGTGAGCTGGTTGGTTGGATTTTACGGCATGTTAACCCTCAGGTTATTTCATGCTGAAAACTTTGTTTCATTTATTATTTTTGGGTATTTAATTGTGTTTAAAAAACATTTTAAAATTGGTTTTTATATATCTAACCCATGGATGGAACCCTAACAGGTAATACCACTTCGAGACGGAGTGGACCTGAGAGTAATGTCGATGAAGTGATGCTTCCCACTCCCCAGAGCTCCAGAATAATAACTCTATTACAGTTTAAACGTCATACTAGAAGAGAATAAGAGCTTCAGCAATCACCTTCTACCACATATATAAAAAGTGTTCAATGTTTTACATAAGGGAAATAGGGTTGGGACAATCATATAGGTGCTAGGGTTTGACGCGACCAGCCGATTGATTGGTGGTGGCCTCTAGAATAACCCGTCAAGCCCAATTAAGGACTAAAGCAGCGTGTTGCATATCATGAACTCCTCAACCACCAAGAGTCCTTCCTTAAGCTTCATGGGTAGCTACCCGCCGCCAACAGGTGGCTCCATTGGGGAGAGAATTGACACTTGGGTGTCAATCCCTAGCACCTATATGATTGTCTCAACACAATTGCTTTTATGGCGAATCGTTTTAACATAAATATGGTAGAAGACGGTGGTTGATTGTCGCCGTTTCCTGAATATGATGATTCTATTTCTTTATCTCTCGGGAGTGTGGTGCAACTCTTCATTGTCATTATTCCCAGGTCCACTCTGTTAGCGTCCCATCTATGAGTTTAATTAATCAAAACATGTTTAAAAAAATGAATACCTAACAAGTACTGATGAAAATGTCTTCGGCATAAAATAACCCAACAAGGGTTGACATGCCTTGAAATCAGATGAACCAACCAAGCAATAAGTATGTAAGAGTCGAAATGTTAAAAATTAAGTATTGATTAACAATAAATATAAGTCGAAGTTGAAATGAGAATAGTTTCATTACACAATTGATACTTTTATTACAAAGAGAATAAAAATAGTTCTATTGAGTAAAAAAAAAAAAATGATACAAATTTTGCATGCAGCCATAGGAGGGTTTCTTATAAAATCAATAAACGTGTTCAATATCTAATTCAGATGGGTAACTCTTAGTTTCTCGAGCCGGGTAAATAAACTTGACTCGTCCCTTAAACGTAGTCATGACAGACAAACGGAAACGAGTTTATAAATAAAGTAAAAGAAAAGTCGCCGGGGGGGGGGGGCTAAAATTGGTATCAGCCTGACAACGAAGGAGTCTATGCCCTTTTCACTAAGACTAGACCAAGGAGATTGTTTTTGCATGAGGTGGAGAGCCACACCTACGATCAGATCCTTACTTTACCACACATCTCCCTGCGCTACTAATACGCTGAGTTGGCGAGAGCAGGTATCGAACACGGAACCTTGTGGTTCCTAGTCGGACACTCTAACAATTGAGCTAAACCGGTCCTTCAGGTTATAAATAATAAAACTAAACTAACCAAGAACTAAACCAGAATATGTAGAATATATAGTTATTTACTAAGCGTGGCTTAGATGCGGCACAGTATGGGGTCCCCAGTGAGAATCGATCTCACTATCAATGGTTTGTTAATCTAGCTTACTAACCATTGTACCACATGAGGTGTCTATATGTAGAATATATAGGTCCGTGTCGTTCCCATAAATAAAAGCAGGATTTACATTTTTCCAAAGGTTTATAATTACAAAGAACTGATAAACTAATAACGGTCCACCAAAGGGATGACATAAATAGACTCGGTTAAATTGAACTTAACGGACCTAAATTCCACCATCGTATATCACCCCCCCCAAAAAAAAAAAATAATCAGGGAATGAACGGAATTTAATAACATTTTCAGTCTTGATATATCAATGAATAAAATATATAATGCACTAGTTATTTTATTTAAAAAACTTTTACATTTTTCAGGTCAGTTAATTTGAACCACGTAACACAGATTCTCAAAGATACGTGCTTCCAAGTTAACTGACCTGCAGTCTAGTATGAGCAAAGATGCTTAATGTTCCTGTTTCCGCATCTCATATTCAAGAGATTAAAATAATCTTTCAAATGCTTATAAGTATTCCAGTATATATGGATCCGAGAATATTAGTAATTATATATTATAAATATCAAAATACTTATCAGTATGCCAGTATATATGAATGTGGGGAAATTGATAATTACATATCATATATATATATATATATATATATATATATATATATATATATGGGAGAATACGTGCTTAATTGGAGTCGTACCTAATTAAGCACTTATTCTCCCAAAAATTGTCGGCAAAAAGCCATTCCAAACAAACCGTGTTTACAACTTATCATATCGTCGTGTAATAAAAGTCACTAGAAGAGGAATATTAACCTACTATAAACAAATCGTAAAATCTAAGAAGTCCGTTTGGTGTAGGGGTTATGATATCGGCCTGTCAGCTTGGCAGTCCGGTTTCAAATCACGCACAGGGCGGTCTTCCGATCTATAGCTCTGCTGATGAGGCCTGGTGGGCCGAAATGTACATACAGAGATTGATTTTTCTCGATTTGTTTAGCCATACATTTAAATAGGTATTCCCGCCTAATTCATTATTAATTAATTAATTTTCAAAATTAGGTACGACTCCAATTAAGCACTTATTCTCCCAAAAATTGTCGACAAAAAGCCATTCCAAACAAACCGTGTTTACAACTTATCATATCGTCGTGTAATAAAAGTCACTAGAAGAGGAATATTAACCTACTATAAACAAATCGTAAAATCTAAGAAGTCCGTTTGGTGTAGGGGTTATGATATTGGCCTGTCAGCTTGGCAGTCCGGTTTCAAATCACGCACAGGGCGGTCTTCCGATCTATAGCTCTGCTGATGAGGCCTAATAGGCCGAAATGTACAAACAGAGATTGATTTTTCTCGATTTGTTTAGCCATACATTTAAATAGGTATTCCCACCTAATTCATTATTAATTAATTAATTTTCAAAATTAGGTACGACTCCAATTAAGCACTTATTCTCCCAAAAATTGTCGGCAAAAAGCCATTCCAAACAAACCGTGTTTACAACATATATATATATATATATATATATATATATATAAGTAAAGAACTGACAAAAGACTTAGAGATTTAGCTTTATAGTCTATTTCAGGGAGCTGTTTTCAAATGCCTTTAAAGTAATAAAGAATTCATCATTCGCATCTGATGAGTCGGGAGAGTTAGACTATTTTTCTAAGCTCCCTGAAATAGACTATAATGCTAAGTCTCTAAGTCTTTTGTTATTTCTTTACTTATATATTTGCTCTGTGACTCTAACATTAAGAGCACACATTTAGATCTCAAACTGCGACAGGTTTTTTTAAATAAAACTCTTGTGTCGTAAGGAAGATTTCTTCTCTGGACTTTTGGATTATATATATATATATATATATATATATTATATATATATATATATATATATATATATATATATACTTATGAGCATTCCAGTACATATGGATACAGGGAAATGAATAATTATATATATTTTCAAAATATATTGCTATATAACTGGGTATTACTCCCTGGTAATTTTAAAAATATATCCCCAAGCTTGAGAAATGTTCTCTGAATACGCAGATGAGTTGTACGAATTATTTTACAGTTTTCATTGCTACCGTTGAAAAAAGAAATCCATTAAAGAATTACTTTGGGGCATACTTGCTTTTACTGGCTTATTTTTCTTCCTATTTACGGATACATTTTCATCAGGAAAAGAAAATCCTTCGGATATTTTCCAGGGCGTTTCTAATCAATTCCAAACGCGATTTCCACATGAGAACATTTCGTTCGGTGCTTGTGATAATTTCAGCAAAAAATATATAATATACCCTCAATGCGTTTTTAATTATATCCAGAATTATCGCATAGAAGTAATAATCATAGATATTTTGTTGTAAATAAGTATTATCTAGACGATCCCTGAATACGTTGGGCTCCTGTAGAAAAGACAACTCATGATTATTTCGATGCTTCTATTTACGAAGAAGCGAATGATTTTCAAGTCGTAAAAGTAATGTCGGTGGAATTGCCTATATCAGCCGACAACGAGGGAGTCTATCACTTTTTCATTATGGAAGCGCGTGGTGTAATGGTTAAAGTCACGGGAGTTCAAATCCTGAATATGGTAATTGCATTTCACTTAGCGCTAATACCCTTGGGAAAAGTATGAATCCTACAATCTCTCCAGCTATGTAAAAATAGTAGGCCAGACTGGGCTTCTTTAACCATGGTTAGGCAACCGGTCTCGGAGAAGGAAAACTGTTGAACTCCGCTTAAGAAATTGACCTTGTGTCACCTCCTGCTTGTGCGAGGTGTTGGTAAATAATATATCCCTTTTTCATTAGGTCTTGACAAGATATTTGTTTTTATGTCTGTAGTGAAATGTCACATATATCGACAGCGCCCAGAAGCTTTACCGAAGAGATCGTATTACCCAAACAGTGCTATTCTTGCACTGAGTTGGCGGGGACCGGTATAAAACCCTGAACCTTGCGATTCCTATGCCAATGCACTATCGACTTTGTTCTGTTTAGGATAGGTATAATTACCAACACAGGATCATGTATAAAACATCAAATTGAAGCTGTTCCTCTGTCAATCACATCGCTACTCCACATTTTCTCTCAATAGCAATGTTCCATCTTTGAATGAGAGCATGTATCCCTGCGCCGTAAAATTCTGTTGACTTTTTCTTTGAGCCAACTTCTTCACTAGAGATTTGGCTCTCAAAACCTCATTCAAAGGCCTTAAGAGATGATAGTCTCCAAGCGCTAAATCTGGTGAGTATGGAGAATGTGGTAAAGTTTTCCGACTCATGAGGCGATATTCTCCTTTGTCCTGGTGCTTGTGTGTGGTCGAGGCTGAGTTAAAAAGCAATACCCATTTTGTTAACGACAGGTATATTACCAACACAGAAACATGTATCATACATCAAATGAAGCTGTTCTCTGTGGATCACATCCCGACTTCTGAACATAGGTGATCTCAAAAAGTAAGACCATTTTGTTTAGGACAGGTATAATTACACACAGGAACATGTATCATACATCAAAAATAGAGCTGGTCTTCTGTGGATCACATCTCTCTTCTTCTCCGTTTAATCACTGTTTAAGTCCCTGTTTAAAAAAGATTCGGCTCACCATACATTTCTGGGTTCAATACCGGTCCTCGCCGACTCACCGTATGAGTAACATGGCTTGGATCTCTGCGGTAAAGTGGTGAGTTTCATATAATCGTAAGACTTCCAGAACTTCAGACTGGACGCATGATTCAATCCATTGTTCTCTTGCCGATAACCATGACCAAATAAAACTTTTAAGCTACGCTAAGTATTCCATGTTATTATTAGAGTCAGGATTGACCCCGTATCCTGATTGTCACGTAGAACTTTATTAGCTTAATCCTTCTAACCATTGCATCATTTGTACAGCTGGGAAACATCAGCCGAAACATTGTGTTATATAATAAAAGATGAGGCCCGAAATCTAAATGAATTATCAAGCTCATCTAAAACATTCAGACTAATAATGTATATCATAAGGAATTAATAAGCAAATAAATAGTAGTACATTTTGCGGAATGGCCTATTTTCAGTCAGCAAGGTAGTCTATCTCCTTTTCACAGTGCTAGATCAGAGAGATTATTTGATGAGGTAGAGTGGCACACTACCGTCAGTCAACATATGGAACTCAGAACCTTACATTATATAAACTAGCGAATATATGCACCGGGTGCAAGAATTTAAGTTTTATATATAATATCATGTTAAATTAGAAAGGCTAATGAAACTGAATAAGAATGCAGATTAGAAGATTTGGAACAGAGGGGTATGATTGAAAAATAGAACAACTTTGGAACTAACTTTCCATCATTTTTTTCCCGTCTTTCATTGGTTTTTCCTAATTTAACTATTTAGTTAAAATGGGAAGTAAAGAATAATTTACAGTTATTTCTTCTTGGTTAATCTTTTAAGATTTATCCCGAGATTTTTGCTCATATTCATTAATATAAACCAAACAATTAGAAATCAAATACTAAGCATATATTTATTAAAATAATTTTTAATATCATATGCAAATTAGCCTTCCTGTTCACACTGGTAAACCGCTATTTTGTTGTATATATAGATTGCATGTTATTGTTAGATATGGTCAGTCCTTAATGATGTAACACAATTTTATTAATAATTGAAGTTTAAATTAAAATAAAATCATGGGAGATAGATGTATACTAAAGGGAATTGTGACTTGTATAGTAATATAGTTTCGGTTACAGACAGACAAACCACAATCTCCTTAATAATAAGAATATCTTAAGTATTTATCATTAGAAAAACACACACAACAGCTAATTCCTAATAAAGCACTTTATATCCTTTCTCGTATCATTTAGAGAAGTGGTCAAGCATAGATTGAAGAAGAAGTTTGTTTTTTTCATTTAGCTCCATATAAGTGTATTTTTCTCCTTCATAACCCGAGGAGAGTTTATTTACAAGCCGCGTATGAAAAAATGCATTTCGCAAAGTCTTAAACATTTCAAAATGAAAAACTGATATGGATTAAAAAAAAAAAAAAGACATGAAAGAAATGTAAGAAATGAAAAAGAAAATGTAAGAAAATGAAAGAGAAATGTAGATAACACTCTAGGCTGAGGCTCTTAATGACCTAAAACATAAAATAAAGAGTGTGAGGATATAAATCTAGATCACATAAATCTTTCCGACTTGTAAATGTGTTGGAACTCGCAGATCAGAGTTAACAAAAATAATAAGGAAGAAACACAACGAGATAGAGAAAAAGTTTACTAGAAAAGTTATATATATATATATATATATATATATATATATATATATATATATATATATATTATGTGTGTGTGTGGTAGGTAGAAGGATGGTGAACAAGAAATGAAAACTCAAAACAAATCTAAGAGTTGAAAACGTTTCGTCGAATTCATAAGGGACATCATCGGTCAAATGATTTTTATTGAAAGCAAAATTTCGTGCAAGTACAAGTGTATTTGGTGAGAGGGATGAGTTAGTAACGGAAGTGAAGGGAGGGAGGCTATGGGTAGACATGAATGAAATGAGGGTAGTATACAGGAAGTGGAGAGAGGATGGGAGTGAATGGGCACAGGAGTAGGTTAAGGGATGGGGTAAAGTTCTGGTGGGTTTGATGTCAGCAGAAGATAAGGAGGAGGGGAGAGTTGAGTGATCTTAGGTCACTGGGTCAGTTAGTGGAAATAGCGGGGGGGAGGATTTTCTGACTCCTGAAGTATAGGTAGATAAGAACGGAGAGTAGGTAGTGAGAGTCTATGTGTGGGCATTCTTTTTTTAGTTTTGAGTTTTCATTTCTTGTTCAACCATCCTTCTACTACCTCATACTGTCGGATTCTACCACATCCATCCTATCTCCACATATATATATATATATATATATATATATATATTATATATATATATATATATATATTCCACAATGATATATTTTCCAACGGATTTCCAACAATGTTTATATTTTGATCTTGAGAAAATGCAACTTCCGCTTTTTTGAATTTTTGAATTTTCGAATCTTGAATCAGCGTTCTTTGACTGCGGTCCTGTAACCTATCGCAAAAAAATACACACGTGCAATCAACTGCAATGAATCAATATCTTGATTAATCCAGTGGATTTAACCCTGAAGATCCTTAGGGTGAAACTCGAGTAGGTTATTACCGTGTACCTTGTGATAATATATATATATATATATATATATATATATATATATATGTTTTGTTAAATTATACGGACAATTCTTGTCGGACGAGTTTTTGTTCGATCCTTTCTAACTGTGTGGCCATCTTTTAATACCCGAGTGGAATTGGTGTAGCGATCCACCAAATGTTTTTTCAGGAGTGCTTTCTGCACGAGTTTGTGCCAACACCAGGTATGGAACTGGTGGGATGTTTCGGTTGTCTCGCTTTTAAAACCAACATTAGCAGTAGGAATTAGTCGTAGGAGGGACTCACAGGTTTCGTGAAAAAAATTATGTTGAAATTAATAGTGTTGTAACTCGAGTATCGTTATTAACAAAGAAATTATATGACAAAACACAACGAATAATAAAGATAGCGAATTTTCTTACTATGGCGAGTGTGAATTAACCTTTCATTGCTCTTAATACCAGCTCCACTCTGACCCGAAAATATAGTACAAGTTAGGCCCCGTCTCTCGTTAAATCGATCAAAAGTTAGTTTAAAAATTGTGTTTAAAAATGAGTTAAAAATTTGAATATATAGCAAGAATTAATAAAATAAAATCTTCCTCGCATAAAATAACCCAAGGGTTGACGTGCCTTAAAATCAAGCGAAACTAACTGATTTTCTATGTTTTCATTTGGATGATATCGATTCTTCATCTAATTTCCTGTTCACACAATCTCTTGGAAACTGATCCAAGGGAACCAACTTATCAAAAACTGCAGATTGTAAGGAATCATTTTCAACCATTTTTGAAAATGTTTTTGAAGATTAGTGTCTCACTGAAAGTAACGCGAAGATTATTCACCAGGTTTTCGGATACCTGTGTAAAGAAATATCCTGCTGGTTTTAAAATTCGGTGTAACACTCGTAAAAAGGATTGCTTAGTCTGGCGTAATTTTCTTAAATGGAAACTAAAAGCTTGTTTTTTTCCAACAGAAGATTCTATTTAGAGTAGACAATATATATTTATTATATATATATATAATATATATATATATATATATATATATATTATATATATATATATACGGTTTGTTTGGAATGGCTTTTTCTGCCGACAATTTTTGGGAGAACAAGTGCTTAATTGGAGTCGTACCTAATTTTGAAAATTAATTAATTAATAATGAATTAGGCGGGAATACCTATTTAAATGTATGGCTAAACAAATCGAGAAAAATCAATCTCTGTATGTACATTTCGGCCTATTAGGCCTCATATATATATATATATATATATATATATATATGAAAACACACAATATTGTTAAAATGAATATATTTTATATTATTTTCATAGCTAATATTGAACAATATTTCGGTTTATAAAAAAATCCTCATCAGAGTATGTTTAGAGCATGATAGGTCTTCAATGGAAGACTCAAAAAAACCTTTATGTAAAATAAAATGTCAATTATGATTAAATAATGATTATTAATAACCATTGAGAATAAAATGTAAATAAGTAAGGGAATTCTGAGGTTGGTGGTGACGTCGTTTCGTTTACTGACAGACAAACACATAATCTCCATTATAATAAGATATTTATGTATTAGTCAATATTAACTTTCGTCTGGAAAAAATACACATAAAAGAAAAGACCAAATGTACCTCCTGAAAGTAATCACTCGGTACTAACATAATGCTCAAAAGAAAAATACTGTAAGAGTTGCCTTAGTTGAATATACTAAAGTGATCAATACAATAAGTAGAGCCAATAAATAAAAAACAGAATCCTAATGAGTCTGAGAATATCTAGGTTTCTTTTAATCATAATAATTCTATCATATCTTTCTTCATAATAATTCTATCAGAATTAACTTAATGATCCATTAAGAGAAACCTGGGTAGATATTCTCTGACTCATTAAGCATACTTCAGTATATATATATATATATATTTAATAAAGATAATCTAATGAGTCAGACGAACCCACCACTAGCTTCGCATAAAGCTCTTCAGGGCTAAAATCTGAGTCAGATTTTAGCCCTGAAGAGCTTTATGCGAAGCTAGTGGTGGGTTCGTCTGACTCATTAGATTATCTTTATTATATATATATATATATATATATATATATATATATTATATATATATATATATATATTATACCAAAGCTGAGAGAATCACTTTTTATTTCCTAAGGCCTTTTTCCCTGTTTAGTTTAATGACACAACATTCATACTAAACTATACCTCCTTTTAGGTTTTAGTTATGTTTGAAAAATATCTATCTTAATTGGTCTAATTAGTCGTAATATATATATATATATATATATATATATATATTATATATATATATAATGCTCTAGTTATTGTAATAGAGGCGGGCAAAGAAGATTTACAAGGAATGCGTGAAAAATACATCGGTGCCTGCCTCATATCCAGCGCCGATCAACCAAACAAGCTGAGTACCGTGAGGCTTGTTGATGCACCACTAAGCATGCTGTCCCCGTCATTTGAAAGCACACCGGAGGGCCAGGCTGAAGAACAAAAGGAGTCGGTAGAAGAATCACAATACTATGTAATCAAACATTGAAGAAACTTTCGTTGCACTGGCTTTGGTGGTGCCAGCCTGTCCCGCAGAAGTCTGTTAGGCATGGAGATGCAATAATAAAAGAAATCAATAAACCAAGTAATTATTTGTCATACACGGTTTATTAAAACTGGTATACAAATTGTTCAAAGATTACACTATGTAAACATTTGTGCAAATATGATATAGGAAGGATGACCCTCCCACTGGATCTGATGGTTCAGATGATAAATATGATGCTTATGCACCACCATATTTCTTTTAAGACCAAAAGCCGACTTACAGCCTTTGTTACAGATTGCACAAGGCACATTGTTTGTTCCTGGGTGTGCATGAATTATCCCTGATGAGATTTCTTATGATTGAAATAAAAATGTATACACACACAGACCACACAGCAGACACACACACACACACACACACCATAGTAATAATATAATATATATATATATATATAATATTGGTTAGGAGGTTGATTTAGAAGGCTATCACAATGCAGTTTGAATAAATAAAAAATAATAATACGGTAACAATGGTGTTGTGTGTTGACCTGTATTTTTTATTATTTCTTATTTATTATTAAGAAATAATAAAAAAAATACAGTTCAACACACAACACCATTGTTACCGTATTATTATTTTTTAATTTATTCCAACTGCATTGTGATAGCCTTCTAAATCAACCTCCTAACCATACATACACAATGCTTCAAGCAAATTATGAACTCTCTTATATATATATAATATATATATATATATATATATATAATATATATATATATATAAATTATAATCTCTAATGAATATGTAGACCACATCTGTTTCCTTCTGTAACCTTCAACCACATAATGGCACGTCTTGATGAGCGGTAATAAAACAGCAAATAATAAATTATTTGTAACTACTAAAATCTAAAAGAGAAAAAAAACAAAAACAGTATTATCCACGCAAGATATGTCAAACTATTACGCCATTGATCATTACTTATT
Organism: Doryteuthis pealeii; assembly: GCA_023376005.1. Taxonomy (NCBI): domain Eukaryota; kingdom Metazoa; phylum Mollusca; class Cephalopoda; order Myopsida; family Loliginidae; genus Doryteuthis; species Doryteuthis pealeii. The sequence continues at coordinate 10,171,048 of CM042155.1, forward strand.
ATATCTATGTTGTATTTGTAAGTGTTTTCTTGTCCGTTTATATCAAGTATCGATATGAGAGTGTTTAGCCGTATCCTAGCAATCGTATAATTTTCGTGATGATAATTGCATATTGCAAGTCGTAAATCTTCCGCTGGCAACGTTCTCCATCATCAAACGGTCGCAACTGCGCCGCTGAATTATCATTGAACGTATCTGGAGACCAATCCCGACTCACAGAAGGTAAACAAGAATAAGAATCATGGCGCCAACCAGTAACCTTTGCGACACGGCAAACTTTGTGCAAACACTGAGCTACGATATCTGCCCGCCATTTCGATCAAAATCGGCACAGCATTATGGAGTCGGGTATTTATATCATTATCATTTTAGACTCAGTGGGATTTCCCCAATGCTGGCTTTTACTGGAGATCAAGTGACAACAAGATATACAGTGGGCTTGTAAAGTAACTCACTTCCAACTTAAAAATCTTATAATCTATTTCTGAATATTCGTTTTTACAAAACAATGAATGGTAATCTAAACATTGGCTACATAAATGAGAGAAAACCCCTTTCTTCTTTAACTTTGAGGAAGCCTTTGTTTTGATCGGCTATTTTCATTTCACCATAAATCTACACTGAAAATACAAATTTATTCGAATCAATACAACTGCATGTTTTAAAACGAACATATAATAAAATGTGTTCTTAATAACGATTAAGTTCATTTCAAATAATGCGCAAGCAACAATTAAGAACACGTTTATGATATTTTCGGGTTAAAAACATGTAGTAGTATTGATTCGCAAAATTCGTATTTTTAAAGTAGATTTACGGTGAAAATGAAAATGGCCAGCCAACATAAGGCTTCCTCAAAGTGAAAAGAAAGAAGGGAGTTTACTCTCATTTATGTAGCTAATGTTCAGATTACCCATTGAATATGAGAAGAACACATAATATGGCATTTTATTTTTATTCTGTCAAAAAAGCTGGCTTTATTGGAGATCAAGTGGACAACAAGATATACAGGGTGATTATAAAGTAACACCCTCCTCTATTTTAAAGATCTTATAATTCATTATTGTTAATTGTTAACTGATTTTTCAAAAATCTATTTAAACCATAGATGGGACCTAAAGAGGGACAACCACACCGGGTCAGAGTGATTCTTGTATTAATGGGAAAAAAGGGGTACTCTAACACTCATGAAACCTCCACAATTGGAACCTACACCACGAATAAGCGTCATACTCAGAATACTAATACCGCCGGCTACCGCCTTATAGCACATACATGATAAAAAGGGTTAAGGCTGCCATGAGAAACATATGGTCGGAATAGACATATTGCGCTAGGGCTTGACATGACCAGCTGAATAATCAGATGGGGCCTCTACGACAGCCGTCTAGCCTAAGTAAAGTCAAATATTTTTTCCAGGACATCCTATTATATTATATATATATATATAAATATATATATATATATATATATATATATATATATGGGCAGCATTCTTTCTTTTATACATGTAGAATTAAACAAAGGCACATTCCTCTGTTTAACAATTTTATTTTTTATCTTTTCTAATTTTCTGGCCAACTTTTTAATGTTTGGGTGGAATTGGTGGATAAGTCCCAACGTTAAGTTCGCGAGTACTTTCGGCACTTCGAAGTACCATCATCAGGGTGATGTATTCCTAGTTTATTTATTTATTTATTTTTTTTTAATTATATTAATGTGGAGGCTGATATGGACTTCGAAGTGCCGAAAGTACTCGGGAACTGAAACTTTGATGGACTTATCCCCAATTCCAGCCAAACATTAAAAAGTTGCCCAGAAAATTAGAAATAGATAAAAAATAAAATTGTTAAACAGAGATGTGGCCTTTTGTTTAATTCTACACACACACACACACACACACACACACACACACACAACACACATAATATATATATATATATATATATATTTAATATTTATATATATATATATTGATATGGTGTGTGTTGTGTTTGTCTGTGGCCTTTACATATATATAGATGTGTTTATTTAATATTAAAATCATCCACCCATTCTGTAGGTGATTATGGCCACCAGACAAACAACCACACCCCATATCAATTATATATATATATAAATATATAAATATAATTATATATATATATATATATATGTGTGTGTGTGTGTGTGTGTGTGTGTGTGTGTGTGTGTGTGTGTGAATTAAAACAAAAGGCACATCTCCTGTTTAAACAATTTTATTTTTTATCTTTTCTAATTTTCTGGGCAACTTTTTAATGTTTGGCTGGAATTGGTGGATAAGTCCATCAAAGTTCAGTTCCCGAGTACTTTCGGCACTTCGAAGTGCCATATAGCCTCCACATTAATATAATTTAAAAAAAAATAATAAATAAATAAACTAGAATAACATCACCCCTGATGATGGTACTTCGAAGTGCCGAAAGTACTCGCGAACTTAACGTTGGTGGACTTATCCACCAATTCCACCAAACATTAAAAGTTGGCCAGAAAATTAGAAAAGATAAAAAAAAATTGTTAAACAGGAGATGTGCCTTTTGTTTAATTCTACATGTATAAAAGAAAGAATGCTGCCCATATATATATATATAATATATATATATATATATATATATATATATATATATATATAATATATAATAGGATGTCCTGGAAAAATATTTGACCTTTACTTAGGCTAGACGGGCTGTCGTAGAGGCCCCATCTGATTATTCAGCTGGTCATGTCAAGCCCTAGCGCAAAATATGTCTATTCCGACCATATGTTTCTCATGGCAGCCTTAACCTTTTTTTTATCATGTATGTGCTATAAGGCGGTAGCCGGCGGTATTAGTATTCTGAGTATGACGCTATCTCGTGGTGTAGGTTCCAATTGTGGAGGTTTCATGAGTGTAGAGTACCCTTTTTTCCCATTAATACAAGAATCACTCTGACCCGGTGTGGTTGTCCCTCTTAGGGTCATCTATGGTTTAAATAGATTTTTGAAAAATCAGTTAACAATTAACAATAATGAATTATAAGATCTTTAAAATAGAGGAGGGTGTTACTTTATAATCACCCTGTATATCTTGTTGTCACTTGATCTCCAATAAAGCCAGCTTTTTGACAGAATTAAAAATAAAATGCCATATTATGTGTTCTTCTCATATTCAATGGGTAATCTGAACATTAGCTAACATAATGAGAGTAAACTCCCTTCTTTCTTTTCACTTTGAGGAAGCCTTATGTTTTTGGCTGGCCATTTTCATTTCACCGTAAATCTACTTTAAAAATACGAATTTGTGCGAATCAATACTACTACATGTTTTAACCCGAAAAATATCAAAACGTGTTCTTAATTGTGCTTGCGCATTATTTGAAATGAACTTAATCGTTATTAAGAACACATTTTATTATATGTTCGTTTTAAAAACATGCAGTTGTATTGATTCGAATAAATTTGTATTTTCAGTGTAGATTTATGGTGAAATGAAAATAGCCGATCAAAACATAAGGCTTCCTCAAAGTTAAAGAAGAAAGGGGGTTTTCTCTCATTTATGTAGCCAATGTTTAGATTACCATTCATTGTTTGTAAAAACGAATATTCAGAAATAGATTATAAGATTTTTAAAGTTAGGGAAGTGAGTTACTTTACAAGCCCACTGTATATCTTGTTGTCACTTGATCTCCAGTAAAGCCAGCATTGGGAAATCCCACTGAGTCTAAAATGATAATGATATAAATACCGACTCCATAATGGCTGTGCCGATTTGATCGAAATGGCGGGCAGATATCGTAGCTCAGTGTTTGCACAAAGTTTGCGTGTCGCAAAAGGTTACTGGTTGGCGCCATGATTCTTATTCTTGTTTACCTTCTGTGAGTCGGGATTGGTCTCCAGATACGTTCAATGATAATTCAGCGGCGCAGTTGCGACCGTTGATGATGGAGACGTTGCCAGCGGAAGATTTACGACTGCAATATGCAATTATCATCACGAAAATTATACGATTGCTAGGATACGGCTAAACACTCTCATATCGATACTGATATAAACGGGACAAGAAAACACTTACAAATACAACATAGATATAATAAGTAATGATCAATGGCGTAATAGTTTGACATAATCTTGCGTGGATAATACTGTTTTGTTTTTTTTCTCTTTTAGATTTTAGTAGTTACAAATAATTTATTATTTGCTGTTTATTACGCGCTCATCAAGACGTGCCATTATGTGGTTGAAGGTTACAGAAGGAAACAGATGTGGTCTACATATTCATTAGAGATTATATATATATATATATATTTATATATATATATATATTATATATATATATATATAAGAGAGTTTCATAATTTGCTTGAAGCATTGTGTATGTATTGGTTAGGGAGGTTGATTTAGAAGGCTATCACAATGCAGTTGGAATAAATAAAAAAATAATAATACGGTAACAATGGTGTTGTGTGTTGAACTGTATTTTTTTTATTATTATTTCTTTAATAAATAAGAAATAATAAAAATACAGGTCAACACACAACACCATTGTTACCGTATTATTATTTTTTATTTATTCCAAACTGCATTGTGATAGCCTTCTAAATCAACCTCCTAACCAATATATATATATATATATATATATATATATTATATATGTGTGTGTGTGTGTGTGGTGTGTGTCTGTTGTGTGTCTGTGTGTGTATACATTTTTATTTCAATCATAAGAAATCTCATCAGGGATAATTCATGCACACCCCAGGAACAAACAATGTGCCTTGTGCAATCTGTAACAAAGGCTGTAAGTCGGCTTTTGGTCTTAAAAGAAATATGGTGGTGCATAAGCATCATATTTTATCATCTGAACCATCAGATCCAGTGGGAGGGTCATCCTTCCTATATCATATTTGCACAAATGTTTACATAGTGTAATCTTTGAACAATTTGTATACCAGTTTTAATAAAACCGTGTATGACAAATAATTACTTGGTTTTATTGATTTCTTTTATTATTGCATCTCCATGCCTAACAAGACTTCTGCGGGACAGGCTGGCACCACCAAAGCCAGTGCAACGAAAGTTTCTTCAATGTTTGATTACATAGTATTGTGATTCTTCTACCGACTCCTTTTGTTCTTCAGCCTGGCCCTCCGGGTGCTTTCAAATGAGGGGACAGCATGCTTAGTGGTGGCATCAACAAGCCTCACGGTATCAGCTTGTTTGGTTGATCGGCGCTGGATTATGAGGCAGGCACCGATGTATTTTTCACGCATTCCCTTGTAAATCTTCTTTGGCCCGCCTCTATTACAATAACTAGAGCATATATATATATATATATATATATAATATATATATTATATATTATTAACGACTAATTAGACCAATTAAGATAGATTTTTTCAAACATAATAAAACCTAAAAGGAGGGTATAGTTTAGTATGAATGTTGTGTCATTAAACTAAACAGGAAAAAAGGCCTTTAGGAAATAAAAAGTGATTCTCTCAGCTTTGGTATAATATATATATATATATATATATATATATATATATATATATATATTATATATAATAATAAAGATAATCTAATGAGTCAGACGAACCCCCACTAGCTTCGCATAAAGCTCTTCAGGGCTAAAATCTGACTCAGATTTTAGCCCTGAAGAGCTTTATGCGAAGCTAGTGGTGGGTTCGTCTGACTCATTAGATTAATCTTTATTAAATATATATATATAATATATACTGAAGTATGCTTAATGAGTCAGAGAATATCTACCCAGGTTTCTCTAATGATCATTAAGTTAATTCTGATAGATTATTATGAGAAAGATATGATAGAATTATTATGATTAAAAGAAACCTAGATATTCTCAGACTCATTAGGATTCTGTTTTTTATTTATTGGCTCTACTTATTGTATTGATCACTTTAGTATATTCAACTAAGGCAACTCTTACAGTATTTTTCTTTTGAGGCATTATGTTAGTACCGAGTGATTACTTTCAGGAGGTACATTTGGTCTTTTCTTTTATGTGTATTTTTTCCAAGACGAAAGTTAATATTGACTAATACATAAATATCTTATTATAATGGAGATTATGTGTTTGTCTGTCAGTAAACGAAACGACGTCACCACCAACCTCAGAATTCCCTTACTTATTTACATTTTATTCTCATGGTTATTAATAATCATTATTTAATCATAATTGACATTTTATTTTACATAAAGGTTTTTTTGAGTCTTCCATTGAAGACCTATCATGCTCTAAACATACTCTGATGAGGATTTTTTTATAAACCGAAATATTGTTCAATATTAGCTATGAAAATAATATAATATATTCATTTTAACAATATTGTGTGTTTTCATATATATATATATTATATATATATATATATATGAGGCCTAATAGGCCGAAATGTACATACAGAGATTGATTTTTCTCGATTTGTTTTAGCCATAATTTAAATAGGTATTCCGCCTAATTCATTATTAATTAATTAATTTTCAAAATTAGGTACGACTCCAATTAAGCACTTGTTCTCCCAAAAATTGTCGGCAGAAAAGCCATTCCAAACAAACGGTATATATATATATTATATATATATATATATATATATATTATATATATATATATATTATATATATAATGTCTACTCTAAATAGAATCTTCTGTGGAAAAAACAAGCTTTTAGTTTCCATTTAAGAAAATTACGCCAGACTAAGCAATCCTTTTACGAGTGTTACACCGAATTTAAAACCAGCAGGATATTTCTTTACACAGGTATCCGAAAACCTGGTGAATAATCTTCGCGTTACTTTCAGTGAGACACTAATCTTCAAAACATTTTCAAAAATGGTTGAAAATGATTCCTTACAATCTGCAGTTTTTGATAAGTTGGTTCCCTTGGATCAGTTTCCAAGAGATTGTGTGAACAGGAAATTAGATGAAGAATCGATATCATCCAAATGAAAACATTAGAAAATCAGTTAGTTCGCTTGATTTTAAGGCACGTCAACCCTTGGGTTATTTTATGCCGAGGAAGATTTTATTTTATTAATTCTTGCTATATATTCAAAATTTTTAACTCATTTTTAAACACAATTTTTAAACTAACTTTTGATCGATTTAACGAGAGACGGGGCCTAACTTGTACTATATTTTCGGGTCAGAGTGGAGCTGGTATTAAGAGCAATGAAAGGTTAATTCACACTCGCCATAGTAAGAAAAATTCGCTATCTTTATTATTCGTTGTGTTTTGTCATATAATTCTTTGTTAATAACGATACTCGAGTTACAACACTATTAATTTCAACATAATTTTTTTCACGAAACCTGTGAGTCCCTCCTACGACTAATTCCTACTGCTAATGTTGGTTTTAAAAGCGAGACAACGGAAACATCCCACAGTTCCATACCTGGTGTTGGCACAAACTCGTGCAGAAAGCACTCCTGAAAAAACATTTGTGGATCGCTACACAATTCCACTCGGGTATTAAAAGATGGCCACACAGTTAGAAAGGATCGAACAAAAACTCGTCCGACAAGAATTGTCCGTATAATTTAACAAAACATATATATATATATATATATTATATATATATATATATTATATCAATTACACGGTAATAACCTACTCGAGTTTCCCTAAGGATCTTCAGGGTTAAATCCACTGGATTAATCAAGATATTGATTCATTGCAGTTGATTGCACGTTGTGTATTTTTGCGATAGGTTACAGGACCGCAGTCAAAGAACGCTGATTCAAGATTCGAAATTCAAAAATTCAAAAAAGCGAAGTTGCATTTTCTCAAGATCAAAATATAAACATTGTTGGAAATCCGTTGGAAAATATAATCATTGTTGGAATATATATATATAATATATATATATATATATATATATATATATATATATATTATGTGGAGATAGGATGGATGTGGTAGAATCCGACAGTATGAGGTAGGTAGAAGGATGGTGAACAAGAATGAAAACTCAAAACTAAAAAAAAGAATGCCCACACATAGACTCTCACTACCTACTCTCCGTTCTTATCTACCTATACTTCAGGAGTCAGAAAATCCTCCCCCCGCTATTTCCACTAACTGACCCAGTGACCTAAGATCACTCAACTCTCCCCTCCTCCTTATCTTCTGCTGACATCAAACCCACCAGAACTTTACCCATCCCTTAACCTACTCCTGTGCCCATTCACTCCCATCCTCTCTCCACTTCCTGTATACTACCCCTCATTCATTCATGTCTACCCATAGCCTCCCTCCCTTTCACTTCCGTTACTAACTCATCCCTCTCACCAAAATACACTTGTACTTGCACGAAATTTTGCTTTCAATAAAAATCATTTGACCGATGATGTCCCTATGAATTCGGACGAAACGTTTCAACTCTTAGATTTGTTTTGAGTTTTTCATTTCTTGTTCACCATCCTTCTACCTACCAACACCACACATATATATATATATATATATATATAATATATATATATATATATATATATATATATATAACTTTGCTTAGTAAACCTTTTTCTCTATCTCGTTGTGTTTCTTCCTATTATTTTTGTTAACTCTGATCTGCGAGTTCCAACACATTTACAAGTCGGAAAGATTTTATGTGATCTAGATTTATATCCTCACACTCTTATTTATGTTTTAGGTCATTAAGAGCCTCAGCCTAGAGTGTTATCTACATTTCTCTTTCATTTCTTACATTTCTTTTTCATTTCTTACATTTCTTTCATGTCTTTTTTTTTTTTTAATCCATTATCAGTTTTTTCATGAGAAATGTTAAAGACTTTGCGAAATGCATTTTTTCATACGCGGCTTGTAAATAAACTCTCCTCGGGTTATGAAGGAGAAAAATACACTTATGTTATGGATGCTAAATGAAAAAAACAAACTTCTTCTTCAATCTATGCTTTGACCCACTTCTCTAAATGATACGGAGAAAGGATATAAAGTGCTTTTATTATGTGTGGGGAATTATGCTGTGTGTGTGTTTTTTTTTCTAATGATAAATACTTAAAGATATCTTATTATAATGGAGATTGTGGGTTTGTCTGTCTGTAACCGAAACTATATTACTATACAAGTCACAATTCCCTTTAGTTATTTACATCATATTCTCCATGATTTTATTTTTAATTTAAACTTCAATTATTAATAAAATTGTGTTACATCATTAAGACTGCTGACCATATCTAGATACTAATAACATGCAATTATATTTATATATACAACAAAATAGCGGTTTACAGTGTGAACAGGAAGGCTAATTTGCATATTGATATTAAAAATTTGATTTTAATAAATATATGCTTAGTATTATTGATTTCTAATTGTTTGGTTTTATATTAATGAATATGAGCAAAAATCTCGGGGATAAATCTTAAAAGATTAACAAGAAGAAATAACTGTAATATTATTCTTTACTTCCCATTTTAACTAAATAGTTAAATTAGGAAAATTTACCAATGAAAGACGGGAGTAAGGGAAAATGATGGAAGAGTTAGTTCCAAAGTTGTTCTATTTTTCAATCATACCCCCTCTGTTCCAAATCTTCTAATCTGCATTCTTATTCAGTTTCATTAGCCTTTCTAATTTAACATGATATTTTATTATATTAAAACTTAAATTCTTGCACCCGGTGCATATATTCGCTAGTTTATATAATGTAAGGTTCTGAGTTCCATATGTGGAGCTGACGGTAGGTGTGCCACTCTACCTCATCAAAATAATCTCTCTGATCTAGCACTGGTGAAAAGGAGATAGACTACCTTGCTGACTGAAAATAGGCCATTCCGCAAAATGTTACTACTTATTTATTTTGCTTATAATTCCTTATGATATACATTATTAGTCTGAATGTTTTAGATGAGGCTTGATAATTCATATCATTTAGATTGTTCGGGCTGTTGGTCTCATCTTTTTTATTATATAACACAATGTTTCGGCTGATGTTCCCAGCTGTACAAATGATGCAATGGTTAGAAGGATTAAGCTAATAAAGTTCTACGTGACAATCATCTGGAGGTTACGGGGTCAATCCTGACTCTAATAATAACATGGAATACTTAGCGTAGCTTAAAAGTTTTATTTGGTCATGGTTATCGGCAAGAGAACAATGGATTGAATCATGCGTCCAGTCTGAAGTTCTGTGAAGTCTTACGATTATATGAAACTCACCACTTTACCGCAGAGATCCAAGCCATGTTACTCATACGGTGAGTCGGCGAGGACCGGTATTGAACCCAGAAATGTATGGTCCTGAGCCGAATCTCTTTTTTAAACAGGGACTTAAACAGTGATTTAAACGGAGAAGAAGAGATGTGATCCACAGAAGACCAGCTCTATTTTGATGTATGATACATGTTCCTGTGTTGGTAATTATACCTGTCCTAAACAAAATGGTCTTACTTTTTGAGTCACCTATGTTCAGAAGTCGGGATGTGATCCACAGAGAACCAGCTTCATTTTGATGTATGATACATGTTTCTGTGTTGGTAATTATACCTGTCGTTAACAAAATGGTATTGCTTTTTAACTCAGCCTCGACCACACACAAGCACCAGGACAAAGGAGAATATCGCCTCATTGAGTCGGAAAACTTTACCACATTCTCCATACTCACCAGATTTAGCGCTTGGAGACTATCATCTCTTAAGGCCTTTGAATGAGGTTTTGAGAGCCAAATCTCTAGTGAAGAAGTGGCTCAAAGAAAAGTCAACAGAATTTTACGGCGCAGGGATACATGCTCTCATTCAAAGATGGAACATTGCTATTGAGAGAAAAATGTGGAGTAGCGATGTGATTGACAGAGGAACAGCTTCAATTTGATGTTTTATACATGATCCTGTGTTGGTAATTATACCTATCCTAAACAGAACAAAGTCGATAGTGCATTGGCATAGGAATCGCAAGGTTCAGGTTTTATACCGGTCCCCGCCAACTCAGTGCAAGAATAGCACTGTTTGGGTAATACGATCTCTTCGTAAAGCTTCTGGGCGCTGTCGATATATGTGACATTTCACTACAGACATAAAAACAAATATCTTGTCAAGACCTAATGAAAAAGGGATATATATTTACCAACACCTCCGCACAAGCAGGAGGTGACACAAGGTCAATTTCTTAAGCGGAGTTCAACAGTTTTCCTTCTCCGAGACCGGTTGCCTAACCATGGTTAAAGAGCCCAGTCTGGCCTACTATTTTTACATAGCTGGAGAGATTGTAGGATTCATACTTTTCCCAAGGGTATTAGCGCTAAGTGAAATGCAATTACCATATTCAGGATTTGAACTCCCGTGACTTTAACCATTACACCACGCGCTTCCATAATGAAAAAGTGATAGACTCCCTCGTTGTCCGGCTGATATAGGCAATTCCACCGACATTACTTTTACGACTTAAAATCATTCGCTTCTTCGTAAATAGAAGCATCGAAATAATCATGAGTTGTCTTTTCTACAGGAGCCCAACGTATTCAGGGATCGTCTAGATAATACTTATTTACAACAAAATATCTATGATTATTACTTCTATGCGATAATTCTGGATATAATTAAAAACGCATTGAGGGTATATTATATATTTTTTTTGCTGAAATTATCACAAGCACCGAACGAAATGTTCTCATGTGGGAAATCGCGTTTGAATTGATTAGAAACGCCCTGGAAAATATCCGAAGGATTTTCTTTTCCTGATGAAAATGTATCCGTAAATAGGAAGAAAAATAAGCCAGTAAAAGCAAGTATGCCCCAAAGTAATTCTTTAATGGATTTCTTTTTTCAACGGTAGCAATGAAAACTGTAAAATAATTCGTACAACTCATCTGCGTATTCAGAGAACATTTCTCAAGCTTGGGATATATTTAAAAATTACCAGGGAGTAATACCCAGTTTATAGCAATATATTTTGAAAATATATATAATTATTCATTTCCCTGTATCCATATGTACTGGAATGCTCATAAGTAATATATATATATTATATATATATATATATATTATATATATATATATATATATTATATAATCCAAAAGTCCAGAGAAGAAATCTTCCTTACGACACAAGAGTTTTATTTAAAAAAACCTGTCGCAGTTTGAGATCTAAATGTGTGCTCTTAATGTTAGAGTCACAGAGCAAATATATAAGTAAAGAAATAACAAAAGACTTAGAGACTTAGCATTATAGTCTATTTCAGGGAGCTTAGAAAAATAGTCTAACTCTCCGACTCATCAAGATGCGAATGAATGATTCTTTTTACTTTAAAGGCATTTGAAAAACAGCTCCCTGAAATAGACTATAAAGCTAAATCTCTAAGTCTTTTGTCAGTTCTTTACTTATATATATATAATATATATATATTATATATGTTGTAAACACGGTTTGTTTGGAATGGCTTTTTGCGACAATTTTTGGGAGAATAAGTGCTTAATTGGAGTCGTACCTAATTTTGAAAATTAATTAATTAATAATGAATTAGGTGGGAATACCTATTTAAATGTATGGCTAAACAAATCGAGAAAAATCAATCTCTGTTTGTACATTTCGGCCTATTAGGCCTCATCAGCAGAAGCTAATAGATCGGAAGACCGCCCTGTGCGTGATTTGAAACCGGACTGCCAAGCTGACAGGCCAATATCATAACCCCTACACCAAACGGACTTCTTAGATTTTACGATTTGTTTATAGTAGGTTAATATTCCTCTTCTAGTGACTTTTATTACACGACGATATGATAAGTTGTAAACACGGTTTGTTTGGAATGGCTTTTTTGTCGACAATTTTTGGGAGAATAAGTGCTTAATTGGAGTCGTACCTAATTTTGAAAATTAATTAATTAATAATGAATTAGGCGGGGAATACCTATTTAAATGTATGGCTAAACAAATCGAGAAAATCAATCTCTGTATGTACATTTCGGCCCACCAGGCCTCATCAGCAGAGCTATAGATCGGAAGACCGCCCTGTGCGTGATTTGAAACCGACTGCCAAGCTGACAGGCCGATATCATAACCCTACACCAAACGGACTTCTTAGATTTTACGATTTGTTTATAGTAAGGTTAATATTCTCTTCTAGTGACTTTTATTACACGACGATATGATAAGTTGTAAACACGGTTTGTTTGGAATGGCTTTTTGCCGACAATTTTTGGGAGAATAAGTGCTTAATTAGGTACGACTCCAATTAAGCACGTATTCTCCCATATATATATATATATATATATATATAATATATATATATATGATATGTAATTATCAATTTTTCCCCACATTCATATATACTGGCATACTGATAAGTATTTTTGATATTTATAATATATAATTACTAATATTCTCGGATCCATATATACTGGAATACTTATAAGCATTTGAAAGATTATTTTAATCTCTTGAATATGAAGATGCGGAAACAGGAACATTAAGCATCTTTGCTCATACTAGACTGCAGGTCAGTTAACTTGGAAGCACGTATCTTTGAGAATCTGTGTTACGTGGTTCAAATTAACTGACCTGAAAAATGTAAAAGTTTTTTAAATAAAATAACTAGTGCATTATATTTTTTCATTGATATATCAAGACTGAAAATGTTATTAATTCCGTTCATTCCCTGATTATTTTTTTTTTTTTGGGGGGGGTGATATACGATGGTGGAATTTAGTCCGTTAAGTTCAATTTAACCGAGTCTATTTATGTCATCCCTTTGGTGACCGTTATTAGTTTATCAGTTTTTGTAATTATAAACCTTTGGAAAAATGTAAATCCTGCTTTTATTTATGGGAACGACACGGACCTATATTTCTACATATAGACACCTCATGTGGTACAATGGTTAGTAAGCTAGATTAACAAACCATTGATAGTGAGATCGATTCTCACTGGGGACCCCATACTGTGCCCGCATCTAAGCCACGCTTAGTAAAAATAACTATATATTCTACATATTCTGGTTTAGTTCTTGTTAGTTTAGTTTTATTATTTATAACCTGAAGGACCGGTTTAAGCTCAATTGTTAGAGTGTCCGACTAGGAACCACAAGGTTCCGTGTTCGATACCTGCCTCTCGCAACTCAGCGTATTAGTAGCGCAGGAGATGTGTGGTAAAGTAAGGATCTGATCGTGGTGTGGCTCTCCACCTCATGCAAAAACAATCTCCTTGGTCTAGTCTTAGTGAAAAGGGCATAGACTCCTTCGTTGTCAGGCTGATACCAATTTTAGCCCCCCCCCCCCGGCGACTTTTCTTTTACTTTATTTATAAACTCGTTTCCGTTTGTCTGTCATGACTACGTTTAAGGGACGAGTCAAGTTTATTTACCGCGCGGCTCGAGAAACTAAGAGTTACCCATCTGAATTAGATATTGAACACGTTTATTGATTTTATAAGAAACCCTCCTATGGCTGCATGCAAAATTTGTATCATTTTTTTTTTTTTTACTCAATAGAACTATTTTATTCTCTTTGTAATAAGTATCAATTGTGTAATGAAACTATTCTCATTTCAACTTCGACTTATATTTATTGTTAATCAATACTTAATTTTAACATTTCGACTCTTACATACTTTTGCTTGTTGGTTCATCTGATTTCAAGGCATGTCAACCCTTGTTGGGTTATTTTATGCCGAAGACATTTTCATCAGTACTTGTTAGGTATTCATTTTTTAAACATGTTTTGATTAATTAAACTCATAGATGGGACGCTAACAGAGTGGACCTGGAATAATGACAATGAAGAGTTGCACCACACTCCGAGAGATAAAGAAATAGAATCATCATATTCAGGAAACGGCGACAATCAACCACCGTCTTCTACCATATTTTTATGTTAAAACGATTCGCCATAAAAGCAATTGTGTTGAACAATCATATAGGTGCTAGGGATTGACACCCAAGTGCAATTCTCTCCCAATGAGCCACCTGTTGGCGGCGGGTAGCTACCCATGAAGCTTAAGGAAGGACTCTTGGTGGTTGAGGAGTTCATGATATGCAACACGCTGCTTTAGTCTTAATTGGGCTTGACGGTTATTCTAGAGGCCACCACCAATCAATCGGCTGTCGCGTCAAACCCTAGCACCTATATGATTGTCCCAACCCTATTTCCCATTATGTAAACATTGAACACTTTTTATATATGTGGTAGAAGGTGATTGCTGAAGCTCTTATTCTCTTCTAGTATGACGTTTAAACTGTAATAGAGTTATTATTCTGGAGCTCTGGGGAGTGGGAAGCATCACTTCATCGACATTATCTCAGGTCCACTCCGTCTCGAAGTGGTATTACCTGTTAGGGTTCCATCCATGGTTAGATATATAAAAACCAATTTTAAAAATGTTTTTAAACACAATTAAATACCCAAAAATAATAAATGAAAACAAAGTTTTCAAGCATGAAATAACTGAGGGTTAACATGCCGTAAAATCCAGCCAACCAGCTCACCGTAAACTGTAAGAGTTATTATTATGGAGCTCTGGGAGTGGGAAGCATCACTTCATCGACATTACTCTCAGGTCCACTCCCTGTCGAAGTGGTATTACGTGTTAGGGTTCCATCTATGGCTTATACATAAAAAACAGTTTTAAAATGTTTTTTATCTACAATTGAATACCCAAAAAGAATAAATGAAACAAAAAACTTTCGGCATGAAATAACCTGAGGTTAACAATGCGTAAAATCAACGCAACCAGCTAACCGTAAACTGTAATAAGAGTTATTATTATGGAGCTCTGGGGAGTGGGAAGCATCACTTCATCGACATTACTCTCAGGTCCACTCCCTGTCGAAGTGTATTACGTGTTAGGGTTCCATCTATGCTTAGATACATAAAAAACAGTTTTAAATGTTTTTATCTACAATTGAATACCCAAAAAAGAATAAATGAAACAAAAAACGTTTTCGCATGAAATAACCTGAGGGTTAACATGCCGTAAAATCCAACCACCAGCTAACCGTAAAAACTGTAATAGAGTTATTATTATGGAGCTCTGGAAGTGGGAAGCATCACTTCATCGACATTACTCTCAGGTCCACTCCCTGTCGAAGTGGTATGTACCTGTTAGGGTTTCCATCTATGGCTTAGATACATAAAAAACAGTTTTTAAAATGTTTTTAAATCTACAATTGAATACCCAAAAAGAATAAATGAAACAAAAAGTTTTCGGCATGAAAATACCCTTAGGTGTTACATGCGTAAATCCAAAACAACCAGCTAACACGTTTAATTCACTGGCTTATGGACGGATTTATTAATTTCCATAAATTCAATTCTTGGATCAACTGAGCGATGCCCTACTTATTGTCCCGTTATTCAAAAAAAAAGGGGGTGGGGAGAACGCTTTCGCTTCATCCTTATTTCCCACTGATACTATTTAAAGGGATTTGTTCGATTTGTTTCTTTTTTTTAATATCTGATTGCGTAATATGTTGCTTTGATGAAACGAACATTGAAAATCAGAAAGAAGCTGTCCCCCCCCCTTTACTTATTTTACTTATTTTCAGAGAATATTTCAACCAGTTCGTTTAGCTGCAGTTCACAGAGTCTGGTTATTTCCCTAGAGTTGTGATATTCATTACTTATATCTTGGCTGCTTACTTGGAAGGTCCGCCTATGTAAATTTCCATCACTTCATCAGGAATCTACAATTGAGTTATTAACTGATGTTTATCCATAGACATCGTTTGTCCGAATGTGTTTTGTAATTTACTTGGCCGTGACATTTTAAAAGTTTTTTTGCTCTCATTTTAACATTCACGGCCATCCATTTTCAACAACGTTTTTTCTTTTGCAATCATTTGCAGAAACCATTTCGCTGATGCATCAAAGATTCTCTGGTGATTCCCTCGAGTTTGGTTGGCTGTAAATGTCTGGAAACTTTTCTTACGACCACAGAAATTTCAATGGAATATTGTTCTATTAAGCGGTAACAATAATAAACAAAACTTGATTTCGTACGTAAAGATTTTTAATGGACAGTAAAAGTTCCACAGGTTTGTCTATATACATGGAAAACTCCTTACCATGATTTGATATATTCCATCTCTGGATAAGTTTCAATGCTTCAGTTTTTTTTTTGTTCTAAAATACTTAGAATCACAGAAATCTTAAATTATTGGGGTGTCATTGATTTTTTTAAATTTTCTAATCATTTAATTTCAAAGTATCAAAATTATACTTTGGGCTATATTTTCAGTCCTAAATTATAATGCTTGATTTAGCTGTTAAATGTCTTATATATCCTTATATACCGCATCATCGAAATCGTCGAACATCGGTATTATAAATCGAGGATGTTACGTAGTGGCCTTTTCCACCGGCACTAAATCGTATATGTTGTATAGTGGTATCAAATTGATATCGGCTGGTGTAATATTGTCTAACTTAGCTGAATGTAGTAGTCGAACTTCAGGAAAATCACAACACATGTGTAATTGTGAAACTGTTCACTTTATTTCTTCTCCACGGCTGCGCGTGGGTGGCGAGCCATTGACAATGACAGCTTAAATGGGTTGGTGAGGCGGGGAGAGTAGCTACGTGGGTATCGCAGGCCTCTCGGCTGTGACG
>CM042155.1:10188715-10206215 GCA_023376005.1 Doryteuthis pealeii
GTCCGTTGTTAACCTTGACCCCAAAGGCGCGAATCTTGCACGTCACTTGATTTAGCTAGTTAGAAAATCAGTTTTAACCTGAGAATTGAAGCAGAGTTGCTCTGCTGAGGCTGATTCTCCCGCGCGGTGAAGAAGAACATCGGCAAGAAAATAAATCTTGATCAAGAAAATAAAAGTCTTGTGAATTGATTAATTTGCATGACTAAAGAGTTGGTGCAGAAGAAGCTCTTAGAAGAGACTAGACAACATGACGGCCATAGGAGACGAAAAGGAAACAGACAGACAAGAACTTAGCAGAAGTAGTAAAGAAGAATCGAGAATAATTAAGACTCTGTCTCTGTCTCTGTCTCTATGTCTTTCTCTCTCTATCACCGAGTCTCCTACCTCGATTATATACCCGACGATATTCGATGATGGGGTATATATATATATATATATGGGCAGAAATAAATCTTGATCAAGAAAATAAAAGTCTTGTGAGTTGATTAATTTGCATGACTAAAGAGTTAGCTCAGAAGAAGCCCTTAGTTAGAGACAGCAACAAGAAGACGAAAAGATGACGACCATAGCAAGAAGTTAGCAGTAAAGCAGACAAGAAATGAAGAACAAGTAAGTTTCAACTATGTATCTGTCTCTCTCTATATATCATCGAGTCTTCTCTCTGTTGCATATCGTTGGGGGGGATTTTCCGTTTAAACCGAAACAAAGAAAAGACGACAAAAATAACAGAGGACTTTTTCCGGTTAACGCAAACAAAGAAAAAAAGTAGAACAATGAAATCGGAAGTAGATTTTTCCGCTGACAAATATAACAAAAGAAAATGCGTGGGTCGTTTATATACATAAAAAGAAAGTCGATAGCAGGGACAACAGTTAGCCAGAAGACTCGGAACAGAGAACAAGTGAGCTGACAGCCACCCACGGCCCGTCACGGCCGAGAGGCTGTGAGACCCTTGTAGCCACCTCTCCCACCTTACCAACCAATTTAAGCAGTCATTGTCAACGCTCGCCACCCACGCGCAGGCGAGGGAGAAGAAATAAAGTCAACAGTTTCTACTATACACATGTGTTGTGATTTCATTAAGTCCGACTACTACATTTAAGCTAAGTAGACAATATACACCAGCGATATCAATTTGATACCACTATACAACATATACGATTTAGTGCCGTGAAAAAGGCACTACGTAACATCTCGATTATATACCCGATGTTCGACGATATTCGATGATGGGGTATATAAGGATATATAAGACATTTACAGTAAATCAAGCATTATATTTAGACTGAAAAATATAGCCTCAAACGTAAATTTTTATACTTTGAAATTAAGATGATTAGAAAAATTTAAAAAATCAATGACACCTCATTAATTTTAAGATTCTGTGTATTCTAAATATTTTAGACAAAAAAAACCTGAAGCATTGAAACTTATCCAAGAGATGGAATATGTCAAATCATGGTAAGGAGTTTTCCATGTATATAGACACAACATGAGGAACTGTTACTGTCCATTAAAATCTTACGTACGAAATCAAGTTTTGTTTATTATTGTTACCGTTAATAGAACAATATTCCATTTGAAATCTGTGGTCGTAAGGAAAAGTTCCAGACATTTACAGCCAACCAAACTCGGGGGAATCACCAGAGAATCTTTGATGCATTCAGCGAAATGGTTTCTGCAATGATTGCAATAAGAAAAACGTGTTGAAAATGATGGCGTGAATGTAAAATGGAGGCAAAAACTTTTAAAAATGTCAGCGGCCAAGTAAATTACAAACACATTCGGACAAACGATGTTATGGATAACATCAGTAAACTCAATTGTAGATTCCTGATGAAGTGATGGAATTTACATAGGCGACCTTCCAAGTAAGCGAAGCCAAGATATAAGGTAATGAAATCACAACTCTAGGGAAATAACCAGACTCTGTGAACTGCGCTAACGAACTGAGTTGAATATCTCTAAAAATAAGTAAAAATAAGTAAAGCGGGGGGGGAAGCTTCTTTCTTGATTTTCAAGTTCGTTTCATCAAAGGCAACATATTATGCAATCAGATATAAAAAAAAAAAGAAAAATCGAACAAATCCCTTAAATAGTATCAGTGGAAATAAGGATGAAGCGAAAGCGTTCTCCCCCCCCCCACACCTTTTTTTGATAACGGGAATATAAGTAGGCATCGCTCAGTTGATCCAAGGAATTGAATTTATGGAAATTAATAAATCCGTCCATAAGCAGTGAATTAAACTGTTAGCTGGTTGGATTTTACGGCATGTTAACCTTTAGGTTATTTCATGCCGAAAACTTTTTTTGTTTCATTTATTCTTTTTGGGTATTCAATTGTGTTTAAGAACATTTTAAAATTGTTTTTTTTTATGTATCTAACCCATAGATGGAACCCTAACACGTAATACCACTTCGAGAGGGAGTGGACCTGAGAGTAATGTCGATGAAGTGATGCTTCCCACTCCCCAGAACTCCATAATAATAACTCTATTACAGTTTACGGTTAGCTGGTTGGTTGGGTTTTACGGCATGTTAACCCTCAGGTTATTTCATGCCGAAAACGTTTTTGTTTCATTTATCTTTTTGGGTATTCAATTGTAGATAAAACATTTTAAAACTGTTTTTTATGTATCTAAGCCATAGATGGAACCTAACACGTAATACCACTTCGAGACGGAGTGGACCTGAGAATAATGTCGATGAAGTGATGCTTCCCACTCCCAAGAACTCCAGAATAATAACTCTATTACAGTTTACGGTTAGCTGGTTGGTTGGGTTTTACGGCATGTTAACCCTCAGGTTATTTCATGCCGAAAACGTTTTTTGTTTCATTTATTCTTTTTGGGTATTCAATTGTAGATAAAAACATTTTAAAACTGTTTTTTATGTATCTAAGCCATAGATGGAACCCTAACACGTAATACCACTTCGAGAGGGAGTGGACCTGAGAATAATGTCGATGAAGTGATGCTTCCCACTCCCCAGAGCTACATAATAATAACTCTATTACAGTTTATGGTTAGCTGGTTGGTTGGGTTTTACGGCATGTTAACCTTTAGGTTATTTCATGCCGAAAACTTTTTTTGTTTCATTTATTCTTTTGGGGTATTCAATTGTAGATAAAAACATTTTAAAACTGTTTTTTATGTATCTAAGCCATAGATGGAACCCTAACACGTAATACCACTTCGAGACGGAGTGGACCTGAGAATAATGTCGATGAAGTGATGCTTCCCACTCCCAAGAACTCCAGAATAATAACTCTATTACAGTTTACGGTTAGCTGGTTGGTTGTATTTTACGGCATGTTAACCCTTAGGTTATTTCATGCTGAAAACTTTGTTTCATTTATTCTTTTTGGGTATTTAATTGTGTTTAAAAACATTTTAAAATTGGTTTTTATATATCTAACCCATGGATGGAACCCTAACAGGTAATACCACTTCGAGACGGAGTGGACCTGAGAGTAATGTCGATGAAATGATGCTTCCCACTCCCCAGAGCTCCAGAATAATAACTCTATTACAGTTTAAACGTCATACTAGAAAAGAATAAGAGCTTCAGCAATCGCCTTCTACCACATATATAAAAAGTGTTCAATGTTTGTCATAAGAGAAATAGGGTTGGGACAATCATATAGGTGCTAGGGCTTGACGCGACCAGCTGATTGATTGGTGGTGGCCTCTAGAACCACCCGTCAAGCCCAAGTAAGGACCAAAGTGGTGTGTTGCATATCATGAACTGCTCAACCACTAAGATTCCTTCCTTAAGCATCACGAGTAGCTACCCGCGGCCAACAGGTGGCTCCATTGGGGAGAGAATTGACACTTGGGTGTCAATCCCTAGCACCTATATGATTGTCCCAACACAATTGCTTTTATGGCGAATCGTTTTAACATAAATATGGTAGAAGACGGTGGTTGATTGTCGCCGTTTCCTGGATATGATGCTGAACTACATCTAGGTTCTAATTCTGAATCTCTCGGGAGGGTGGTGCAACTCTTCATTGCCATTATTCCCAGGTCCACCCTGTTAGCGTCCCATCTATGGGTTTAATTAATCAAAATATGTTTAAAAAAATGAATACCTAACAAGTACTGATGAAAATGTATTCGGTATAACATAACCCAACAAGGGTTGACATGCCTTAAAATCCGATGAATCAACCAACCAATAAGTATGTAAGAGTCGAAATGTTAAAAAAATAAGTATTGATTAACAATAAATATAAGTCGAAGTTAAAATGAGAATAGTTTCATTACAAAGTTGATACTTTTATTACAAAGAGAATAAAAATAGTTCTATTGAGTAAAAAAGAAAAAATGATACAAATTTTGCATGCAGCCATAGGAGGGTTTCTTATAAAATCAATAAACGTGTTCAATATCTAATTCAGACGGGTAACTCTTAGTTTCTTGAGCCGGGTAAATAAAGTTGACTCGCCCCTTAAACGTAGCCATCACAGACAAACGGAAACAAGTTTATAAATAAAGTAAAAGTAAAGTCATCGGGATGGCCTAAAATTGGTATCAGCCTGACAACGAAGGAGTCTATGCCCTTTTCACTAAGACTAGACCAAGGAGATTGTTTTTGCATGAGGTGGAGAGCCACACCTACGATCAGATCCTTACTTTACCACACATCTCCCTGTGCTACTAATACGCTGAGTTGGCGAGAGCAGGTATCGAACACGGAACCTTGGGGTTCCTAGTCAGACACTCTAACAATTGAGCTAAACCGGTCCTTCAGGTTTTAAATAATAAAACTAAACTAAACAGAATGTACCAAGAACTAAACCAGAATATGTAGAATATATAGTTAATTACTAAGCGTAGCTTAGATGCGGCACAGTATGGGGCACCCAGTGAGAATCGATCTCACTATCAATGGTTTGCTAATCTAGCTTACTAACCATTGTACCACATGAGGTGTCTATATGTAGAATATATAGGTCCGTGTCGTTCCCATAAATAAAAGCAGGATTTAAATTTTCCCAAAGGTTTATAATTACAAAGAACCAATAAACTAGTAACGGTCCACCAAAGGGATGACATAAACAGACTCGGTTAAATTGAACTTAACGCACCCAAATTCCACCATCGTATATCACCCCTAGACCCCCCCCACAAAAAAAAAAATAATCAGGTAATGAACGGAATTTAATAAAATTTTCAGTCTTGATATATCAATGAATAAAATATATAATGCACTAGTTATTTTATTTAAAAAACTTTTACATTTTTCAGGTCAGTTAATTTGAACCACGTAACACAGATTCTCAAAGATACGTGCTTCCAAGTTAGCTGACCTGCAGTCTAGTATGAGTAAAGATGCTTAATGTTCCTGTTTCCGCATCTCATATTCGAGAGATTAAAATAATCTTTCAAATACTTATGAGTATTCCAGTATATATGGATCCGGGAATATTAGTAATTATATATTATAAATATCAAAATACTTATAAGTATTCCAGTATATATGAATGTGGGGAAATTGATAATTACATATCATATATATATATATATATATAATATATATATATATATATATATAATTATATATATATAAATAAAGAAATGACAAAAGACTTAGAGATTTAGCGTTATAGTCTATTTCAGGGAGCTTCTTTTTTTTGCAAACATCAAGGATTTCATTTGAATTAATATCACAGGACTATAAAATAAAATAAAATAAAAAATAAAAATCTGTTTTTATATGCTTTAAAGTAATAAAGAATTCATCATTCGCATCTGATGAGTCGGGAGAGTTAGACTATTTGTCTAAGCTCCCTGAAATAGACTATAAAGCTAAATCTCTAAGTCTTTTGTTATTTCTTTACTTATATATTTACTCTGTGACTCTAACATTAAGAGCACACATTGAGCTCTCAAACTGCGACAGGTTTTTTTAAAATAAAACTCTTGTGTCGTAAGGAAGATTTTCTTCTCTGGACTTTTGGATATATATATATATATATATATATATATATATATATTATATATATTATATATATAATATATATAATATATAAATACTTATGAGCATTCCAGTACATATGGATACAGGAAATGAAATAATATATATATTTTCAAAATATATTGCTATATAACTGGTATTACTCCCTGGTAATTTTAAAAATATATCCCAAGCTTGAGAAATTTCTCTGAATACGCAGATGAGTTGTACGAATTATTTTACAGTTTTCATTGCTACCGTTGAAAAAAGAAATCCATTAAAGAATTTACTTTGGGGCATCTTGCTTTTTACTGGCTTATTTTTCTTCCTATTTACGGAACATTTTCATCAGGAAAAGAAAATCCTTTCGGATATTTCCAGGGCGTTTCTAATCAATTCCAAACGCGATTTCCACATGAGAACATTTCGTTCGCTTGTGATAATTTCAGCAAAAAATATATAATATACCCTCAATGCGTTTTTAATTATATCCAGAATTATCGCATAGAAGTAATAATCATAGATATTTTGTTGTAAATAAGTATTATCTAGACGATCCGTGAATACGTTGGGCTCCTGTAGAAAAGACAACTCATGATTATTTCGATGCTTCTATTTACGAAGAAGCGAATGATTTTAAGTCGTAAAAGTAATGTCGGTGGAATTGCCTATATCAGCCGGACAACGAGGGAGTCTATCCCTTTTTCATTATGGAAGCGCGTGGTGTAATGGTTAAAGTCACGGGAGTTCAAATCCTGAATGTGGTAATTGCATTTCACTTAGCGCTAATACCCTTGGGAAAAGTATGAATCCTACAATCACTCCAACTATGGAAAATAGTAGGACAGACTGGGCTCTTTAACCTTAGTTAGGCAATCGGTATAGGAGAAGGAAAAGTGTTACCTCCTGCTTGTGCGGAGGTGTTGGTAAATATATATCCCTTTTTCATTAGCTCCTGACAAGATATTTGTTTTTATGTCTGTGGCGAAATGTCACATATATCGACAGCGCCCAGAAGCTTTACCGAAGAGATCGTATTACCCAAACAGTGCTATTCTTGCACTGAGTTGGAGGGGACCGGTATAAAACCCTGAACCGTGCGGTTCCTATGCCAATGCACTATGGACTTTGTTCTGTTTAGGATAGGTATAATTACCAACACAGGATCATGTATCATAATTCAAATTGAAGCTGTTCCTCTGTCAATCAAATCGCTACTCCACATTTTCTCTCAATAGCAATGTTCCATCTTTGAATGAGAGCATGTATCCCTGCGCCGTAAAATTCTGTTGACTTTTCTTTGAGCCACTTCTTCACTAGAGATTTGGCTCTCAAAACCTCATTCAAAGGCCCTAAGAGATGATAGTCTCCAAGCGCTAAATCTGGTGAGTATGGAGAATGTGGTAAAGTTTTCCGACCCAATGAGGCGATATTCTCCTTTGTCCTGGTGCTTGTGTGTGGTCGAGGCTGAGTTAAAAAGCAATACCATTTTGTTAACGACAGGTATAATTACCAACACAGAAACATGTATCATACATCAAAATGAAGCTGGTCCTCTGTGGATCACATCCCTACTTCTGAACATAGGTTACTCAAAAAGTAAGATCATTTTGTTTAGGACAGGTATAATTACCAGCACAGGAACATGTATCATACATAAAAATGAAGCTGGTCTTCTGTGGATCACATCTCTTCTTCTCTGTTTAAATCACTGTTTAAGTCCCTGTTTAAAAAAGGGATTCGGCTCAGGACCATACATTTCTGGGTTCAATACCGGTCCTCGCCGACTCACCGTATGAGTAACATGGCTTGGATCTCTGCGGTAAAGGTGGTGAGCTTCAATATAAATCGTAGATCACAGAACTTCAGACTGGACGCAGAATTTAATCCATTGTTCTCTTTGCCATAACCATGACCAAATAAAAACTTTTAAGCTACGCTAAGTTATTCCATGTTATTATTAGAGTCAGGATTGACCCCGTAACCTCCAGATGATTGTCACGTAGAACTTTATTAGCTTAATCCTTCTATCCATTGCAACATTTGTACAGCTGGGAATATCAGCCGAAACATTGTGTTATATAATAAAAAAGATGAGACCAACAGCCCGAACAATCTAAATGATATGAATTATCAAGCCTCATCTAAAACATTCAGAGTAATAATGTATATCATAAGGAATTATAAGCAAAATAAATAAGTAGTAAAATTTTGCGGAATGGCATATTTTCAGTCAGCAAGGTAGTCTATCCCCTTTTCACCAGTGCTAGATCAAAGAGATTATTTTGATGAGGTAGAGTGGCACACCTACCGTCAGCTCCACACCCATATGGAACTCAGAATCTTACATTATATAAACTAGCAAATATATGCACCCTCCGGGTGCAAGAATTTAAGTTTTAATATAATAAAATATCATGTTAAATTAGAAAGGCTAATGAAACTGAATAAGAATGCAGATTAGAAGATTTGGAACAGAGGGGGTATGATTGAAAAATAGAACAACTTTGAAACTAACTGTTCCACCATTTTCCCTTACTCCCGTCTTTCATTGGTAAATTTTCCTAATTTAACTATTTAGTTAAAATAGGAAGTAAAGAATAAATTTACAGTTATTTCTTCTTGTTAATGATTTCTTTTAAGATTTATCCCTGAGATTTTTGCTCATATGCAATAAGATAAAAACCAAAAAATTAGAAATCAATAATACTAAGCATATATTATTAAAATCAAATTTTTTAAGATCAATATGTAAATTAGCCTTCCCGTTCACACTGTAATCCGCTATTTGTTGTATATATAAATATAATTGCATGTTATTAGTATGTAGATATGGTCAGCAGTCTTAATGATGTAACACAATTTTATTAATAATTGAAGTTTAAATTAAAAATAAAATCATGGAGAAATATGATGTAAATAACTAAAGGGAATTGTGACTTGTATAGTAATATAGTTTCGGTTACAGACAGACAAACCCACAATCTCCATTATAATAAGATATCTTTAAGTATTTATCATTAGAAAAAAACACACACACAGCATAATTCCCCACACATAATAAAAGCACTTTATATCCTTTCTCCGTATCATTTAGAGAAGTGGGTCAAAGCATAGATTGAAGAAGAAGTTTTTTTTTTTTTCATTTAGCATCCATAACATAAGTGTATTTTTCTCCTTCATAACCCGAGGAGAGTTTATTTACAACCCGCGTATGAAAAATGCATTCGCAAAGTCTTAACATTTCTCATGAAAAACTGATAATGGATTAAAAAAAAAAGACATGAAAGAAATGTAAGAAATGAAAAAGAAATGTAAGAAATGAAAGAGAAATGTAGATAACACTCTAGGCTGAGGCTCTTAATGACCTAAAACATAAATAAGAGTGTGGGGATATAAAACTAGATCACACAAAATCTTTCCGACTTGCAAATGTGTTGGAACTCGAAGATCAGAGTTAACAAAAATAATAGGAAGAAACACAACGAGATAGAGAAAAGGTTTACTAAGCAAAGTTATATATATATATATATATATATATATATATTATATATAATATATATATATATATATGAGGTAGGTAGAAGGATGGTGAAACAAGAAATGAAAACTCAAAACAATCTAAGAGTTGAAACGTTTCGTCCGAATTCATACGGACATCATCGGTCAAATGATTCTTATTGAAAGCAAAATTTCGTGCAAGTACAAGTGAATTTGGTGAGAGGGATGAGTTAGTAGCGGAAGTGAAGGGAGGGAGGTTAGGGGCAGACATGAATGAAGTGAGATTAGTATACAGGAAGTGGAGAGAGGATGGGAGTGGATGGGCACAGGGGGGTAAGGGGGGTAAAGTTCTGGTGTGTTTGATGTCAGCAGAAGATAAGGAGGAGGGGAGAGTTGAGTGATTTTAGGTCACTGGGTCAATTAGTGGAAAGAGCAGCGGGAGGATTTTCTGACTCCTGAAGTATAGGTAGATAAGAAAGGAGAGTAGGTAGTGAGAGTCTATGTGTGGGCATTCTTTTTTTAGTTTTGAGTTTTCATTTCTTGTTTACCATCCTTCTACTTAGCTCATACTGTCGGATTCTACCGCATCCATCCTATCTCCATATATATATATATATATATATATATATATAATATATATATATATATTCCAACAATGATTATATTTTCCAACGGATTTCCAACAATGTTTATATTTTGATCTTGAGAAAACGCAACTTCCGCTTTTTTGAATTTTCGAATCTTGACCCAGCGTTCTTTGACCGTGGTCATGTAACCAACCGTTTATCGCAAAAAATACACACGTGCAATCAACTGCAATGAATCAATATCTTGATTAATCCAGTGGATTTAACCCTGAAGATCCTTATGGTGAAACTCAAGTAGGTTCTTACCGTGTACCTTTTGATAATATATATATATATATATATATATATATATATATATATATGTGTGTGTTTTGTTAAACTATACGGACAATTCTTGTCGGACGAGTTTTTGTTCGATCCTTTCTAACTGTCTAGCCATATTTTAATATCCGGGTGGAATTGGTGTAGCGACCCACCAAAGGTTTTTCAGGAGTGCTTTCTGTACGAGTTTGTGCCAACATCACGTATGGAACTGGTGGGATGTTTCCGTTGTCTCGCTTTTAAAACCAACATTAGTAGTAGGAATTAGTAGTAGGAGGGACTCACAGGTTTCGTGAAAAAATTTATGCTGAAATTAATAGTGTTGTAACTCGAGAAATTATATAACGAAACACAACGAGTAATAAAGATAGCGAATTTTCTTACTATGGCGAGTGTGAATTAACCTTCCATTGCTATTAATACCAGGTCCACTCTGGCCCGGAAATATAGTACAAGTTAGGCCCCATCTCTCGTTAAATCGATCAAAAGTTAGTTTAAAAATCGTGTTTAAAAATGAGTTAAAAAAGTTGAATATATAGCAAGAATTAATAAAATAAAATCTTCCTCGGCATAAAATAACCCAAGGGTTGACGTGCCTTAAAATCAAGGGAACGAACTGATTTTCTAATGTTTTCATTTGGATGATATCGATTCTTCATCTAATTTCCTCTTCACACAATCTCTTGGAAACTGATCCAAGGGAACCAACTTATCAAAAACTGCAGATTCTAAGGAATCATTTTCAACCGTTTTTGAAATTTTTTTCAAGATTAGTGTCTCACTGAAAGTAACGCGAAGATGATTCACCAGGTTTTTGGATACCTGTGTAAAGAAATATCCTGCTGGTTTTAAATTCGGTGTAACACTCGTAAAAGGATTGCTTAGTCTGGCGTAATTTTCTTAAATGGGAACTAAAAGCTTGTTTTTTTCCACAGAAGATTCTATTTAGAGTAGACACATATATATATATATATATATATATATATATATATAATATATATATATATATATAATATATATGTAAACAAGGTTTGTTTAGAATGGCTTTTTGCCGATAATCTTTGGGAGAATAAGTGCCCAATTGGAGCCGGATTGATTTTTCTCGATTTGTTTAGCCATACATTTAATAGGTGTTCCCGCCTAATTCATTGTTAATTAATTAATTTTCAAAGTTGGGTCCGGCTCCAATTGGGCACTTATTCTCCCAAAAATTATCGGCAAAAAGCCATTCAAAACAAACCGTGTTTACAACTTATCATATTGTCGTGTAATAAAAGTCACTAGAAGAGGAACATTAACCTACTCTAAACAAATCATAAAATCTAAGAGGTCCGTTTAGTGTTAGGGTTATGGGATCGGCCTGTCAGCTTGGCAGTCCGGTTTCAAATCACGCACAGGGCGGTCTTCCGATCTATAGCTCTGCTGATGAGGCCTGGTGGGCCGAAATGTACATACAGAGATTGATTTTTCTCGATTTGTTTAGCCATACATTTAATAGGTGTTCCCGCCTAATTCATTGTTAATTAATTAATTTTCAAAGTTGGGTCCGGCTCCAATGAGCACATATATATATATATATATATATATATATATATATATAATAACGGTTTTTGGAATGGCTTTTTTTGCCGACAATTTTTGGGAGAACAAGTGCTTAATTGGAGTCGTACCTAATTTTTGAAAATTAATTAATTAATAATGAATTAGGCGGAAATACCTATTTAAATGTATGGCTAAACAAATCGAGAAAAATCAATCTCTGTATGTACATTTCGGCCTATTAGGCCTCATATATATATATATATATATATATATATATATATATATATATATATATGAAAACACACAATATTGTTAAAATGAATATATTTTATATCATTTTCATAGCTAATATTGAACAATATTTCGGTTTATAAAAAAATCATCATCAGAGTATGTTTAGAGCATGATAGGTCTTCAATGGAAGACTCCAAAAAATCCTTTATGTAATCCGGAAAAATGTGGTGGGATGGCTTGAAAATAGTGGGCATGCTCCTGGGTATGACTTTTTCAAAGATGTATTCTTCTATTTTGTAAGGAGTATGCAGAAATTTATTTCTGCTTCTCTCTCGATGAGTCCGGATTAAAAACATGTTCTGATGATGATTTTTTATAAATCGGAATATTGTTCAATATTAGCTATGAATATGATATAAAATATATTCATTTTAACAACATTGTGTGTTTTCATATCCTTTTATCCATACATATCGTCGGATTCATTTCCTTACTCTTAACTCATATATATATATATATATATATATATATATATATATATATATATATATATATATATATATATATATGAGATGTGTCAAAACGTATAGAGATTTTTTGTACATGTTGACACACTTTCTATTCTGAAAAATAACATTTCATTCATTCTTCCTTTCTATCTTGGTAAATACAGCTTTAAACATGGCACCTCTTTGACACACCTTGTATTCTGACAAAAATTAATGAATGAATATTATTTTTTTCAGATTACAAGGTGTGTCAAAAAGTACAAAAAAAATCGATCCTTTTTTAAAACGCCTTATATATATATATATATATATAATATATATATATATATATATATATATATATGTAAACACGGTTTGTTTTGAATGGCTTTTTGCCGATAATTTTTGGAGAATAAGTGCTTAATTGGAGTCGTACCTAATTTTGAAAATTAATTAATTAATAATGAATTAGGCGGGAATACCTATTAAATGTATGGCTAAACAAATCGAGAAAAATCAATCTCTGTATGTACATTTCGGCCCACCAGGCCTCATCAGCAGAGCTATAGATCGGAAGACCGCCCTGTGCGTGATTTGAAACCGGACTGCCAAGCTGACAGGCCGATCCCATAACCTCTACACTAAACGGACTTCTTAGATTTTATGATTTGTTTAAATGGCAGTCCGGTTTCAAATCACGCACAGGGCGGTCTTCCGATCTATAGCTCTGCTGATGAGGCCTAATAGGCCGTAATGTACATACAGAGATTGATTTTTCTCGATTTGTTTAGCCATACATTTAATAGGTATTCCCGCCTAATTCATTATTAATTAATTAATTTTCAAAATTAGGTACGACTCCAATTAAGCACTTATTCTCCCAAAAATTATCGGCAAAAAGCCATTCAAAACAAACCGTGTTTACAACTTATCATATCGTCGTGTAATAAAAGTCACTAGAAGTGGAATGTTAACCTACTCTAAACAAATCATAAAATCTAAGAAGTCCGTTTAGTGTAGAGGTTATGGGATCGGCCTGTCAGCTTGGCAGTCCGGTTTCAAATCACGCACAGGGCGGTCTTCCGATCTATAGCTCTGCTGATGAGGCCTAATAGGCCGAAATGTACATACATAGATTGATTTTTCTCGATTTGTTTAGCCATACATTTAATAGGTATTCCCGCCTAATTCATTATTAATTAGTTAATTTTCAAAATTAGGTACGACTCCAATTAAGCATATATATATATATATATATATATATATATATATATATTATATATATGTATATATATATATATATATATATATATGAGGAAATGTTATGGAAAAGTAAATAACGAACACAAAAAATTAGATTCAATTAATATTTCGGCTATGTTGTTGTCAGAATCTTCATCATTGTGATGTGATCAAATAATTCTGCTGGAGTTTCTACAACCAACGTAGGCGAAATTGTGATTGAATTTAACCTTTTGTGTACGTTATTCAACATTTTGTTGGATTTTTACTAATCTTACTTTCTTCCTATATATATATATATATATATATATATAATATATATATTATATATATGAAAAATGGACTTTCCGGTGAAATTGGCCACAATGGTTAATTGATACAAGGTTCACAATGATATGACAGCGATATGACAAATATAAAGTGTTCAATACGAGAGTAGAGCAAATATATTATTATAATGGTATTATTATTATTATTATTATTATTATTATTATTATTATTATTATTGTATGAAAATGTATTATTATAATGGTATACACAGGTATATACCATTATATTATACCGCGTATACCATTATAATATATATATATATATATATATATATATAGATAGATTGATAGATAGATAGATACAAAGATTGAAACTTAGATAGATACAAAACTTAGATAGACTGAAAGTTTGATAGATAGATAGATATGTTAGGGTGGCGTAAACAATAATTCGGCGGTGTTAGGTAACTGTCAATTTGTCGTCTATGCGATTTTCAAACCAATTTTGACTTTATTTGAAGATTTCATTGGAGATTAAGTGACATTTACTACACACACCGTTAAGTGTCTACACAACCCTAATTTAGAGTAAAAAAAAGTAACGTCATTTTGTTTAGGACAGGTATAGTTACAAACGCAGAAACGTGTATCATACATCAAAATCAAGGTGGTCCTCTGTGGATCACATCTCTACTTCTCGACAAAGTCACTGTTTCTCTCAATAGCTACGTTCCACCTTCAAATGAAAGCATGTATCCTTGCTTCGTTAAATTATGTTGACTTTACTTAGAGCCATTTCTTCTCTGCAGATTTCACTTCCTCGCTACTCACCAGATTTAGCGCCTTCCGACTATAAACTCTTCAGCCCCATGAAAGAGGGTTTGAGAGGCAAACGTTAGTTCCAATGACGAGGAAGTGAAACGTTGCTATTGAGAGAAACGGTGACTATGTGGAGAAGTAAGGATGTGATCCACCGAGGACCAGTTTCATTCTGATGTATTATACATGTTCCTATGTTGGTATTTATACCTGTCCTAAACAAAATGGAATTACTTTTGAATCACTCTCGTATATATGCTCTGTAAAGGATAATGTGTCCTCTATAAGTATAGAAATAGCAAACTATATTATCGATATTTATTTGTATGTACTAGCAAAGAAATGCACCCGCCGGGCACAAATATATAAGTTTTGATATGATTAAATATTATATTGAATTAGAACGAATGATGGTATTAAATAAGAACACAAAAAAGATTACACTTATTTTTAACTTTTTTCTAATTGATTTCAATATAGAATTATACATAACATAGCTTTGAATATATGTGAGAATAAAACAATGATTTTAGAAATCAATAACACCAAATAAGTATTTATTTGTTAAAACCAGTGTGCAACTTATTCACACCATATATTACGTAGAAATTTATTTCCTAATGATATATAACATACATTGCAGGATTTGAAACACATTTATACCCTGGACTTTGGGGGTGGGGCAAATCTATTCCAGATAGTCTTTAATTGAGATATTTAATAAATAAGATGTCAATTATGATTAAATAATGATTATTAAGTAACCATTGAGAATAATATGTAAATAAGGAAGGGAATTCTGAGGTTGGTGGTGACGTTGTTTCGTTTACTGACAGACAAACATATAATCTCCATTATAATAAGATATTTATGTATTAGTCAATACTAACTTTCGTCTGGAAAAAATACATATAAAAGAAAATACCAAATGTACCTCCTGAAAGTAATCACTCGGTACTAACATAATGCTCAAAAGAAGAAAATACTGTAAGATTTGCCTTAGTTCAATATACTAAAGTGATCAATACAATAAGTAGAACCAATAAATAAATAAAAGAATCCTAATGAGTCAGAGAATATCTATATAGGTTTCTTCTAAAGGATCTTCATAATAATTCTGAGTCAGAATTACCCTGATGATCCATTAAGAGAGACCTGGGTAGATATTCTCTGACTCATTAGGCATACTTCAGTATATATATATATATATATATATATATATATATATATATTATATTATACCAAAGCTCAGAGAATCCCTTTTTATTTCCTAAAGACCTTTTTCCTGTTTAGTTTAATGAGACAACATTCATACTAAAATATACCTTCCTTTTAGGATTGAGTTATGTTTGAAAAATATCTATCTTAATTGGTTCTAATTAGTCGTAATATATATATATATATATATATATATATATATATATATATATATATATATATATATATATATATATATATATATGCTCTAGTTATTGTAATAGAGGCGGGCCAAAGAAGATTTACAAGGAATGCGTGAAAAATACATCGGTGCCTGCCTCATAATCCAGCGCCGATCAACCAAACAAGCTGAGTACCGTGACGCTTGTTGATGCACCACTAAGCATGCTGTCCCCTCATTTAAAAGCACCCGGAGGGTCAGGCTGGAGAACAAAAGGAGTCGGTTGAAGAATTACAATACTATGTAATCAAACATTGAAGAAACTTTAGTTGCACTGGCTTTGGTGGTGCCAGCCTGTCCTGTAGAAGCCCTGTTAGGCATGGGGATGCAATAATAAAATAAATCAATAAAACCAAGTGATTATTTGTCATACACGGTTTTATTAAAACTTGTATACAAATTGTTCAAAGATTACACTATGTAAACATTTGTGCAAATATGATATTGGTAGGACGACCCTCCCACTGGATCTGATGGTTCAGATGATAAAATATGATGCTTATGCACCACCATATTTCTTTTAAGACCAAAAGCCGACTTGCAGCCTTTGTTACAGATTGCACAAGGCACATTGTTTGTTCCTGGAGTGTGCATGAATTATCCCTGATAAGATTTCTCATGATTGAAATAAATATGTATACACACAAACACACTCAGACACACACACACAGACACACAGACACACACACACACACACATACATATATATATATATTGGTTAGGAGGTTGATTTAGAAGGCTATCACAATGCAGTTTGGAATAAATAAAAAATAATAATACGGTAACAATGGTGTTGTGTGTTGACCTGTATTTTTTATTATTTCTTATTTATTATTAAGAAATAATAATAAAAAATACAGGTCAACACACAACACCATTGTTACCGTATTATTATTTTTTATTTATTCCAAACTGCATTGTGATAGCCTTCTAAATCAACCTCCTAACCAATACATACACAATGCTTCAAGCAAATTATGAAACTCTCTTATATATATATATATATATATATATATATATATGTATATATATATAATCTCTAATGAATATGTAGACCACATCTGTTTCCTTCTGTAACCTTCAACCACATAATGGCAC
>CM042155.1:10211215-10228715 GCA_023376005.1 Doryteuthis pealeii
AGAGGCCAACATTATTCCAGTGATGAGGAAGTGAAATCTGTAGTGAGAAAATGGCTCAAAGAACAGTCAACTGAATTTTACGGGACAGGGATACATGCTCTCAATCGAAGATGGAACATTGCTATTGAGAGAAATATGTGGAGAAGTAGGAATGTGATCCACAGAGGACCAGCTTCATTTTGATGTATGATAGATATTCCTGTGTTGGTAAGTATATCGGTCCTAAACAAAATGGCATTACTTTCTGACTCACCTATGTGGAGAAGAAGGGATGCGATCCACAGAGGCCCAGCTTCACTTTGATGTTTGATAGATATTCCTGTGTTGGTGATTATACTTGTCCTAAATAAAATGACATTACTTTTTGACTCACCTTCGGATGATGAAGTAATTCCATATTTGGTTTCTAAAATAGATAATGTATATGAAATCTAATGTTACCACATTCCTTATACCATGTTATGATTGGCAGAGGAAGCACAAATAGGTCAATAAAATGTTACATTGCTTAGAGAGTCAGCCCTAAGCATGAATATTTGACCCCCACAATCATGAGAGTCACGGCGCCAATACCATCTGAATTTGTCTAGGCTAGTTCCACGTTTTTGCACATGTGACGGGTAACTAGTCGTCAAATTATCTGGAAGCTACAGTAATTTATTTCTGCTGCATAGAAAGAAAAACAAAAACAAATATTACATCTTCCTGGTTCAAGAATAAGTAAGACGAAAAGTAAATTTCATTTTAAAGAAATGAAGTAAACATTTCATATTTATATCCAATCAAGATCATGTAAGCTTATAGACATACATAAATAACCCTCGTGTACTCTTGATAATCAAATCCTCAGCAGAAATGTTGATTTCAGCTCATAGACGTACAGAAATTACCCACATACACTCTTGATATTTAACTTCTCACGTGAAATACTGATTTCAGCTTATAGACGGAGAAAGATTACCCACATACACTTTTGGTATTCACATCCTCAGCAGAAATGTAGATTTCAACAGAAAACTACTTCTCTATGACTACACGCAATTACCAATGCTAGCAAAAAATAAAATGGCAGGCAACTAGCTACACACATAACAAGGATATCTCACAAAGAAGAAATAAAACAAAAACGTCTTCTGCATAATAGAACGCAATAGATTGATAAGCCGAAATACCAACCAACCAACCAACCAAACAACCAAACAAACAACCGCCCTGTCGGCTAGGGCGTTAGAATGCACCGACTGCACCTCTGCAGAGGGGTAAGATTCCCCCAATGGGGCCACCTGTTGGCCGTGGGTGGCGACCCGTGATGCTTAAGGATAGAGCCCAGGTGGATGAGTTGTTCATGACATGCAATACTACACTTTGGCCCTATCTTGGGCTAGACGGGCGGTCGGAGAGGCCCCCTCCGATCAATCGGCTGGTCACGTCAAGCCCTAGCACCTATATGATTTTCCCAACCCTATTTCCCTTATGGCAAGCCCCAACCCCTTTTTATCATATGGGTGCTAGAAGGCGGTGGCTGCGGGTCTACATGTCCTGGGAATGACGTTAAACTCTATCTGATGGTGAGGTTCCAGTTTTGGAGGTTTGGGGAATGTGGAGCACCCCTTCATCACCATTGCCCCCTGGTCCACTCTGACCCGAAGTGGTAGTACATGTTATGGTCCCATCTATGGGTTAAATAGAAAAATGTATTTAAAAAAATATTGTGTTATCCATTAAGAATTGATTTATTTCAAAACTTTATCGGCATTAAATGACCCACTGAGGTTGATATGCCGTAAAACAAAACAAACAAACAAACAAACAAACAACCAATCATCTTCCTTGGACATGAATTAGTACCTGCAAATAATTAGAGTTTAAATGACACGTGATAGCCAGCGGAAGAAGTACATGCTGCGAAATAAAGGGTACGTGTCGGGAAGATGACGTGAAAAATAGATTTTTATTTAATGTAAACGTGAAAAATATGTAATAATCAAAGGATACATTTTTGAATTAATTAAAGAGGTCTTATGGAAATGCATGAATGGATTGAAAAAAAAATCAAAGCACAAATAAAAAATTAAAACACAAATAAAAAATTGAAACACACCGCCTAAATGTAAACATTCAAATGCCTACGTAAAAATACGCTACATTTTATTTTTTTTATTTCTTCATTTCCTTTCCAGCTAATTAATAATTAAAATGAATAATAAAACTATTACCGTATTTACCGTATAAAAATAACATGAACTCTGTCAGCTGAGGCTATAGAAAACATCGATTGCACACCTACATAGGGGTAAAATCCCCCAATGGGGTCACCTATTGTCCATGTTGATGTTTAAGGACGGAATCTTCGTGACCGAGCAGTCCACGACATACAACACTCCACTTTGGCCCTTACTTAAGCTCGACCGCTTGTTGGAGCCGCCACCTCCGATCAGCACCTATATAATTGACCCGACCTTATTGCTAGTATGGTAAACTTCAAACTCTTTTATCATGAAAGTGCTAGAAGGTCGCAGCTGACGGTCTTAGGGTCTTAGGTATGACGATAAATTCCAAATAGTGCTGAGGTTTCAATTTTTTTAGCTATGAGGAGCTTGGAGGACCCCTTTTTTCCAACCACTCTCTCAACTTCACCCAGGCAAAACTCGTCAAATTCATACACAAAAAAAATTTAAGACGACTATGCGAAGCTGCTCTAATACCTCATGTAAAAAATATTAACACCAGAAAAGGCTTCTTCAACCTTGACAAATCAATAGCTCAATCTATAATCCACGAGAACAATCTTCCTCTCCATGATAATGGATAACAAATGAAAATCAACAAACACTACAATCTCCCACATCCCGCCTCTAACATAACTTAACCACACATGAACTTTTCTCCCCCTCTAACATATCCTGCTACACACGAACATCTACTCACACCAATTGACCTATCAACCACTGTCACCACCCCAGCACCTCAAACAAACATCCTCTACCCCTCCACTCAACTGACCCAGCGACCCCGTCTACCCAAAATTCCCCGCTCCTCCTTAGCTCACACCAAAATTCCCTGCTCCTCCTTATCTCACACCAAAATTCCCCACTTCTCCTTATCTCACATCACTACACACTCACCCCCTTGACCTCCCCTTTACTCACATAAATCAATATACACCCACACCAATTGACCCATCAACCACTGTTACCGCCCCAGCACTTCAAACAAACATCCTTTCCCCCTCCATCTCAACTGATCCTACCCAAAACTCCCCGCTCCTCCTTAGCTCACATCACTACACACTCACCCCCCTGACCTCCCCGGCACCGCCACCACAACATGTATTTAAACGTATGCTTTGCTTTAATAAAGTCTCAGACCGCTGAGGAAGTCTGTGAATACAGACGAAACGTATCACCCTGTGACTTGTTTTGAGTTGATCATTTCTTGACCACTTTCCTTCTATCTACAGCATATCGTCGGATCCTAAACCCATCCACCCTTCCTTCATATATATATATATATATATATATATATATATATATATATATATATTCGCATTTGTTTAATTTCACTTTTATAACAGTCCCAGTTATCATATAATACCTTGATAAAAGGTGAAGGTCACCCGAAATATTGGAAAAAATAAGGCGCACACTGGCTAGGGGTTGAAGCTCGGTTTCGTGTTTTTGTTCACTTGTTCATTTCACATACTTCAAGCTCTCCAAACAAAAAGAAAAGAAAATAAACGAAAAAGAAAACATTCACAAGAACAAAGTTGATAGGCAATAAATTCATTATATATATATATATATATGTGTGTGTGTGTGTGTGTGTGTGTGTGTGATTGAAAACTTAGGTTCCCATCTATAGATAAGATAAAGATTTATTTGTGGAGAGTCTTAGTGTCCTGAGTATGTCGCTAAACTCCATCTAGTGGCGAGGCTTCAATTTTAGTTATAAATATAAACATTTTTATATAAATCATTATTTATTATACAAATTTTAATTTTTCAATATCTTCTCAAATATGAATAATATATTCTTTATTTTTGCACAGAAAGTAATCTCTGTTGATATTTAATGTGAATATATATATTTACGTTGTCGTTAATAAGTGTATTTTCGTAATTTCCGACATACATAACATTCAACTGCCATTTATATATATATATATATATATATATATATATATATATATATATATATATATATTATGGACTCTCTCGTCGACTTTCGAAGCATGAGGGTTCATACACAAAATGAACACCCACACAGTGATTTGTTTATAGTGGTGAAGGCTTGTGTTGGACCATCCACACTTTTTGGCACAGTCGATAGGAAAGAATTGGTGCATCAAGGGTTGCCACAAACCCAATCAACGACCGACCTCAGGAATTTTGAATTCAGAGTTATCCCTCTCCTAGACTGGTTTCCTATCCAAGGCTGAATGGCCCAGTCTGCCCTACTATTTAACACATAGCTGGAGGGAGAATATATGGATTCATACCTTTCCCAAGGGTATTAGCGCTATGTGAAATGCAAACAGCTTCGTCTAGGAATTGAATTCGAAACGACGAGTCCATTTTCCACGATTCTAACCACTAGCCCACGTATATATATATGTATATTATTATGTTGCTGCTCTGATTCATACTTCTGGATTTTCTAAACCAGCAATTACTCTATTAACTTCAAAAGATCAAGATCCACTTTACCAGCAATCGTAAACACAACTTCTTTGTTATTTTTTTTTAAGTCGGGTTAGATTATTTCACAAAAATAAAAAAAATTCTCTTGTCATATCTGTCAAAGTAAGTTTAGTTTAGAACTAACTTTTAACTAGGTGGATTTTTATTTTAACTCTACTGATCAGCTGACAAATTAATTTGATTAATCGACAATTGTAACTCTTTATTCGACACATTCGCCAATAAATAAATAACTAAATGAATGAATGAATAAATAAAACGTAGAGGAAAAATTCTATTTCGAAAAGCTTTTAAAGTTTAAGCAGCATTTTTCCTTTCTTTTGTTTTTGTGTTGTTGACGAGCAGAGTCTTTTGAAATAAGACTCGGATTAATTACTCGATTTTAAGCATCGGGTAACGTGTTTACTTTTTGGGGGTCTGGGTAATGTGAAACACCTCTTCATCATCATTGCTTCCAGGTCTACTCTGACACGGAATGGTAGTATCTGTTAGGGTCCTGATTATGGGTTAAATAGAAAATGTGTTTACAAAAAATGGAGTTTAAAAAAATTCATTCCAAACGATCACTACGAATCTTTCAAAATGTTGCCGGCATTAAATGAAACTGTTGGTTTTTTGGTATATAGTTATTTACTAAGCTTTTCTTAGATGTGGCACAAAGCCAGAAGTATGGGTACCCAATGAGAATCGAACTCACTAACTAATGGTCTGCGAGTCTAGCTTGCTAACCATTACACCACGCGCGGTGTTTTGGTATATAGTTATTTACTAAGCTTAGCTTAGATATGGCACAAGGCCAGAAGTATGGGGCTCCCAATGAGAATCGAACTCACTAACAATGGTTTGCGAAGCGAGCTTGCTAACCATTACACCACGCGCGGTGTTTTGGTATATAAGGCGTGTGGTAAATGCTCACTTCTACTTATAGACTCGCCGATAACCACGTGACCAACTTATTGGCCAATCACTGGCAGGGCTCTGCTGCTGATATTGTTATTTATACTGGCTGTTCTGGTCATACCTACTCATAACTACTTGGGTCTTCGTGGACGACGGAACATAGGATTATATCACTGGACCTTTTACACTACGTAGGATTATATAACTCGGGACTTATTCACTTACCAAAGGATTCTATAACTCAGGACTTACTTATTTACTTTAAGTTCTT
This sequence comes from Doryteuthis pealeii, assembly GCA_023376005.1. Classification (NCBI taxonomy): domain Eukaryota; kingdom Metazoa; phylum Mollusca; class Cephalopoda; order Myopsida; family Loliginidae; genus Doryteuthis; species Doryteuthis pealeii. Next base: position 10,217,087 of record CM042155.1, read on the forward strand.
TACAACTGGCCAAGGATGGCGGTCAGATACTTAACAGAAACAAAAGGGTTGATATGCCGTAAAACAAAACAAAACGAAACATACATAGAATACAGGACTGAGTGTCATCCCTATCGGCTGGGGATTTAGAATACACCAACTGCACCTCTGCAGAGGGGTATGACCCATGATGCTCAATGGTGGCTGAGCAGTCCATGACATGCAACACACCGAGTTCATCCTTACTTAGGCTAGACGGGTGATTGGAGATTATCCCAACTCTATTGCCCTTACGACAACCCTTTTTATCATGTATGTACTAAAAGGCAGTGGCTGAAGGTCTTCATGTCCTGGGTATGACACACTCTATCTGATGGTGAGGTTCCGGTTCTGGAGGTCTGGGGAATGTGGAGCGATCCTTCCCCAACATTGCTCCCAGATCTACTCTGACCAGAGTGGTAGTACCTGTTACAGTCCCATCTATGGCGTAAATAGAAGAAAAAAAACGTGTTTAAAAAAAATTGAGTACCCATCGAGAACGTATAAAACAAAACATCTTCGCATAAAATAACCCAACGAGGGTTGACATGCCGTAAAACCCAACTGACCAATCATCGAAAGAAAGTAAATTAGAAAAAGAGCGAGTCAAACGTTTTGTTATATTTTGGTACGTGCGACGGTCGGTAAAGCAAGCGCGTAGGAATAACAAACTACAGCGAATGAGTAGCACAGCTAGGATCTGTGCCTTAAAGTGGGGAACTGAAAACAACTGTAGTGCAAAATCAGACGTAAAATATGGTCTAATACTAGTGAAAATGGGATAGACTCCCTCGCTGTCGGGTTGATACCGACAATAGGCCACTCCATTTTTAGTTGTTGTGTCGCCTCCTATCACACAAACCATACGAGTGAGACGAACAATGTATTCTAGGCACTGATGGAGAAGCAAGAACGAACTCATAAGTGAGTGCGAGTTTGTCCAACAAAGACCTACCTTGACCCTCAACTATGGGTAAATAGTAAGGCAGACTGTGCTCTTTTACCTTGGTATAGCAACCAGTCTAGAAGAAAGAAAAAAAAAACAGAATTGAAACTTGTTGCACTTTGCTTAAAGAAATTGGTCGTGGTGGTGGGGTTGGGTGAATATGTATATGAAAAATAAATAAAAATATTTCATTCTGTTTTGTTCACTTGAATTGATGGCAAAAATCATCTAAACAGATAATTTAAGATTTGTAAGTTGATTCAACAGTCTATGCTGCATCTATCCTAGTCTCTTATTCCATATAGAAAAGTGAGATGGAAGACCTTGGATTACTGGGGTGGGAGGTGAGTGAGTGAAAGCAAGATAGGGAGGGAGGGATACAGAGAGAGGTGGAAGGATGGAGAGAGAGAGAGAGAGGGGAGGGAAGGATGGATAACATGAACTGTAATGATTATTTCAAAATAAATATGTCAATCTAAGTTTGTTTTTAAAAACACAGAATTACATCAAATCTGATTATAAATTTGACATTTGTTATTGTTTCATTAAAGTTTATCTTGTAAAACATTGATAAATTGGAAAATTACATAATATTTATTTTCTATATTAAATTACATTTGTTATTCCTGATATTTTATTAAATTTTATTTAAAAAAAGGCACTACAAATTCTTTTGTTTAGGTGTGTATCAATTGTTAATACACAAAATAATGACCACTATTGCATCTTAAATAATTAGTTTTATAAAAGTATGTTTAACTCTTAATATCTAATACCGCCTCATTCCGACCGGATGGAAGTCTCCTTCGTTTTCCTAATCCACCCCAAATGATAGCCTTTGTTTAAATTTAAAAGTCTTTAATTCAAGGGAAATAAAAAGAAACTTTAAATTCAAAGGCATTTACAGCTTTTGCAACCAATTAATGAATTATTTTTACATATCGTCTTATAAAGTGATAATATGAAAGGGATTCAATAAAACAACTAATTCAATGAATGGAAACAATGTAATTTATTATAAAAAATCTTGACATGAAAATTTATAATTATTCTATGCCTAGCACCATATATATATATATATATATATATATATATATATATATATATATATATATATATATATATATAAGAGTTTCATAATTTGCTTGAAGCATTGTGTATGTATTGGTTAGGAGGTTGATTTAGAAGGCTATCACAATGCAGTTTGGAATAAATAAAAAATAATAATACGGTAACAATGGTGTTGTGTGTTGACCAGTATTTTTTTAAAATTATTTCTTGAATTTTCGAGGTAATACCTCTTTATCAAAGGTATTACCTCGAAAATTCAAGAAATAATAAAAAATACAGGTCAACACACAACACCATTGTTACCGTATTATTATTTTTTATTTATTCCAAACTGCATTGTGATAGCCTTCTAAATCAACCTCCTAACCATATATATATATATATATATATATATATATATATATATATATATATATATATATGAGGTTAAGTAAACAAACAAATGTGTTTATTCTTATATGGCTTTAAGCCGAGAATTTTTGGAGGATATGTGCTTAATTGAAGTCGTACCTAATTTTGAAAATTCATTAGTTAATAATTAATGAATTTTTTTTTTAGGCGGGCATATATGTTCAAATGTAAGGCTAAACGAATCGAGAAAATGTCAATCCCTGAATGTAGGTCGAAATGTAGGACAATTGAGGACAAATGACTGAGGACGTCTGTGAATACAGACGAAACGTATCACCCTGTGACTTGTTTTGAGTTGTTCATTTCTTGACCACTTTCCTTCTATCTACAGCATATCGTCGGATCCTAAACCCGTCCACCCTTCCTTCATATATATATATATATATATATATATATATATATATATATATATATTGTCGGCCTTCGCCATTTCAAACACATTGTTTGACCACTTCATACTGTCGTGCCATAAGTCACCCAAAAAGTGAGATATACGCATCAGTTTAAAATAAACGAGACATTCTTGGGAAGCCAGCTAGTGTAATGGTTCGAGTGTCAGCCTGACAGGTATAATTACCAACACAGAAACATGTATCATACATCAAAATGAAGCTGGTCCTCTGTGGTCTGTTATTTAAGCCACTTCTTCATTACAGATTTCACTTCCTTGTCACTTGAATAATGTTTGCCACAGACTATCATCTCTTCGGAACCATGAAAGAGGGTTTGAGAGGCAAACATTATTCCAGTGACGAAGAAGTGAAATCTGTAGTGAAAAAGTGGCTCAAATAACAGTCAACAGAATGTTACGGGGCAGGGATACATGCTTTCATTCGAAGGTGAAACATTGCTATTGAGAGAAATAGTGATTGTGTGGGGAAGTAGAGTGTGATCCACAGAAGGCCAGCTTCATTTTAATGTTTGATACATGTTCCTGTGTTGGTAATTATACCTGTCGTTAACAAAATGGCATTACTTTTTGATACACCATCATAGTATTAAAACTAAATTTCAATATTTGTTAAAAAAATTACAAGACAAATAAGGCTGAGCTAATCTGCAATCAGAGGCTAAAATAAATTTAATTTTAGATCGTAATATCTAGAGAATGAAATAGTTAAGCGTTAAAATATTAATTTATTCAAAATTATACAGGCATATAAGAATAGAATGTTACTCATAATATATTGGTATAGCTCTACTGTGCCACAAGAGACTGTCTTACTCCCTGATATTATTTTTTTTTTGAATTTGTGTTTTAAAATGGAAGGAGACATCCTCACACTCAATGGTAAACCCCTAAAATAGGTGGAGCAATTCACGTACCAAGGCAATAATATCTCATCCACGGAAAGCGATGTTAATGCACCCATAGGAAAAGTATGGTCTGCTGAAAATAGATTATCAATCATAAGGAAATCCTATCCCACTAACAAGTTAAATCGACAATTCTTCCAGTAAGACAAAAGCTGGATACTGCTGGAGAAGCAAGGAAGAACACATAAGTGATGTTCTCCTATGGAAGCTAGCACATGTGCACGCCAGCGTGGGCCGTCCCGCGAGAACGTACATCAACCAACTCTTTGCGGATACTGGATGATGCGCAGAGGACCTCGTGGAGGAAAAGAGTGAGAGGACAGTTGGCGAGAGATTATTATTTATATCCGTTCTGCTAGCGCGACATGATGATAATGAGGATGATAATGATGATGTTTGCATTCGACCATTTTTTCTTAATTTAAAAATTAAAGTGATTACATTCTGTCAAGTAAATGCATTGTTTTTATTTTGTATTTTTTGGTATTGTGTTCCGACGAAAACAGCGGAGTGTCTTCGTCAACCGCTGTACAAAGACATCCATTGAGTTGATCGGGATCGCTGATTGAGAGAAACACAACTGCAATGCACTAGGATGCTCCCTCAGTACCTTTACAGAGGAGAATGTCTCTGCCGAGAGAATGATTCAGGGATGAAGAACAGAAGCGATTCCTTTCGAGATTAAAAATCAATCATAAAAAAGGCGACATTAATCGTCAAATGCACGGGTTGCACTTTATGAATGGACAAAAAAAGAAAAGAGTTAACTTTAATGTTATAAACTGAATCGATGTTGTATGGTTACTTTTGTTTGTTTGTTTGTTTTTAATTGAGTAATAAATTGAAAAAAAATCAAATTCCGTTTTCATTATCAATACTAGCAACAGAACACACCATCTGGGCGTCGTAAAAATTAATTTTTGAAAGACTTGGCCTGAGAGGGTGGAAGTTAAAAATTCAATGTCAGAAGGTTTGTATCATAAGTAAGCAAAATCCTTATATCTATTCAAGGAGTAAAAAAAAAAAAGAAGAAATAAACAAAAAAACAATTTGAAATGAAAACTGAGCCCCGTCATCTCAAATAAAATGTTGCGTGCATGTAATAATCAAACAATTATTTTGAATATTTTCCACATCAATTTTACACAAAATCTTATGTATTTATTTATTTGTGAACCTTTTAGTTAACTTCTTGTTACTGTAAAAAAAAAAGAACGAGAGTAAAAAAACAATTTTAAAAATTGCTTACTCACATTTTGGGTGTATATAGCATAAGAATATTTTGACGTAGGGCTGGGACGTTGAGCTATGATGTAGTTTTTGTTACAGACAGAAATACAGACAATCTCCATTATTAATAGATTCTACCGATTGAATAACACCATTAAAGAGTATTGCTCCATGCCTTTCCAAAAGTGTCCCTTTCTAAACTTTTGCCAAAATTCATGAAATATTTGCTACTAATCTATTGGGTTTTAGGGTTGAATTTGTTCAAATAAATACAACTGCATGTTTTAACACGAAAATATCATAAAATGTGTTTTTAATTGTACTTGCGCATTATTTGAAATGAACTTAATTGTTATTAAGAACACATTTTATAATATTCTCCTGTTAAAACATGCAGTTGTATTAATTCAAATAAATTCGTATTTTCAGTGTAGATTTACGGTGAAATGAGAATGGCCGACCAAAACAAACGGCTTCCTCAAAGTGAAACAAACAAGGGGAAGTTACTCTCATTTAAGTAGCTAATGTTCAGATTACCAAAAAAAATTTGAAAGTTCAATTTGCAGTTGATTTGAGGAAATTTACAAACGATCTTAAAAGTTTATTGTCCTCATCTCTCATTTGTCCTTTCATACCGGAAGACCCTGCTGTTGTTGAGAAAGTAAAAAAATAGTGGCGATTTTGTGAAAATCTTATACCAACAGTTAAGTCCGGACTATGTAAGTAAGTAAAGTCGACGGGGCGGCCTAAAGTCGGCATCGGCCAGTCGGCGAGGGAGTCTATCCCCTTTTCAATAGCGCTAGACCAAGGAGATTGTTTTTAGCATATTAGGTGGAGCGCCACACCTACCATCAGCTCCTTACTTTACCGCACAGATCCCTGAGCTACTCATATGCTGAGTTGGCGAGGATCGGTATCGAACTAGAAACCTTGTGGTTTCTAGCCGAACGCTCTACCCACTGAGCTAACCCGTATGTAAAGCAAAGTAATTAATTAGTAAATGATATGGCCATTAAGGACTTTGATAAGTAATAGTCCTAATTAGAATACTCGTTTGGTAAGTCTTCCAAATATTCCAAAATGAGTTCCAGTTTTTTATATTGATAAATTTTGAACAAGATTCTAAAATAATTTTAGAATGTCTGTAGGACAATCTAATTCTATCATAAAAATATCCATGCATTGTTAGGATTTTTGTGGACATTTTTATGCTGCATGTTAAGTTTCTGATCGGCATCCTTGGCCAGTTGTAAAGGACTTAAAGTAAGTAAGTAAGTAAGTCCTGAGTTATAGAATCCTTTGGTAAGTGAATAAGTCCTACGTTATGGAATCCTACGTAGTGTCAAAAGGTCCATTGATATAATCCTATGTTCCGTCGTCCACGAAGGCTTAAAGGCAATTGAGTGGCTAAGATCAGAACAGCCAGTATAAATAATAATATCAGCAGCAGAGTACTGCCAGTGGTTGGTCAATAGGTTGGTCACATGATTATCGCCGAGTCTATAAATAAGAGTAGGCATCTAAGACACGCCTTATACCCAGAAAAGTCAACACTGCAAGTGATAGCACATTACAGTAGAGATGCTCAATGTTCCTTAATGTTAGGAAGGTTGTTTCTCTGTGTTGCTGGGTGTTTGGTATAATCCTTTGGTTGAACAAAGTCCTTGGTTGCAGATCGGTTTGTACGTGTCAAATACGTGCAAATGAACGGCTTTCAAGATAGGCGATTAAATACTTAACTAACCACGAATTCGAGCGTGTTGATTGGCTGGCTTTAATCCACGCGCCGACACAGAGTCTAAGTTGAAGTGGTGGACTTCTGCACACCTTGTAATACAAAATACTCCAACATTCATTTGTCATACACTCCACCCATTTTACGTTGATTGCAATAATATTTGGTTCTTCGTGCAGAATCGTCGTATTTCAAACTTTCATATCCAATTAGAAGCAAAATATCCATTTATTATAATACTTATGAGAAAAATATAGAAGGAAATCGTATGACCTATTTTTTTTTATTAATATAATGATTTTCAATATCGTTTTAAACTACCTAACAAACAATAGATTCAGCCGATCTATAATTGAACTATTGAAGAACTCGTGCACTAAGCGAATTCTTCAATCTCGATGACAACCCAATGGAAAAGTAAAATGGCGCTGTTGGTAACATAATCATAAATTAATTTATACATTTTTAGAAAAATAAAAAAAATCAGTAAATTAAAGCATTTTCATTGATATATATATATATTATATATATATATATATATATATATATATATATATATATATGCGGTGTGTGTGTGTGTGTGTGTGTTTGTTGCAATCAACGGACAATTCTTGTCTGATAAGTTTCTTTTCTATCCTTTTCAATAGTCTGGCCATCTTTTTTTATATCAGGGTGGAAGTCATGAATTGCTCATCCACCTGAGTTCTATCCGTAAGTATCACGGGTCGCCACCCACGGCCAAAAGGTGGCCCCATTGGGGGAGTCTTACCCCTCTGCAGGGGTGCAGTCGGTGCATTCTAACGCCTAATTCCCCGAAGGTTCTTACACTAGTACTTTCTGCACTACCTAGTACCATCATCAGGTGTGACGTGGTGTTTTCCTGGTTCGTTTTAAACAAATAGTGACTGTAGGAATAAGTGAGAGGATGGGCTCACAAGTTTATAAGAACTAGCAAATATATGCACCCTCTGGGTGCAAGTATTTAAGTTTTAATATAATAAAATATCATATTAAATTAGAAAGGCTAATGAAACTGAATAAGAATGCAGATAAAAAGATTTGGAACAGAGGGGGTATGATTGAAAAATAGAACAACTTTGAAACTAACACTTCCATCATTTTCCGTTACTCCCGTCTTTCATTGGTAAATTTTCCTCATTAAACTGTTTAGTTAAAATAGGAAGTAAAGAATAATATTACAGATATTTCTTCTTGTTAAGGGATTTCTTTTAAGATTTATTGAAGAGATTTTTGCTCATATTCAATAAGATAAAACCAAACAATTAGAAATCGATAATACTAAGCATATATTTATTAAAATCAAATTTTTAATATCAATATGCAAATTAGTCTTCTCATTCACACTGTAAACCGCTATTTTGTTGTATATATAACTATAATTGCATGTTATTAGTATGTCGATATGCTTAACAGTATTAATAATGTAAAACAAGTTTATTATTAAGAGGTTTAAATAAAAATAAAACCATGGAGAATATGACGTAAATAACGAAGGGAATTGTGAATTGAGTAGTAATATAGTTTCGGTTACAGACAGAAAAACACACAATCTCCATTATAATAAGATGTAATGAGGAAAGTGAGAGGAGAATTGGCGGGAAATTATTGGCATTTGAGAATATGTTGGCTGGGTTTGAAGTTGATCTTGTTCAAGGTGGGTTAAAAGTAAAAATGTTTCCAAAACATACTCATATATATATATATATATATATATATATATATATATATATATATATATTCTTAACTTAGGTTAGTTATGGAATACGATATCATGGGTGCGGAACCAAGTGAGATTCGATCTAATAATGATATGCACTTCGTTATCCGAAGCTTAATGTCTATTATCTAGATTTATGTGAGTTTATATCTGATTGCCCTGATAGCATATATATATATATATATATATATATATATGTGTGTGTGTGTGTGTGTGTGTGTGTCCATTGCTAACAGTGACAATATCGATTCCATTTATAATTACTTTTCGCCTACCTTTCATTTCTAGACAACCAGACATGTCCGCCCACTTTATACGATTTTCTCTTCCTTTCTTTTTCTTCTTTTGCAACATTTCAATGCATCAATGTCTTCTTTCTTTGCAATTAAGAACATACGAAAACCCACGACACACATCCGTCAAATAACTAGAGTTTTTTTTTTTCTTCAGTTTTTCTTACATGTGACCCAATTGACAAAATCGAACCTCATGTTGATTTCCTATATTTTGCCGCCATTGAGTACGCTCTCCACTGTGTTTTTTTTTCTTGTCTCCTTTTTTCGTCGGGAAACTCTAATTATCTCCGAGATAATAATAAAAATAATAATAATAATAATAATAATAATAAATAACAAGAAGAAAAACAACAATGACAAAAACATAAATAATAAGTTGTAGAATAATAATAATAATAATAATAATAATAATAATAATAATAATAATAATAATAAAGAAGAAGAAGAAGAAGAAGAAGAAGAAGAAGAAGAAGAACAACAACAACAACAACAACAACAACAACAAAAAATGACGACGAGGACAAAAGCAGAAATTATAAGAGGTAGAACAGCAATAATAATAATAATAATAATAATAATAATAATAATAATAATGAAGAAGAAGAAGAAGAAGAAGAAGAAGAAGAAGAAGAAGAATGTTCATGACATTATTATATGTAGATATGTGTACTCTTGAGATTACGCTTATTTAAAAAAATAAAAATAAAAATAAAAAAACGCAAAAGAAAGACTGTAGACTTTTACAAAAGTTTTTGCTAACGGTTTTTGCTTTTGTCTGCTTCTCTCTTAAAAACATAGTATTGTTTCTTTCGTTGTATTTATTTTTTCATTTTTTGTCTATCATCCAGTTTACTGCATCGTGGTTATTCGTGTATTTTATTTTTCCTTGTCTATTAAGATGTCAAATCTTGTCTTTTATGCTAGTATTAAACTGCTGATGGTAGGTGTGGCGCTTCACGCAGATACAAAAACATAATCACTAGCGCTATTTTTTCTTCTTTTTTTTTCATGTAACTAAACCCACGTGCCCCTTTCACGGACGTTAACGCTAGCGCCTAAATCTACTAGCATTTTTGCAATATGCCTGTCATTTTTGTTAAGTTTTTAAATGCCATCCTTGGTCAGCTGAAAAGGGCTTAAAGTAAGTAAGTCCTGAGTTATGGAATCCTTTGGTAAGTGAATAAGTCCTATCCTGCGTATAAGTCCTGAGTTATGGAATCCTTTGGTAGGTGAATAAGTCCTATCCTGCGTATAAGTCCTGAGTTATGGAATCCTTTGTCCGTCTTCCACGAAAGTCAAAGTAGTTATGGTGAGTGTGCTCCGTTTAAGTATTGTATTAACAGCAGAGTACTACCAGTGATTGGCCAAGAGCTTGATCACATGGTTCTCGGCGAGTCTATAAGTAGAAGCAGGCGTCTAGCACATACCTTATATACTAGATAAGACAACAATTTTGAGTGTCCTTGTGCCAACCTCTATGTACCCAATTGTAAAGGATCATGGTAAAGAAATAAGACTACGAGTTTCACATCTTTGGTCATCAACTGAGCTGGTGATCTGCTCCTAACGAATTGAAATTAAGACTGGGCAAATCGCCCAAGATGAAATGCAAAGAATTTTTATTTCTTATGAGTGTTGGCACCTCAGCCAAATAATGGCCGTTTCCGTTTTAGTTATAATGAAAGAAAAGGAAAAAAAGGCCATGCTACACAGAAAAAAGATAAAAAAGAATAGGACTCTTGAAAAAGATATAAATCCAATTATTATCCCTCTCTCTATGGGTAAATAGTAGGACAGACGGATCTCTTTAACCTTGATTAGACATCCAATCTAAGAGAATGAAAACTCTGAATTCAAACCAACTAAACCCTGCTTGAGAAATTAAACTTCTATCCTATCCTACTTGTAGGGGGTAGAGTTGGAATATATATATATATATAATATATATATATATATATATATATATATATATTATGAAATAAATGGAAGTTAATCCGAGAGTATGAATTTAACATTTTTGAAAAAACAAATGATGTTTATAATTGCTGACAGAAATCTTTTTCGACCGCTTTAATAGATCGGTCATCATCAAGAGCAACATATTGAGAGAAAAACGGGAAAAACAACCGTTAGAAGAAAGGGTACAAACAAAACGCTATTATTCAATGCTGGAATTTTTAAAAGTGTGTATTCTGTGTTAAAAATAAAATAAATTCTATTTTTAAAAATCAGAAGCATTATAGTTCATAATAAAACTCAAAAGAGTTTGATGTAAAATTATATAAAAGTGTATAATGAGTATCAAAATTGTTCATGATATATTCCGATCTATTAAAACGGTCGAAACAGATTTCTATCAGCAATTTATAACATCATTTGTTTTTTTCAAAAATGTTAGATTCATATATATATATATATATATATATATATATATATATATATATATATATATATACGGTATTTATATCTCAGAATTCTTAGCAGTTACTGCGTTAATTTTTTTGTTTTGTTTTATGTTCGTTTAGAGGCGTGTAGTAATGTATAGGTTAAAGTCGTATGAAATGAACAGGACAAGGCGCGTTCAAATCCTGGATGAGGCTGTTTGCATTTCACATAGCGTTAATAACCTTGGGAAACGTATGGATCCTAGTATTTTCCCTCCAGTTATGGGTAGATAGTAGGACACACTAGACTCTTTAACCTTGGTTAGACAACCAGTTTAAGAAAAGAAAAACTCTAAATTCAACCATGTTAAACTACGCTAAAGAAATTGACCTTGTGTCACATCCTGCTCCTGTGGAGGGGTTGGTAAATATCTATCTATGTTTTTTTTGGTTAAGATGATAATCTGTTTTGTTTCCTTTCTT
>CM042155.1:10233715-10261138 GCA_023376005.1 Doryteuthis pealeii
TACCGATGACAACTTTATTCTGGTTTTAATTGCTGCAAATAGATTGAGTGACGAAATGCAAACTTTTATTTAGGTCAAAAACTTCAAAGTTCGCTTTTTGAATATCACATCTCTATGGTTTTCTTCGTCTAATACTATTTACTTATTGTTTAAGAAATAACGTCCTTAAAACTAAGTGGTATCATATCAATAAAAATCTGCAAAAAGCAATAAGGAAAATACGAGACTTTTATCCGCGCTTACTGAATACCTCCACGAGAATTTCCTATATATGTAAATATTTAATGATTAATGGAAATGGAAATTTTGACTTTTTTTTTTTAGCAAACACTTATTCTTGATGCACAGTGACAGCTAAGAATATAAAAAGTGACTTAGAAATAAATCTACTGTGAGGTGAATTACTTGACAGTGACAAAATAATCTAGATCAAGGGTCTCAAAAACACACGGCACGAAAACTACTTTTTCATTGCACAGCACAGAATAATTTTTTTATACCTAATGTTATCATAAAAACACCTTTTTATTTTTTTTAACCCGTGTCATTGAATCTGAAAAAATAAAGGAAGCAGAAGGAATTTGCATGATTGATGAAACTGTCGTTATAGAGATAAGAATTTTTTTTTAATCACCGAGTTTGTTTTTAAAGCAGACAGCTAAGTTTGATCGATGAAACTGTTTTCAAATTTAAACTCGTAATGAAAAGCGGACATGCGAAAACCTGAACCGGACACAGTTAAATTTATAAACATCTTTAAATTTAAGGTCGAAGTATATTATGTGACTATTTCTTGTTTGTAAATAATTTCCTTGTAAAACTCTATATTTTAGAGAACTTTAACTGATCATGTTTCTACAAGAATAATCAAGATCATGGATCTCAAACACGCAAGAACTACTTTTCCTTTGCACGAGGAAAAGAAAATTGTGACTGGTATTTCGTCGTGGGAAATGTACACGGTGGAGCGAGTCCAAGCCCTGGACGGGGCTGTTTGCATTTCACCAAGCCCAAATTTATTTTGTAGACATATAAATCTAAAGGGCCAGATTAGCTCAGTCAGTAGAGCGTTCGGCTAGAAACCACAAGGTTCCTAGTCAACTCAGCGTATGAATAGCACAGGGATCTGTGCGGTAGAGTAAGAAGCTGATGGTAGGTGTGGCGCTCCACCTCAGACGCTAAAACAATCTCCTTAGTCTAGCGCTAGTGAAAAGGGGATAGACTCCCTCGCTGCATGGCCGATACCATTAGGCCGCCCCGACGACTTTACTTACTTTATTAATCTAAATATTCTCCCTGAGCAATGAAAAGGGAAAAAGCGTTGTCATTAATAGAAAACGTTGGTTGGTTGGATTTACGCAAAGCAACACTTGGGTTATTATATATATTACCAATCCCTCAGCACGACTATTTACCAAGGGGATTAGCTTAATGTGAAATGCAAACAGCCTTGTCTAGGATTATCTGTGTTATTCGGTCTATTGTCCCCATCTTCATTGTTATTTGTACAACGTTTCTGCCGATATGCCCTCCGGCTTTCTTCTTGTATTTCTTGTCTTGTCGGGAACCTTCTAGGACTCGGGAACCTTCTTTTCGAACTCGGGGACTTTCTTGTCGTAATCGGGAGCCATCACGGAACTTTGAACCTAGCCCTTTATTTAGTCCACGATGATGGCTCCCGATTACGACAATAAAGTTCCCGAGTTCGAAAAGAAGTTTCCAGAGTCCTAGAAGGTTTCCGAGTCCGAGAAGGTTCCTGACAAGACAAGAAATACCTGAAGAAGGCCGGAGGGTATATCGGTCGAAACGTTGTACAAATAACAATGAAGATGGGGCCAATAGTCCGATAACACAGATAATACTAATCTTCAAACCTCATCTCAAACATTCAGAGAAATAGCCTTGTCTAGGATTTGAACTCGGGTTGACGAGTCCATTTCCTACGACTCTAACCATTACACCACGCGCCTCCATCACTCCACTTGAGTTATTATTATTATTATTATTATTATTATTATTATTATTATATGCTTATATTTAAGCAATTGACGTGACCAGTCGATTGATCAGAGGAGGTTTCTAGTAAGGGGACTTTTCTATCTCATGAAATGCTCAATTACCAGTATTCCGTCCTTACGCATAACGGATCACTATCCATGGGCAACATGGGGACCCATTGTGGGGATGGGGATTTTCCCCTCTGCAGAGGTGCAGTCGGTGTATTCTTCAGTCTCAGCCAACAGGGGTACCTCGTATACGAAATAAATACGATGCTTATATTTTAGGGCTTAACGTCACCAGACCAGCCGATTGATCGGAGAGGCCTATGATAAGGACCAAAGTAGACTGTTGCATGTCATGGATTGCTCAGCCACCGGCATTCCGTCTGTAAGCACCATGGGTCACCAGGCATAGCCAGCAGAGGTCACATTGTGGGGCTGGGGGTCTTACCCCTGTGCAGAGGTGCAGTCGGTGCATTCTACAGCACCAGTCAACAGAGTAACCTAAAAAGGGGAAAATCGTTGTCATCAGTAGAAATCATTAGTTGTTTGGTTGGATTTACGCATGGCGTTATTTTAGACTTTTATTTTAGGGCTTGAAGTGACCAGGCGATTGATCGTAGGAGGGCTCTAGTAAGAGCCAATATGGACTGTTGCATATTATGGACTGTTCAGCGCCTTCCAACATTCCTCTCTTATGCATTACGGGTCACCACCCATTGTCAATTGTGGGAGTCGGGTCACTATCATCAAATCTGTTCCATCCAAAAAAACCAAGCGTTGCTCGTGTCTACTATTGTTCTCTGTTTCTTCTCTTTATTATCTGTCACATAATATTATATCTATCGCACTTAGTTTCATGGAACAGGATATTTTGTTTACAACTCTGCAGGTGTTTTTTCTAAGGCATCTGCACTTTTCTTACTCTGCACCCAGAGATATCAGGGTCATCTGTAGGTCATCACACCATGAACTTGCTGTATGTGATAACACTTGTACTTAACAACATCAAGCTGTCATATTGTGACAGTCCTTTGGTGACTTTATTTTATCTAAACAGGAAGATATCTTTGTCCCATAATAATTGTTACATTTGCATATACATTTTATACACTAAATGTAACAACAGTTGTGGGACAAAAATAGTAACATTTTTCCCATAATAATTGCTACATTTGCATATATGGAGATAGGATGAAGTAGAATCCGACAGTATGAGGTAGGTAGAAGGATGGTGAACAAGAAATGATAACTCAAAACAAATCAGAGAGTTGAAACGTTTCGTCCGAATTCATACGGACACCTTCAGTCGAATGATTTTATTGAAAGCAACATTTTTGTGCAAGTATAAGTGACGGAAGTGAAGGGAGGGGGTTAAGGGTAGGCATGAATGAAGTGAAGGTAGTAAAAAGGAGTGGAGAGTGGATGGGAGTGGATGAGCACAGGGGTGGGTTAAGGAAGGGGGTAAAGTTCTGGTGTGTTTGATGTTAGCAGCAGATGAGGAGGAGAGAGTTGAGTGACCTAGGTTACTGGGTCAGTTAGTGGAAAGGGCAGGGGGGAGGGAGGATATTTTTTAAAATTTTTTTATTATCTTATATACTAAAAGTAACAACTATTGTCCTGCAACAAGCCAATAGAAATACACATCGCCAAATGTGCTGGGTTGGACATGGGCAGGCTTCCACAGGAAAACGTTGCTTATGAAATCGTCCTTGCAGTCGAAGTATTCAACAGCCACAGCCAATAGTAAGAGCCAAAATGGACTGTTGCATGTTATGGTCTGCTCAGCGCCTTCCGACATTCCGCGCTTACGCATTACGGGTCACCACCCATGACCAATTGTGGGAGTGGGGACTTAACCCTTTGCAGAGGTACAGTCGGAGTATTCAACAGCCCCAGCCAATAGAGTGACCTCGTATATGAACCCGTTGAAATAAATACGTATTTTCTCAATGCAATTGGATTATTGATTGACGTTGTAATGAATGTTTGAGATCATTTTATTACAAGTGAACAAAAAAAAAAGAATTTGAGTTAAAAGAAATCGAAATGGAGGCTGTTGAGGAGGGTTAGCTTGCAAGTGAAATGTGCCATTTAATTAAAACGTCAGCTCAAAACTTTTTTTTATTTTTTATTTTTCTTTGGAAAAAATCTTACAATCGATGATTTCTTTTATTTAAAAAAAAAGTTATTGACTATTTTTCTTTGTATATCTTCAACTGGGACTTTTAAAAAGCAACCTAGAAATCATTGCTCTGTAAGTATCGATTTTAATTAAAGGTTTAAAAAAGTGAAAAGAAAAAAAAAGGTTGAAATATATAATAAAAAAATCACATTACAGTTGAAAGGTTTCGAAACTAAAAGCAAGTTTTCCAGTTTCTTAAAAATATTTTTTTCTTTTTCAAATAATATGCACATACATAGATACATAGACACACACACACACACACACACACATATATATATGTGTATATATATATATATATTATATATATATATGTGTGTGTGTGTGTGTGTGTGTGAGTATCTATGTATGTGTGTATTATTTGTAAAGAAAAAGAAATGTTATATTCAGTGTCTTAAAGATATTTTTTTCTTTACAAATAACACACACACACACACATATATATATATTGATTTATTCACACATATTAGCATATATAGACATACATGTATATATACATATATATATATATATATATATATATATATATATTATATATATATATATATCTGTGTGTATATATATATATACATAAAAATTAAAAATAAGTCATTTTCCTTACAAATGATATACAGGTACATGCATATATACAAATACACATATATGTATATATAAATATACGTATACACATATATACACATATACACACACATATGTATATATATATCTATATATACTCACATATGTGAATATGCATATACATATATACATTTAAAAAAATAAAAAATAAATAATTTTCCTGACAAATTGTATACACATGTATACATATATGCATATATACATATATATATGTATATATATACACATATATACACATATATATACGCCTATATGTACACACACAAATACTCTCAGATATATATATATATATATATACACATATATATAAACATATACGTACACACACATACTCATATATGTACACACACACACTCACAGATATATATATATATATATATATATATATATATATATATATATAATGAAACAAAACGAAATATTTCAAAGAATAAAATGAAATTGTTCTTTTCAGATCTACGATTTCACGATTGGAAAATCAATCGGCACAAAAGTAATACTCCAATGGCAGTATTTATCGATCCAGAACGAATTCATTGTGAATCTGTAAAAGTTTGTATGATTTTACACCACGCAAAGTCTGGCTGAATCGATTTGTTTAACATGTACATAGTTTTCCAGTTGGAAATTTATTTTTAAACTATTTAAACAGTCAGTACAACACGTTCTTTTTTTTTTGTATTAACATATCTGAACTTTTTTTCATGCATTGATTCTCTTTCACGAGTTGTCTTGGCTTAACATTTGTCTTTGTTGCTTTTTCTTACAATCAGATTAGATTAACGATCGTCACGAAGCTGAAAACTTCAAATAGAATAAAAATCAAATATCTATGTATTTATACACCTCTGACACGAACTGAATACGACACAAGGTCAATTTTTAACCAGACTACAATTTATATATATATATATATATATATATATATATATATATATATATATATATATATATATATATAAGTATCTTTCCCTCTACCTATATACATTGTACAATAATATCATACAATGTAACGTCCACATTGCACCACCAACGCAATAAATAACACGGTCATTATTATTAACAGCATATTTTTAAAAATACATTTAAAAAATACATTATATTAATTTGCACATAACATACGTAACCAAGAATACCAAACACAAATACGCATTTTTATACGCACACACGCGCGTGGAGACAATTATATCATCACAGCCTTCATACATTCCCACGCGCACACGCACGACATCACATACATACGCACAAACAAAAATACGCACACACGCGCGTGGACACAATCATATCATCACAGCCTTCACGCATTTCCTTGCGCACGCGCATGACATCATACACATACGCACAAACAAAAATACGCACACGTACAAGCAAAAAAAAACATTCCGCATCACGTAAACACGCAAACACGAGAATACAGTTAAAAAAAAAACGCACACATTTGACCATTGACACAATTTCTGTCATTTTCAAAGGAACCGTTTCGTCTTACCTGATGAATGCTTTCGGCAAGAAACCGCAAGTTGTAATACCGTTCCCGTAATTAAATAAATAAAAGCAAAAACTTTTATTTGTTTTGATTCCTCATTAAACTATATATATATATATATATATATATATATATATATATATATATAATATATATATATATATATATATATATATAATATATAATCCAAAAGTCCAGAGAAGAAATCTTCCTTACGACATAGAATTTTTTTTAAACAACCTGTCGCATTTTGAGAGCTCAATGTGTGATCTTATTGTTAGTCACAGAGCAAATATATAAGTAAAGAAATAACAAAAGACTTAGAGATTTTGCATTATAGTCTATTTCGGGGAGCTTAGACAAAGTGTCTAATTCTCCCAGCTCATCAGATGCGAATGATGAATTCTTTATTACTTTTTAGGCATTTGAAAACATATTTTTTTACCCTACAGCTGAGCAGCCAGGACAATATAAAAATATCAAAGAATAAAAAACTAAAAAATCTGTTTTCAAATGCCTTAAAAGTAATAAAAAATTCATCATTCGCATCTGATGAGCTGGGAGAATTAGACACTTTGTCTAAGCTCCCCGAAATAGGCTATAATGCAAAATCTCTAAGTCTTTTGTTATTTCTTACTTATTATATATATTATATATATATATATATATATATATGAGGAAGAATGAATAATGAAAAGAAAGAAAAGAATGGACAATAAAAGATGAATTTAATCAATATCACTTACGCATGTGTTTTGATCAGTTCATCTGTGTGAAAATATTCCGCTCACAGAGAAGATTCGACCTTCATCAGAGTGAAATTTTATTTTGAATTTCTGTTCTTTCTTTTCTTTATTCATTCTTCCTCATATTGTCGGATTCATTTCCAATTCCATTTTTACATATATATATATATATATATATATATATATATATACATTGGAGTCACAGACAAGTTAAAGAGACAGTTCTTCCAGGCCGTTGTCGTGTCAGTACTGCTGTATGGCTGCACCACCTGGACCCTAACTAAGTGACTAGAGAATAAACTAGATGGGAGCTGCACAAGAATGCTGCGGGTGATCCTGGACAAGACGTGGAAACAACACCCTACGAGAAAACAGCTGTACGGTCACCTGCCACATATCACCCAAACCATCCGAGTAAGTCGGACAAGACACGCGGGACACTGCTGGAGAAGCAAGGACGAACTCATAAAATACAGGATGCTGCATAGAGGACCTCTCGAGAATGATGAGCGATAGGGACGGATGGAGAGAGATTGTCAGGGATATCCGCGCTGACAGCGCGACATGATGATGATGATGATGATGATATATATATATATATATATATATATATATATATATATATATTTATATATATAAGTTAAGAGTAAGGAAATGAATCCGACGGTATAAGTATAGATAAAAGGATATGAAAACACACAATGCTGTTAAAATGAAAATATTTTATATCATATTCATAGCTAATATTGAACAATATTTCGATTTATAAAAATCCTCATCAGAACTTGTTTTTAAATCGGACTCATCGAGAGAGGAGATGAAAGTAATTTGAATTCAAAACGAAAACATTGATGTTCCAAAAAGTCATGCGATCGTTTCTTCATTAGCACATCCGCTACGTGTTTCTCGGTCAACGACATAATGTATATCTTAGTGTAACAGTTTTTGAAAGAAGACATATTTCAAATTCAAATATAGACAAATTCTCATTTTCAAACAGGAAGAGTTTTAACCCCCCCCTCTCTCTCTCTCTCTTTCTATATATATATATATATACACCTGGCGCCTCTTCGTCAAACAAAGAACGAAAAGGAGTGAAAAAGAGAGGAAAAAAGCCGCCACAGAAAAGAGAGCCAGAATGAAGGAAAGACAACAGCAACTCCAGCAAGCATCACTGTTTTTTGCAGTCACTGCACCAGAGATTCCCCTTAAAACAATTGGTATGTTCAGCCACCCACGCAGATGTAAGCATTACTTGGTTAAAATCAATCTCACCAATAATTATCAGTAAGTCTATTTAGATGGGCAATACATCGCACGAGGCGCCCATAACTTTCAAAAACTTATTTTACACTCGACTTCATTGCTTTTTCATGTTAAGTTTTTGCCAAAACTCGAGAAAAAGATGCCGGTGCTAGTTGTGAGGAAATTTAATCAATATAACAGACGAAAGAAAGAGACAAGACAGGACCCTTTTCGTCTTTGCATTGTCTTCAGGCAAAATAATAAAAGTAACTAGTTTTTACGAAAACACGTTATCAGTGTGTCAAACTGTAGATTCCAATAACGTAGAAATGGACTGGCGCGTTTTTTCGTCACATCTGACGTTGTTGTCCCGCTTCGTCTAAAGAAAACACAACAAAAGTGCGTTACGCTTCTGTTGTATTTTCCTGTTATATCTGTTAAGGAATGCCACTCACGCATAAAACAATGACAGACAGCTCGAGCAGGTGATTACGTACATGATTCTCCTCTAGGTTCCAGACAACAAACATTAGACAGATTCGTCCTGCACACTTTCCCGGTGATTCAGTAGAAGTGACAGCATAATGGATACCCTTTGGGCTCCTCTGACAAATTTCTCTTGTAATACAGTTCAATCATTTGTTGCTGCACAAGCATTAATCAATATTCCTTAAGGTGAATTCTTTCTTGCTTTTACGAATTGGTTTATTTTTATTTTATTTTTATCTATTTACTTTTTACAATTTATTGATGTTTTTGTTGTTTTTTTTTCTTTTCTAACAAAGTTGATTTTATGTCGTCCACATTATTAGTATGCATTTACATTTACATCGAATGATGTACGAAAAGAGACAGACACATGCAGACAAAATGTAGGCATTTCGATTCCAAAACTGTTCAGATGAATCCTTCCAAAAAACATCGTACATAAAAGCCAGAAACATTTCCATTTATATTAATGACTAAAATAGTGCTTTCTTTTATTAAATTTCTGTGGTTAAACTTTATTATTCGGACTCTTCTTCCTTATCTATACTAGAAAGAATATACGACCTCCAGGCGTAAGCATTTAAATTTTAATGTAATGAAATATATTAAATTAGAAAGACTAACCAAATTAAATAAGAACGCATATAACATGATTACACTTATTTTAATTATAGTTTATTTGGTTTCTATATAATATCATTCATAGGATTGATTTTAATTTGTTGGAAAATAAGAGAAATATTAGAGACCAATAACACCAAGTAATTATTTATTAATCCGGGTTTTGTTAAAACCAGTATGCAAATTAACCGCACCATATGTTATGTATACTTTTATTTCTTAGTGATACATAAGACTCATAGCAGGATTTTAAACGCACTAATAACATGGGCTGTTTTGAGGCAAATCTAACTCGAATTTTTATTGAAACCTCGTCAATAAATAAGATTCATTTTATCTATTAATGATCTTGACTTTAAATTAACCCATCATCATGACGCGCTGTTTGCACGTATATCCATGACGATTCCCTATCATTCATCGACTCTGGGAGCCCCTCCGCGCAGCAGCCAGCATCCTTACATAGTTGGTCAATGTAGGTTCTGGCTGGGCGTTCCACATTAGCGTGCCCATGTGCTGGCTTCCACAGTAGTACGGCACTTACGAGCTCATCCCTGCTTCCCCAGCAGTGTTCCGGATGCCTAGCCCGTCTTACTCGTATGGTTTGTGAGATTGGGGGCAGCTGGCCACACAGTTGCTTCTTTGTGGCGTGCTGCTTCCACGACTTATTCAGGACCGCTCGCAGCATTCTTGTGCAGCTCCCATCTAGCTTATTCTCGAGGCGCTTCGTTAGGGTCTAGGTGGTACAGCCATACAGCAGTACCGACACAACCACAGCCTGGAAGAATCGTCTCTTTAGCTTGTCAGGGAGTCACTTTATTTCTTATGGTATTGTGAGATGAGCAATGACGTAGTTTCGGGTACAGACAAACAGACATTGAATCTCCATTATAATAAGATATTGATACTGATGTTCGTTAAAAGCACGACCGTTATGAAATTGCTACATCATCTGGTTAAAAATGAGAACGTCCAAATTGTCCGAGATGTAAGTCCTAATTTTCTGGTGTTGCTTATCTGCAGAATTCTTATTTCTCATGAGTGTTGTCACCTCAGATAAATAATGGACCATTCCGTTTTTATTATAAAGAAATAAATGATATATAAAAGACGAACTCCGAAAGAGTCAAGAGTAATCGTTGGGCACTCGACATGTCATAAGCGAGTTCCGGTTTTGTCCGAAAAAGAGAATAACAGGTAAATAAGTTCCGGTATTGTAAGAGAAAGAGTCAGAAGTCTTAGTTATCAAATAGAGGTCATGTCTACACAAGGTTTCGGCTGATGTGCCCTCCGGCCTTCTTTGGGTATATCTTGTTGAACTCGAGAAACTTCTAGAACTAGGGACCTTCTTTTCAATAAAGATGAGGAAAATAGTCCAAATACAAATTATCAAGCCTCATCTCAAAGATTCAGATGAATAATCCAACTTATACAAAATATCAAGCCTCATTTCAAAAATTTAGGCTAACAATACAAATAATACAAATTATCAAGCCTCATCTCAAAGATTCAGAGAAATAATCCAAATAATACAAATTATCAAGCCTCATCTTAAAGATTCAGAGGAATAATCCAAATAATACAAATTATCAAGCCTCATCTCAAGATTCAGAGGAATAATCCAAATAATACAAATTATCAAGCCTCATCTCAAAGATTCAGAGGAATAATCAAATAATACAAATTATCAAGCCTCATCTCAAAGATTCAGAGGAATAATCCAAACAAAAAGATTCACAAATAATACAAATTATCAAGCCTCATCTCAAAGATTCAGAGGAATAATCCAAATAATACAAATTATCAAGCCTCATCTCAAAGATTCAGAGGAATAATCCAAATAATACAAATTATCAAGCCTCATCTCAAAGATTCAGAGGAATAATTCAAATAATACAAATTATCAAGCCTCATCTCAAAGATTCAAAGGAATAATTGAAATAAGACAAATTGTCAAGTCTTATCTCAAAGATTCAGAGGAATAATCCAAATAATACAAATTATCAAGCCTCATCTCAAAGATTCAGAGGAATAATTCAAATAGGACGAATTATCAAGTCTCATCTCAAAGATTCAGAGGAATAATTCAAATAATACAAATTATCAAGCCTCATTTAAAAAATTCAGGCAAATAATCCAAATAATACAAATTATCAAGCCTCATCTCAAAGATTTAGAGGAATAATTCAAATAATACAAATTATCAAGCCTCATTTAAAAAATTCAGGCAAATAATCCAAATAATACAAATTATCAAGCCTCATCTCAAAGATTCAGAGGAATAATTCAAATAATACAAATTATCAAACCTCACCTCAAAGATTCAGAGGAATAATCCAAATAATACAAATTATCAAGCCTAATCTCAAAATATCAGAGAAAGACGTTCACTTAAGAGAATCTTAACCTTATTCAATAAATGTTCGTTTTTTTTTTTAATTGTATAAAATTAAATGATCATCAAAACAAAATTCAATTCCTATGCCTGACATTAAATCTAATAAGAAATCTTATAAATTGTGAGCAGAAACTTTAGTTTATAAGATTTTTTAATTAAATGAGACATCTAATGTCATTAATAACCAGAAACAAATTTCTTATAATTATTTCTTCAATAAATTTTCGACTAAAACATTATCTGACAATTCAATCAAAACAATTTCAGTAAAAGAAATATATTTTCCTTAGTAAAATATGAACTATTTCTTAAAAATAACATTTTAAAACACACTCTGTGGTAACATAAACATGACTTTTTTATGTATAAAATTGCTTTAAAAATTCAACTCTTCTTTTTCCTTGTAAATTAAGATATATTAATACAAATGTATCTTTATGTTATTCTTATTTATATTTAAGCATTAAACTACAATATACTAGCATGATTCAAATAATTTCTTTGGTTTGTTTCTGGCATGTCAACCCATCTAGAGTTATTTTATGCCTGTGGATAACAATATTCGAATATTTGTCTTAATCTTTTGTAGTGGATGTATGCGATCATGGATGCATTGTTGAAATTAAAGCTATGTTGTGTTTTAGATATGTGTTGGAATAAACAGTTGTTGCTGTCACCCAATTTAATGATGTGCTTGTGCTCGTAGATGATGCGTTTATTTAAGTTTCTTGAGGTTTCTCCTGTGTATTTTTTGTGGCATTCTGTACATGGAATCATGTACATGCCTGCTTCTGATTTTACTTGCCATCGAGAGTATGTCTTGAATCTATGAAAACTACTTACATGGAGAGTAACTGACCCCTACCCACTCCAACCCAACAAAAGCATTACAAATGTTTGGGGTAAAACATCAAGCTTCAATGTTAGCTTTTTTATCATTACTGCAGCGAGAGGGGAGACTTACATCGTGGAGCAAAGTGGGGCGTGAAACTGTCTCACTTGCAGGATGAGTGGAATTAAAAAAATATGGCTCCCATGGCTCTGAACAAAGAGACATGGCAATAGTAAATCTGGACGTATGCAATTCTTTTTAAGATCGCCGTACAAAAATGAGACACAACTGAGAAGGGGGTGAGATGCTTCCAAGCGGTGGATGAGTTGTATACAGAGAACTGACTGATAGAGACGCATTCATTTTACGTTTATGTTTACATTTTTTTCAGCAATTGTTTTTGAAGATTTGTTTTCATACGATGGTGTGATATCAAATATTCATAACCGATCCCAAATGTTTTGGAAATAGTTGTGTAGCCGGCATTGTTTGAAATTGGTTTATATCAAAGAATATTTTATCTCGTAAAAATTCCTTTTGAGACTATTCAGAATAACAGTATTGAACAGAGATCTGTCAGCAAAATGTTGGTGGCTGAGAAATGCAAACCATGTGAAATTTACAAAAGAATTTGTGATGTAACGGAAAACATTTTTTACTTAAAATAACTAAATAATATGAATATCTCGTGTGGTGTAATGGCTTATTGATTGTTTTCTGGCATATCAACCTGTTTTGGGTAACTAAATGCCGGATCAAGTCATTTAGATCTAGGTTGCATACAGCACCAGCTGTTGCTTAAGAATAGAACAGGCTCATCACTGTGGTAATCTAGTGAAAACTGGTACTTTCAGCGTGACGTGACTGTAAGCCGTGTGGTATAATAATTAGAAAACTACACTGGCAGGCCTTTACTAATGAATTCACGTTTAACTGGGAGCCCCTACCTCTGGCTAGGTTTACATGGATGACCATTTAAGCAATAGTGGGTACTGTAATCAACCTGAATATCAAAATAACTTGATTCGGCATTAAATGATCCGGAATGGGTTGTTGTGCAGTAAAACAAAAAACAACCAACCAACCAACTCTGGCTTTGTGTCACAACTCAACGAAGCTTCGTAAAAAACTACATATGAAAGTTTGAAAAAGAGAAGGAGTTATATATATATATATATATATATATATATATATATATATATATGAGAGTGAGTAAATAAACAATATGGTTATTTGATATGACTTTTAGCCGACACTTTTTGGAGGATATGTGCTTAATTGAAGTCATACCTAATTTTGAAAATTAATTAGTTAATTAATAATTATTAACTCATTAATTCATTAATTATTAACTAATTAATTTTCAAAATTAGGTATGACTTCAATTAAGCACATATCCTCAAAAATATATATATAGAGTGAGAGGTGGGAGAGAGAGAGTGTGTTAGAGAGAGAAATAGAGAGATGATGTTTTGTTTTGCTTTTCACACAGGTGTCTAACTTCTTTCCTGATAAGAACAACGTTATCTTGTTGGTGTCTCTTCATCTCGTCTTTGTTTTTTCATCTTTGAGACTACCCTTTTATATAGGATATATAAGTGGAGGTGCGTGGTGTAATAGTAAGAGTCATAGGAAATAGACTCGTCGGCCCGAGTTCAAATCCTAGATGAAGCTGTTCGTAGTTCTTGTTCAAGTCCAGCTACAGTGTAGAGTCCAATACGAAAAACTCAAGACGCAGTATACTACAATTTATTAAATCTCCAGATTGAAGAGGTGGTGTGACAAAGAACAGAAGGTGAGTGGCGAACGTCAAGGCCTGTCGTATTCTCGAAGGAAGCGGGCTAGACTTTGCCTGGCATGTCGGACAATAGAATCGTATTTAAGGATTCCGGCGACCGGGATTGGCTCGACAATCTCGTGTGTGAGACGCAGACACCCGGATGTTAAGGGGAAACTATTATAAGTAGAAGTGGGGTGACGGCAGGAGTTGAATTGCGATTTTGAGTTGCTGATTTTACGACGACGGATTTTCAGCTGCTGAAGATTTTTTGACGGCGGCGACGACGACATTGTTGAGAAGGCGTTTGACTCGTTTCTTTTTGCCCCCCCCCCCCCCCCCACAACAAGTCGAATATTTATTTTTCCCCTCTATGTTTTTTTTTCATTCTAGATGTTGTTCATATTTTTTAGAAAAATTTTAGTTTAAAATAAAAAAGAGAGAATAAAATTTAAATTTATAAGTACTTGGTGTTGTTGCTCAAATCGGTGATATATCGATTGTCTTAAAAATATTACTTCCATTAAAATAGTAAAACTTGGTTATTTTATTTTATTTTTTTCATTTTTTTTTTGTTTTGTTTTATGATTAGTTGTACCTGAGGTGGAAACAACAACACTCAGGTGCAAATTTAGTTCCACGAGCGAAAAAAACAATTTTGTTAGTTCTGAATTATTCATTCATCTAGATATTTTAGAGAGAAATAGGGTTTCGGTTAGTAACAGTTCCTGCTAAATGAAATTCCTGATTCCATGTGTACATGACGTGCCATTCCAAATTTCGGGCAATGTTGCCATAAATAAAAAGCAGTGTCCCCGAACAACAAAATTCTAGGGTCCCTTTTCGAATTATTCTGATGCATACCGAACTTTGGATAGCATCTTGCATATAGATAAGCTTTTGATTATTTTGGCTGTTGCCACACATTGTTTACAGTATCAGAAAATGCAGGTGGTTTACAATCTCAGTTAATCAAGTTCAGCGTGGCTTAGCTTCGGTGATATATATATATATATATATAATATATATATATATATATATATATAAGTTAGGTTAGCGTTACGTTATGTTAGGACATAAAGTCAACAGTGTTTGAATATATATATATATATATATATATATAATATATATATTATATATATATATATATATACTATTGTATTAATCCAAAAGTCCAGAGAAGAAATCTCCTTACGACATAGGTTTTTTTTTAAAAACAATTGTCGTAGTTTGAGAGCTCAATGTGTGCTCTTATTGTTAGAGTCATAGAGCAAATTTATATTTAAATAAATAACAAAAGACTTAGAGATCCTGCCATTTAGACTATTTCAGGGAGCTTAGACAAAAATGTCTAATTCCCCGACTCATCCCATGGATGAGTCGGAGAATTAGACATTTTGTCTAAGCTCCCTGAAATAGTCTTATATGCAGGATCTCTAAGTCTTTTGTTATTTATTTAAATATATATATAATATATATATAATATATATATATATATATATATATATATATATTGCGATTAACACACAGGTTGGATGAAAGAGGTTGTCTGAACCTCATACGTCGAAATCGACGGGAGAGTCTATCATATATATATAATATATATATATATATATATATATATATATATATATGGTATAATAGAATAAATATATAAAGGTTTTACATATCTATTTATTGGTGACAAAGGAACATTCACGACATATTGGTTTTATTCGATGCAATATGGTCGTGAAGTTCTCGTCACCTAATAATAGATATGTAAAACCTTTATATATTTATTTTATTATATTATATAACAATTCTATTTTATATTCAGCACTCTTACCAATAATACTGCCTTTGGTACGCCATTCCAGCAAAAGCTGAAACACTGACCATCTCACACTATATATATATATATATATATATATATATATATATATATATATATATATTATATATTAGAAATTTGAAAAAACAAGTGTTCCAAAAAATGAGAGAAATTATTTATCGACGCTTAAACGTTTCGGTTCTTTAAACCTTCATCAGGATGTATTATGGGTGAATAAATTGATGGATGTTTTATAGATGACAGAAGATAAAAGAATCTTTATAACAATTTTTTTGTTGTGTAACTGTATTTGTTCAGCGTTATATTTTTGAAAAATGAGTCGCGATCCGCACACGCGAAGATGTCATGATGCGTGACGTAACTCCAAGAAATGCATTCAACAAAAGACAAGAAAAAGTATTGATGGACTGATTTTATGAGAACAAAGGGAACAAAGTGGGAATGATAACTAAATAATTAAATAAAGCCTGGTATTTTGTAGTTATTTAAAACTATTTTAGCTAGAAACGGTGATATGTTAAAAAATCCATGTCGATTATTAAGGGAGGGCAAATGCAAAATTGCACAGGCTTCAAAAATCTGTCGTAGTCTTTTGTTGTGAATATGAGCTAATATTGTGGCATTATTGAAACTAAAGTTATGATCAGTTTCAAACATATGTTGGACGAAGGTGTTCTGAAAATATATATATTGTTTTAGAGGTTGGTTTTGAAGGCTATCAAAAGACAGGGGTAAAGAAAAAAATAAGATAACAACGGTGTTGTTTGGTAATCTGTGATTTATTCTTAATATTAATATTTCGAGGTAAAATCTCTTTTTCAGAAGAACACTGGAACTGAAGTAGTTCAAATAACAGACAACAGAATTTTATGGGGCTGGGATACGTGCTCTCATTCGAAGGTGGAACGTTGCTATTGAGAGAAACGGTGACTATGCAGATGTGATCCATAGACAACCCGGTTCATTTTCATGTATGATAAATGCTCCGGTGTTGGTAATTATACTTGTCCAAAACAAAATATCATTACTTTTTGATTCTCCCTCGTATATATATATATATATATATATATATATATATTATATATATATTATATATTTGTGTGTGTGTGTATGTGTGTGTCTGTGTGTGTGAATTGTTTGTTGATATATAGAAAGATGTGAATAGATTGAGAAAGATATGCATATACTCATTAATTAGGTATATGATATATGTCCGGCAGGTATCCACGTACTCAATAATAAGGGGGAAAAAAGACTTTCTACTTAATGACATGTTCGTCCTTTTCAAATACTTCCGAATGGATATTACCCATTTATTGCAAAGTCATATTTACTTTTCAAAATAATGATCAAAGTTTCCTTTTCCTTAATGTCAAGGGAATTTTAGCCTAAGGCAAAAATCCAGGGAGACATCTCTGAACAAATCTGACAAACTTTTGAAGGATTCCTAGACCGGAAATTGTAATCAGTATGTACCTGAGTCGGGCTCTCTATCTATCTATCTATCTATCTATCTATCTATCTATCTATATTATATATATATATATATATATATATATAATATATATATATATATATATATATATATATATAATTTATATCATCATTTTTATAGTGAGTTCGAAGCATTAATTAAAATGTAATAATATATTTTTGAAGGCGTAATAATGCACATTTTATGTTTAAAAAACATATTTATTTCTTTTTTTTTTTTTTTCCTTTTATGAGTCCTAAATATTTTCAAGCAAATGCTCATCTTCAGAGGATTGAAAGATTTTTTCATAATTTTCATCTGTATTTGATAAATTCAACTGTGATGCTGGTCCGTTGAATGTCTGATCGTAACTGCGAAAGTTTGTTTTTTTGTTTTTTTTCCGGCGAAGATGTAATTACGCTCGGTAAACTCCGTAAAAAATCGCGGGATGTTTTGAAAATTATTTCATATATAAATTTTTTTTCTTTTTTTTATAATACTATAAAATAATGAGGCCCTGCTCAGGGACACTGAAATAAAGATTTTTTATATCATCATTTTTATAGTGAGTTCGAAGCATTAATTAAAATGTAATAATATATTTTTGAAGGCGTAATAATGCACATTTATGTTTAAAAAACATATTTCTTTCTTTTTTTTTTTTTTTTTTCCTTTTATGAGTCCTAAATATTTTCAAGCAAATGCACATCTTCAGAGGATTGAAAGATTTTTTCATAATTTTCATCTGTATTTGATGAATTCAACTGTGATGCTGGTCCGTTGAATGTCTTATCGTAACTGCGAAAGTTTGTTTTTTTTGTTTTTTTTCCGGCGAAGATGTAATTACGCTATTTTTTACGGAGTTTACCGAGCGTATTACATCTTCGCCGGAAAAAAAAAAAAAAAAAAAAAAAAACTTTCGCAGTTACGATCAGACATTCAACGGACCAGCATCACAGTTGAATTTATCAAATACAGATGAAAATTATGAAAAAATCTTTCAATCCTCTGAAGATGAGCATTTGCTTGAAAAATTTTAGGACTCATAAAAGGAAAAAAAAAAAAGAAAAGAAATAAATATGTTTTTAAACATAAATGTGCATTATTACGCCTTCAAAAATATATTATTATATATATATATATATATATATATATATATATGTGTGTGTGTGTGTGTGTGTGTGTGTATATATATTATATATATATATATATATATATATGTATATATGTGTGTGTGTGTGGTGTGTGTGTGTATATATATGTATATGTATGAACAAAAGTGATGACAAAGAGGAATATTTATTTTTATGTTATTTTTCTCAACTAGTTTCGACCTTAGTTCATCCTCAGGATAACATTTATTGTTAAAGAAATGGTTATTAAAAAGTTTAAATAATTAAAGACATTTTCAAGTGTTAGGCAAGCCACTATAAACCGGGTAGAGAAGTGCTTTAGAAGTGGCGAATCCATCTGTTCAGTGAAAAAATTCTTTATATATATATATATATATTAGATTTTTGTTTTTTAGAAGCATTGTTGATTAAGGTATACATTATATTTTTTGCTTGAAGACAATTACAATGCATGTATCGCATAAAACTCGAGACTTGTTTATAGAAAATGAACTTGACAAGTGTAATCCCCAAAGGATCGCTCGGTGTGTAGAACATCGTACAGACTGGTTCGACTTATTAAGTCTCATCAGCGATGTATACTAACGACTTCCCTCCGACAGAAATCGAAACCAGGACCTCAGCAGGCATAGTCAAAGGCCATATTGCCTCGGCCACAGTACACAGCGAACAATCACAGCAAAATTAACCTTGTCAATGATACATACACGCCTCTACCATAATAGGTAAGGGGACGTTGAGTGAATTATAACAACAAACCAAAATGCTCTTCGCCAAAGTGAATAAGATTTTTGGATTTTTTTTTTTTAGAAGCATTGTTGGATAAAGTATAAGGAAATAAACAACTTTTCTTGAAACAAACAACTTTTCTTAATGAAAAGCACACACACACACACACACACACACACACACACACACACACACACACACAACCTTGCGTTTGTTTCGATGTCGTTTATCGCAAAGGATTTATACACACACGCGCAACCACACACACAAAACACCTAAAAATGCACAATGCCTTTTTTCGATACACACACTCACACACTCTCATACTCACACCGTAAAAGAGATTATTTGACGTCATATTTCAAACCGTCCACTTTTTTCAGCGTCCTTTCTTCAGACTTCAAATTTTAAACATACTGATTAACAAGGACTATCACTTGCTTTTCTCGTTATACTATGATAAAAACTTTTTATCAACTTCCATATACCAACAAATGCCCTAAAGATGATCTAATTAATAGATCGAAACGCTGCAGCGTCGGCCAATAAACTTACCACTCAACTCATTTAAACCTGTGTTTTTTCAACTGTCTTAATATACTACATACATACATACATATACACAACTGCCCTTTATATATTTATTGATAGATGATATATATAGAAACAAATATCTTGTTAATTGACTATTTCTGATGATAAAACACTACTTTGAACATCGTATTGAAAGGATTATTAATATAGGCAGGGAAACGCTGGTTACCTTTTTCTACGTACGTGTGTAATATAACATGTGCGTTGCGATACGCATTCGGAGAGGCTTATGTTTGTAGCGATAGGCATTCGGAGAGGGGCGTTATGTTGTAGCGATAGGCATTCGTAGCGGGCGTTATTGTTGTAGCGATCACGCATTCGGAGAGGGGCTTATTTGTAGCGATACGCATTCGGAGAGGGGCGTTATGTTGTAGCGATACGATTCGGAGAGGGGCGTGTTGTGTAGCGATTACGCATTCGGAGAGGGCCGATACGGCATAGAGGTGTTGTTGTAGCGATACGCACTTCGGAGAGGGGTGTTAATGTTGTAGCGATACGCATTCGGCAGACGGGGCGTTATGTTGTTAGCAATATGCATTCGGAGAGGGTCGTTATGTTGTTACGATACGCATTCGGAGAGGGGGCGTTATTGTTGTAGCGATAGCATTCGGAGAGGGGGCGTTATGTTGTAGCGATACGCACTCGGGAGAGGGCGTTATGTTGTAGCAATACGCATTCGGAGAGGGCCGTTATGTTGTAGCGATATGCATTCGGAGAGGGGCGTTTATGTTGTAGTGATCGCATTCGGATGAGGGGCGTTATGTGTAGCGATACGCATTGGAGAGGGGCGTTATGTTGTAGCGATACGCATTCGGAGAGGGCGTTATGTTGTAGATACGCATTCGGAGAGGGGCGTTATGTTGTTACATACGCACTCGGAGAGGGGCTTACTGTCGTAGCGGTTACGCATTGCGAGAGGGGCGTTATGTTGATTAGGACGAGTCTATCTTGAAAGGAGAGTGATGACGGGTTAATAGTAATTCGTACTAGACTTATCATTGCTTTCTGTTTTACAGTTCAAGACTGGAATCCGGTCGTTGAATCTGATGGTTGGGTTGGATGGCATTCTCATGTTTGAGTCTATAAAGTACAATATTGTAATTATCTACAACTGATTTATAATTAGGAACAAACAAACAATGAATAAATAGAAATTAAATACGAAAATTAAATACGAAAAATTTATGAATCTATATTTTAAAAAGGTTAAATAAAAAAATAAATTATATAATACTTAAAGAAAAATTTTACAGATGAAATTCGTCATATACCTCCTTACAAGTCAATACATGAAAATTATAAATGAAAATAAACAAAGCCTCCAAAATGATTTGAAAATAACAATTTAATTTTTAGACATTCTAATGAAAATCTCTATATTAAAAAAAACAACAAACAGGGGTTTCAAAGAGGACCAATAATATATATATACTATATATATATATATTATATATATTATATATATATATATATATATTGTTGGAAATATTTTTTCTACTTTCAGAAAAAATACCGAACCATTGAACTAAAATGATGTTAACAAAAGGTGTAGGGAAAAATCGGCTTACAAACGGTCTCTTCTTGCATAGTGAAAGAATAATTTGTATTTACAGAAATATCTCTGCAAAGGAAGCAATGAAAAATCAATTGGAATCCCTGAGGATCTTATCTCTGTGTCGTTGCCATAGTTTTACAATAAAAACACAAAGGCGTTCTTGATTTTTTCCTCCTGAACTGATTATTTCATTCCAACTCAAAACACCTTGCAGGTAACAGACACGCATCTTTGCCTGCTCCCTCCAACTGCTTAGTTTCCAACTTTATTCCAAAAATCTTATACAATAATAATGTACACGTAACTTCTGGGAATTTTTATCTTTTTCTGCCTTGTTTTGTTACATCTGTGTCATTATGGACATGAAGCGTCCAGAAATATGGACCAGACAACGACCCGCCATTAAAACACGTTGAAACGAGGTACACCCAGTGTACTAGAATCGAGACTCCGTGAACCGAAATGTAACTGCGCAAAACGACGCAGTCTAGAATGATAAATGTGTGGTGAAAATACTCGTGACACGCTAGAGTAATCTCGGACGGCGCTTGATTTATACAGGTGAAGAAAAATACTCTCTCTCTCTCTCTCTCTCTTCTCTCTCTCTCTCTCCTCTCTCTCTTCACACACACACACACACACACACACACAACATTACTGCACGGGGCTGGTGACGAAGAATAGACAAAGGAATTCTTTATGTATGTGTTCGTGTGCCGCGCGCTTGTGTATAACTAAAGAAGAACTGCATGTGGAGAAAAAGATAATGGCGTAAAACCAGTGTTCGATTTACATTCGAATAACGGCAGAGCAGCTATTAAAACCCATAAACAGCTGGAATCATTGGACCATATTACCTTGTAGGCACCCCTTTTTGATCTCGATTAAGAAAGGACATGTTTCAGTTACACGGTCAATTATCCCGGTTGTTTAACAACGATTTTAGATTTCTTTTAAATTATAAAAAATCTAACCCGTAACCCTAACGACTAACCCCTAACGAAAACCGATATGATGGTGTAATGAAAACATGTCCTTTCTTAATTGAGGACCAAAAAGGGGTTGCCTAAAGTATATGGTCCGAATTATTTACTATAATCGTTACCATAAATTTAATGGGAAATACGGTGGGAATTAATTCCGACAATATGAGAAGGAAAATATTTTTAAAAATATACAAAACACAGGATGTTTATTGATCAGGGCGAAACAATTATGCTTAAGTATTGCACATAAAATTGTTTCCCCTGATCAAACATCCTGTGTTTGTTATATTTATTAACTTTAATGTATTTCTAATTCAAGATTTAAGGATGGAAATGGTATTAAAGCGTATTATTAGTGTGGGCAAAAAGTAAAGGTAACTGATAACCTACTTGTCGGTATCAGAAAAACCCCCACCCCCCCCCAAGTTAAATATACCTTTCGATAGCGCTGGACCAAGGACAATTTTGGCCTGAGGTGTAGCGCACAGATCAGATTTTCCCAAGCTGGTGCTATCATGGCGCTGCAGTCGGACAAGGGGTCATTGTATCGGTCAGCGACCTTGCGGTACTAAGGCGTGCTCTACCGACTCAGGCTTTGGTTCACGAGCATTTCCCGGGGAAAATTATTAATAAATAATAAATAATATGATAACAATAACATGGATAGAGCACTGTGACATTCAAACGGAAAAGAAATGGGCATTCTAAATAGAGAAAATTACGCTATAGGATTATTATTGTACTATACATATTGAATAGATAGATAGAACATACATACAGGCATTCCTTGTTATGGGAATTCCATGGTTAGCCATATAGTCTCGCACTTTTATAACTGCTGAATAGGGAATTAATCCTTGTTGGAACCCATACTGCTGACCATTGTGTCAAATCTTAGCTGTCGAGGTGTTTCCCTGATTAAATGCGATATCACCGTAAGACAAGAGTATGTTTGAGTATTATTTGTATATTCGGATATTCTCTTCACTTCATTGTATATCTGTAAACATTTCGGCCGATATGCCTCCAGCCTTCTTCAGTTCTTGTCAAACTCAGGAACCTTCTTCGA
Source organism: Doryteuthis pealeii (assembly GCA_023376005.1). Taxonomy (NCBI): domain Eukaryota; kingdom Metazoa; phylum Mollusca; class Cephalopoda; order Myopsida; family Loliginidae; genus Doryteuthis; species Doryteuthis pealeii. The sequence continues at coordinate 10,257,487 of CM042155.1, forward strand.
ACTCGTGAACCTTCTGTCGAACTCGGGAATCTTCTGGTAATCGGAGCAATCACGGAACTTTGAACCTAACCTTTATTTTAGTCACGGAGGTATCCTGTTCTCATTCCGCAAAACCATAGCTGGGTACAGGTCTTAAGCTGTGTTAACTTATTATTCTATGTTACTGCTGCCCCTGACTGTTTTTACTTTCACATAGCCACTTACATGCCTTATACATCCCACTATTCTCCCTCCAGCTATGCCTAAATAGTAGGACAGACTGGGGCCGCTTTTAAATTTGGTATGCAACCGTTATAAGAAAAGGAAATTATGAATTTGAAATTATTAACTCTGTTAATTGAGACATGCAGTTGTGCGTAGGAGTTGACATCCTTAAATTTTGATATAAACTTTAGGTCTAATTACGTACAATGATCTTAAGCACACAAAAATGCAAAGCATTATCAAATAAGTACCTCTGAAAATTGATATACACATACTACTTAAATAATGCACTGAATTGGGTATTCCCCAGTGAGATGTGTGATGTGAAAAGTATTAATCCGCGTATCCCTCCACAGGCTTTGATTTAAATAGTAACACTATATGTTCTTCTACAAGTATGGACTTTGGCATTACTATAACCAGCGCCGGTTGGTTATGCCGTTAAATAAAGAGACCAAATCAAAAAACGAAGAAAGCCTACTATTATAAATTTAGACATGATCAATTAGTGAGATAGATCATTAATTGGACTGAGCCTATTCTACTAAGAAGACACCCGAACGGAAAGTTTAACGGTTAAATTCAGAGTTTTCTTTCTCCTAGACTGCGTTTGTCTAACCAAGCGTAAAATTCCAGTCTGCTCATACTATTTATCCATAGCTAGAGGATAGTGTTGGATTTCATTACTTATTCCAAGGGTATTAGCACTATCTGTTGAACGTAGCTTCGTCTATTGATTATGAACTCGCGGTCGACGGTTCCATTTTCTACGACGCTAACCTTGACCACGCGCCTTAAAACTAAGTATGGATGTGCACAATTAAACTCATTTTCGAATGGCGATCAGAATCACGGGTAAATGATTGTTAACATGTTACACTAGATATTAATTCGGTTCTTCAGATAAGCGATGTAGTGCATTAAAAAAACTATTAATAGAATAATTAATGTCTTCCTAGTCAAAAACTATCTATATAACATGACTGTGACTTATTTTCAAATAATTTTATTGATTTTATTTTCAATATTAATTTGTAATTTAAAACTATGATCCACCCGTGTCTACTACAACATAATAAATAATTTCCTATCAATACATTGTGTTCACTGATGTTTTTCAAATTCAAATATATAATATGTCATTTTTATTTTCGTTTTTCCCCCTTAATCCAAAACATACTCATTCGTTTCTAATCGTATCAATTTTTAATATACAATCTTTACTTAAATATATAGTAATAATATCATAGTAATAAGTTATATTCTTAACTTTAATAATTTATGTATTTATTTTACAACTTTTTAATTACATCCACCATCTCAAAACCATACCTACTAACACATAAATTATTAATTTAAATTATCATACCATATCTATCATATACCACTCTAAAATCTTTGTTATTTTACATTAACGTATGCCATTGTTTATAATTAAGTGTATAATTTAAAACATATTGTTACATAATAAACTCATCAATATTCATGTATTTATATACATTATTATCTTACCTATTACATCTCTCATTATTTTGTCTATCACCTACAATTCAATTCATTAATCAATTATTCTCCCTTCTTACTTCATATTAGTCACTGTCTTAATAATTTTTAAAATACTCATCTATCCATTTCAAATCCTAACGATACTTAAATTCACATACTCCTAATTACCCTTTAATTATCATACAATTAACTCTCCCTTCCATTTATTAAAAATTAATTAAATCCCCCCAAAACCGATCCCCTTTTTTTTCCCTTTTCATTCTTCTTGTTTACCATCTATTAAAAAACTTCTATTCAAACCTTTACACTCTCATAATAATACCTTTTTTTACATAATTTAAATACTCATAATATACTTAAAATCTTATCACATTCTACCGTATCTCTTTTACATTCATACATATCTCCATTTAATAATACTATCATCTCTACCCTCTCGTCCTTATATAATTTTTTAATTAGTCCTCATATCCATTATTTACTAATAATTAAATCCTCTTATCCCCATTTAATCCTATTAAAAATATACCTTCATATCCATCACTTAAATAAATCTTAATTCTACTATCTAAAAAATATAAATAAAAAAAAAAAACACACAAACATTTTTATCATTTCAATTTTATTTTTTAATTATCTTCACTAATTAAATCAAAATCTCTATTATTTTTTTCATCTTTATATTTAATGTATAATATTAATTCTAATTAATATAATATACACACAACTTCCTATATATATTATAATAGATAACTAAAATATATACAATTATAATATTACCTTTCCACATCCTACTCACTTATTAAAATTATACATCAAATAATATCTTTTTATACATTAATTAAATTGTTTACTAACTTCTTTCAATATTCCATTTTTTTTTCAACTCTGTAAACTATTTTTTTCAATATTTTCTTATTCTTACAATTTTTTAATTTTAAATAATTCAATAAAATAAAAATATTATATTCTTTCTCACCACCGTTATATCTTTTCATACCCTCCCTATTATCAAAAATTAATCCCACAATGACAATAAATAAAAAAAACATATATAAAAATATAATCAATCTCTTCTTCATATACTTATTTTTTCAAATCCTATTATTATCAAATATAATATAAACAAATTCATCATTATTTACTAAACTACCTTTATCATCTACAAACTCCACCTAACAATCTTCAACACATAAAAAATTTCTCATATACACTAAAATATCTTTCCTAAAATTCCTCACAAATAAATAAAACTAAATTTAAAAAGTAATAAAATAACAATAAAATAAATACCCATCTCTCCTTATATTTAAAATTAACAATTTTTCTTCTTTTAATAACTCTTATATCTTTAATATTTAACCCTATCTAAAACCTAAAAACCTACTAAATATCAATACTTCACTACTATAAATTCTCTTCCTAATTATATCATCCACTATACAATAATCATTTATTTTTTTTAAAAATTATTAAAATAAACATATTCTTCTTCTTCTTCTTTTCTTCTTCTTCTTCTCTTCTTCTCTTCTTCTTCATCTCTTTTTCTTCTCCCAAAAAAATATTATAAATTTATACCTTTCATACTAACATATATAAAATAACATTTTTATGATCTTTTCTTCTTCTCTTCTTCTTCTTCTTCTTCTTCTTTCTTCTTCTTCTTCTTCTTCTTCTCTTCATCCAATTAAAGATATAATAAAAATTCATACCTTTTCATATAACTATATTAAAATTATTAAATTACTTTATATATCTTTATTTTAATAAATAATAATAATATATAAATAATAATAATAATAATAATAATAATAATATATAATAATAATAATAATATTTTTATTTTCACACACTTACATTCTTTTATTAAACTAATACTTATTTTTTATATATTATTCAAACCAATTCAACCCAAATCAACCAATAATCTTCCAATAAATAA
>CM042155.1:10261238-10273738 GCA_023376005.1 Doryteuthis pealeii
ATACACAGGATATGTATAAAACATGTCGAAATTGAGAATGTTCTTGAGCTGTTCATGTGATATATCGTAACGCGTGTGGGGAAAGTGGCACTGACACATTTTCTCTTTTCTCATAGCAATGGTTCATCTTTGAATGAGGATAAGATGGTACCTGCGCGGTAATTGTGAGGGTTGTTCAGGGGTGGGGCTCTTTCCTTAGATTGGCTTCTCAAAACTCATTCAAAGGCTGTGAGAAGGAGATTGATAGTCTCAAGCGCTAATTGGTGAGTATGGGGAATGTGGTAAAGGTTTTCCGACATCATGGGCGATATTCTCTTTGTCCTGGGTGCTTGTGTGTGGTCGAGGTGAGTTAAAAAGATACCATTTTTGTTTAACGAAGGTATAATTAAACACAGAAACTCATGTATCATACATCAAGAATGAACTGGTTCTCTGTGGATACAATCCGACTTCTGAACATAGGTGACTCAAAAAAGTAAGACCATTTTGTTTGGGACAGGTAATAAATGTAACCCAACCAGGAAATGTATTAGCATAAATAGAGCTGGTCTTCTGTGATACATCTATTTTCTCGGTTTAAATCACTGTTTAATCTGTTTTAAAAAAGAGTTCGCTCAGGACCATACATTTTGGGTTCAATAACCCGGTCCTCGCCGACTCACCGTATGAGTAAGCATGGCTTGGATTCTGCGGTAAAAGTGGTGAGTTTCATATAATCGTAAGACTTCAAAGAACTTCAGTGGATCAGGCATGATTAATCCATTGTTCTCTTATTGCCGATAACAATGGACAAATAAAATATTTAAGAGCTACGCTAAGTATGTCCAGTTATTATTAGAGTCAGGATTGACCCGTAACCTCCAGATGATTGTCACGTAGAACTTATTATGCTTAATCTTCTAACCATTGCATCATTTGTACAGCTGGGAAATGAGCCGAACATTGTGTTATATAATAAAAAGATGAGACAACAGCGACACAATCTAATGATATGAAGTTATCAGCCTATCTAAAACATTCAGACTAATAATGTATATATAAGGATTAAGAAAATAAATAAGTATAAATTTTGCGGAATGGCCTATTTTCAGTCAGCAAGGTAGTCATTTCCTTTTCACCAGTGCTAGATCGAGAGATTATTTGATGAGGTAGAGTGGGCACAGTCCTCGCGTCAGCTCCAAATATGGATCAGACTTACATTATATAGAACTAGCGAATATATGCATGCCGGGTGCGAATTTAAAGTTTTAATATAATAAAATATCTGTTAATTGAAAGGCTAATGAAAGCTGAATTAAGAATGCCAGATTAGAAGATTGGAACAAGAGGGGGTTGATTGAAGAAATAGCACAAATTGTGAACTTAACTCTTCATCATTTTTCCCTTGGTACGTGCCCGTACGTTGATCTTAATTGGTAAGAGTTTTGCTAATTTTAACTATTTTAGTTAAAGTGGTAAGGTAAAGAAGTAATATTACAGTTATATTCTTTTGTTAGATCTTTTTAAGAATTATATGCGCCCGAGCGATTTTTTGCGTCATGATTCATGTTATATAAATAGAAAACAAACATGTAGAAGATCTAATGAAGTATTTAAGCATATATTTATTAAAATAAATTTTGAATATCATATGCAAATATAGTTCGCTGTTGCAACCTGTAAATCCTAGCGTAGTTTGTAGTTTTTGTATTGGGTATTATTGTGTTAAGTATATATTGCATGTTAGTAGTAAACTTAGATATGTGTCAGCAGTCCGCTTTATGATGTAACGAGATTTATGCGATAATTGACTTTATTAATAATTAAGTTTAAATTAAAAAAAAATATGAGAATATGATGTAAATACGTAAGGAATTGTGACTTGTATAGTAATATGGTTTCCGTTAAGACAGACAAAACACAATCTCATTATAATAAGATATCTTTAAGTATTTAATATTAGTAAAAAAAACACACAACAGCATAATTCCCACACAGTCGGAGGTCATAATAAAAGGCACTTTATATGCTTTTCGTAATCAATTTAGTAAAGTGGGTCAAGTCATAGATTGAGGGAAGAAGTTTGTTAGTTGTTTGTTCATTATGAGCATCCATGAAATGAAGTGTTAATTATTTTTTCTTGCCGTTACATAAACGGATCCGAGGAGAGTTTATTTACAAGCCGTATGGAAAAAGCATTATCGCAAGAAGTTTAATTTCTCTGAAGAGGAATGAATAATTGGATTAAAAAAAAAAGAGAGCTATGAAGAAATGTAGTGAATGAAAAAGGAAGTTAAGAAATAGTGAAGAGAATTGTAGAGTCAATCTAAAGTGGAGGCTCTTGTAATGACTAAAACATAATTAAGCACGTGTGAGGTATAAATCTAGATCATAATTTTCCGACGGTGTGAAATGTGGTTGGAGACGATCGCAGATAGAGTGTAATCCAAAATAATGGAAGAAACCATCAGTAGATAGAGAAAGAAGGTTTATGACGCTAAGCAAGTTATATATATATCTTGGGTACTTATTATAGGTATGTATCATATTAGTATATTGTTTTATGTATATATGATTAGTGGGGTGATGATATGTATATATATATTGTGCGTGATAGATGTGATGTGTGGTATGGGTGGCGTGATATGGACTGTACTTCGTGAGTATTGGATGTTGTTGATGCGTGTACTAGGATGTGATGTACGATGTGTTTGATTGCTTGATGAAGATTGAGAGTGAGATACGTCGAGTAAGAGAGTAGATCTGAATATACGTCGTATACGATTTATTTGTTATTGATTGATGGTGAGATGTCGTGTCTGTGTATAGTGAGGTGGTGTCTGATTATCATTGGGGAGGAGAGGGATGCTATGGTGTGCTATAGATGATTTTTATTGAAAGCAAAATTTTCGTGTGCAATTTAGTTATAGGTGTTATTTGTGGATAGGGATGAGGTTTAGTTTTAACGAGTGGAGAGAAGGGGGAGTAGAGGGGCTTGGATATCTGGGTAGGAACATCAGTGTACTGAATGTGAAGAGATGGAGAGGGTTGGGTTGTATGCGAAGGAAAGAGGTGTGTGGAGAGTAGGATGGGGAGTGAATTGGTGTGTCGCATTGAGAGTTGTCAAGGTAGGCTGAGGGTATCATGGTTTTAAGGTGGGTGGGCGTAAGAGTGGTTCTGGGGTGAGGTGTTTTGAGTGTCAGGGATAGGATCAAGGAGGAGGGTGGAGAGAGTTGATAAGGATGATCTTAGAGTGCACTTGGGTCGAAGGTTAGTGGAAATAGCGGGGGGGAGGATTTTCTGATCTGAAGTAGTATGCGGTAGATTAGAGAACGGAGAGTAGGTTAGTGAGAGTCGTATGTGTGGCATGTCTTTTTTTGTTTGAGTTTTTTAATTTCTGTTCTACCATGCCTTCTTAACTCGTACCATCTCATTGATGTCGTCGGATTCTACGTATAGCGCATTATGCGATAGCTATCTCACATATATATGCATAATATATAGGATAGTATCGTGGAGAGTGTATATTATATATATTTTTATATAGTATTATAAGATTTCCTAACAATGAGTTATATTTGTCCAACGGATTATGCCAACCATGTTATATACGTTATGATTATAGCTGGTGTATAGATAGTGTATGTTAGGGTGATTCATGAGACGTGTTAGAGCTCTTCTTAAAGGATGTGTTACTAATTTGTGAATATAGGTTTTTAGTGGACGATCGTTTCGGGTGATGTCTTGAGTAGTTTCAGGATAGAGGCGTGGTGTGCTATGACTGTAGGGTGCTCTGGTGAACCTATGAAAAAAATACACAGTGCAATACTGCAATGAATCAATATGTTGATTATCAGTGGATTTAAACTGAAGATCCTTAGGGTGTAAACGCGAGTATGGGTTATATTACGCGTCTTGTGTCTTTGTGATAATATATATATTATTGTATTTATGTGGTATTAAATGGAATGGATGTCATTAAATTGTTTGTATGGAGAGATTCTGCTTTTAGGAGTTATTATAGTGTATATGGAGTTTTGGTTAATTATAATAAAACTTGAGAAGATTCTTGTGGAACGAACAGTATTGTGGTTTTAGCGATCTTTACTATATTATATATGATAGGAGAAGAGTCTTTTAATAAACGCCTGGAATTGGTGTTAGCGATCCAGCCAAATTGTTTTTAAAAGGAGTGTTTCTGCAGGATATATATATATATAGTTGATAGAGAGAGTATAATGATATGATAGAGATATAAGAGTGAAGGGGATTGTTTTGTCGATTTGGTCTCGGACTTTAAAACAACATTAGGCAGTAGAGAAATTTGTTTCGTTAGAGGAGGTGGAATTCTCGAGGATGTTATTTCGTGAAAAATTTATGGTTTGGATAATTAGTAGTGGTTGTAACTCGATGTATCGCGGTGTATTAATCAAAGAGAATATTATATGAGCGAAATACACGCACGAGATATAAAGATGACGCGATCATTTCAATTGTGACTATGGGCATGGTGTCTGACATTAACTCGTTTCATGCGTGGAGCAGTATGTCGGTGTAAGTAGAACTCCGATGCTACGCACACTCGTGTGATACCCGAAAATATAGTATCAAGTTAAGGCCGTTCTTTGCGTTAATAAATGATCAAAGTTAGTTTTAAAATTGTGTTTAAAAATGGTTAAAAATTTTGAGATATATAGCAAGATTAAGTAAAATAAAATCTTCCTCGGCATAAAAGTAACCTAAGGTTGACGTGCCTTAAATCTAAGCGACTAACTGATTTTCTAATGTTATTCATTTGGATGGAGTAATGGTGATTTGCTTCATCGTAATTGTATCGGTCGTGTTCCACAATCTCTTGGAAACTGATCCAAGTGGGAACAACTACAACTATAATGTCAGATTGTAGGGAAATGTTAGTTTAGTAGGAGTTAGTAGTTTATGCAGATCACTGTGTGCATGTTTGAAAATGTTTAATGAATGGATCTAGTGTGATGTGCTATGAGGTGAGACGCTGAGAGAGTATTGGCTGAAGATTAAATTCACTAAGAGGGTATTTTTAGAGGGATACTTGTTGGTGTGAAAGAATATCAATCTGCTGTGTTTAAATTTCGGGGTGATATACATTTCGTAAAGGATTTGCTAGTCTGGCGTATTTTCTTTAAATGGGATAACTGAAAATGCCTTGTTTTTTTGCCACGGAAGATCTCTATTTTAGAGTAGACAATATTTATATATGTATTTCTATAGTATTTTATATAGTAAGGGTCACGATATAAGTTAAGTATAATAGTATTAATATTTTATAGGTATTTAATATGACCCGGGTTTGTTTGGGAAATGGTTGTTGTGTCACTGAAATTTGGGAGAAGCTAAGTGTTTGTATTGGAGTCGTAGTAAGTTTCTAGAAATGTAATTAATTATAATGAAATTAGGCTCGCGTTGGGGGTAATATCGTATAGGTCATATAGATATGGTAATAAGGGTTTAAGATCAAGAGTCGTATGAAAATATATCAGATCTCTGTATGTATCATAGTTTCGTGCCTATGTAGGCCCTCATATAATTATATATATATATATAATATTTTAGGTATGTGAAAACACGACAATATTGTTAAAAATGAATAATATTTTTTTATTATGTTTCATAGCTATATTTGAACAATATTTCGGTTTTTATAAAAAATCCTCATCAGAGTGATGTTTTTATGATGCATGAATAGGTCTTCAATTGGAAGACTCAAAAAACCTTTATGTAAAATAAATGTCAATTATGATTAAATAATGATTATTTGATAACCATTGAGAATAAAATGTAAATAAGTAAGGGAATTCTGAGGTGTTGGTGGTGACGTCGTTTTCGTTTACTGACAGACAAACACATAATCTCCATTATATAAGATATTTATGTATTAGTTCAATATAACTTTCGTCTGGAAAAAATACACATAAGAGAAAGAAGACAAATGTACCTCCTGAAAGTAATCACTCGGTACTAACATAATGCTCAAAAGAAAATACTGTAAAGAGGTTGCCTTAGTTGAATATACTAAAGTGATCAATACAATAGAGTAGAGCCAATAATAAAAAACAGAATCTAATGAGTGATCTGAATATCTAGGTTTCTTTTAATCATAATAATTCTATCATATCTTTCTCATAATATTCTATCAGAATTTAACTTAATGATCCATTAAGAGAAACCTGGGTAGATATTCTCTGACTCATTAAGCATACTTCAGTATATATATATATATATATTTAATAAAGATAATAATGAGTCAGACGAACCCACACTTAGCTTCGCATAAAAGCTCTTCAGGGCTAAAATCTGAGTCAGATTTTAGCCCTGAAGAGCTTTATGCGAAGCTATGGTGGTTCGTCTGACTCATTAGATTATCTTTATATATATATATATATATATATATATATTATATATATATATATATTATATATATATTATACCAAAGCTGAGAGAATCACTTTTTATTTCCTAAAGGCCTTTTCTGTTTTAGTTTAATGACACAACATTCATACTAAAAACTATACCTCCTTTTAGTTTTAGTTATGTTTGAAAAATATCTATCTTAATTGGTCTAATTAGTCGTAATATATATATATATATATATATATATATATATATATATATATATATGCTCTAGTTATTGTAATAGAGGCGGGCCAAAGAGATTTACAAGGAATGCGGTAAAAATACATCGGTGCCTGCCTCATAATCAGCGCCGATCAACCAAACAAGCTGAGTACCGTGAGGCTTGTTGATGCACCACTAAGCATGCTGTCCCCTCATTTGAAAGCACCCGGAGGGCCAGGCTGAAGAACAAAAGGAGTCGGTAGAAGAATCACAATACTATGTAATCAAACATTGAGAAACTTTCGTTGCACTGGCTTTGGTGTGCCAGCCTGTCCGCAGAAGTCTTGTTAGGCATGGAGATGCAATAATAAAAGAAATCAATAAAACCAAGTAATTATTTGTCATACACGGTTTTATTAAAACTGGTATACAAATGTGTCAAAGATTACACTATGTAACATTTGTGCAAATATGATATAGGAAGGATGACCCTCCCACTGGATCTGATGGTTCAGATGATAAAATATGATGCTTATGCACCACCATATTTCTTTTAAGACCAAAGCCGACTTACAGCCTTTGTTACAGATTGCACAAGGCACATTGTTTGTTCCTGGGGTGTGCATGAATTATCCCTGATGAGATTTCTTATGATTGAAATAAAAATGTATACACACACAGACACACACAGACACACACACACACACACACACACATATATATATAATATATATATAATATATATTATATTGGTTAGGAGGTTGATTTAGAAGGCTATCACAATGCAGTTGGAATAAATAAAAAATAATAATACGGTAACAATGGTGTTGTGTGTTGACCTGTTTTTTTATTATTTCTTATTTTATTATTAAGAAATAATAATAAAAAATACAGTTCAACACACAACACATTGTTACCGTAATTATTTTTTATTATTCCAAACTGCATTGTGATAGCCTTCTAAATCAACCTCCTAACCAATACATACACAATGCTTAAGCAAATTATGAAACTCTCTATATATATATATATATATATATATATATATATATATATATATATATATATATATAATCTCTAATGAATATGTAGACCACATCTGTTTCCTTCTGTAACCTCAACCACATAATGGACGTCTTGATGAGCGCGTAATAAACAGCAAATAATAAATTATTTGTAACACTAAAATCTAAAAGAGAAAAAAAACAAAACAATATTATCCACGCAAGATTATGTCAAACTATTACGCCATTGATCATTACTTATTATATCTATGTTGTATTTGTAAGTGTTTTCTTGTCCCGTTTATATCAGTATCGATATGAGAGTGTTTAGCCGTATCCTAGCAATCGTATAATTTTCGTGATGATAATTGCATATTGCAGTCGTAAATCTTCGCTGGCAACGTCTCCATCATCAACGTCGCAACTGCGCCGCTGAATTATCATTGACGTATCTGGAGACCAATCCCGACTCACAGAAGGTAAACAAGAATAAGAATCATGGCGCCAACCAGTAAACCTTTTGCGCGACACGCAAACTTTGTGCAAACACTGAGCTACGATATCTGCCCGCCATTTCGATCAAAATCGGCACAGCCATTAGAGTCGGTATTTATATCATTATCATTTAGACTCAGTGGGATTTCCCCAATGCTGGCTTTACTGGAGATCAAGTGACAACAAGATATACAGTGGGCTTGTAAAGTAACTCACTTCCCTAACTTAAAATCTTATAATCTATTTCTGAATATTCGTTTTTACAAACAATGAATGGTAATCTAAACATTGGCTACATAAATGAGAGAAACCCCCTTTCTTCTTAACTTTGAGGAAGCCTTATGTTTTGATCGGCTATTTTCATTTCACCATAAATCTACACTGGAAAATACAAATTTATTCGAATCAATACAACTGCATGTTTTAAAACGAACATATAATAAAATGTGTTCTTAATAACGATTAAGTTCATTTCAAATAATGCGCAAGCACAATTAAGAACACGTTTTATGATATTTTCGGGTTAAAACATGTAGTAGTATTGATTCGCACAAATTCGTATTTTTAAAGTAGATTTACGGTGAAATGAAAATGGCCAGCCAAAACATAAGGCTTCCTCAAAGTGAAAGAAAGAAGGGAGTTTACTCTCATTTATGTAGCTAATGTTCAGATTACCCATTGAATATGAGAAGAACACATAATATGGCATTTTATTTTTAATTCTGTCAAAAAAGCTGGCTTTATTGGAGATCAAGTGACAACAAGATATACAGGGTGATTATAAAGTAACACCCTCCTCTATTTTAAAGATCTTATAATTCATTATTGTTAATTGTTAACTGATTTTTCAAAAATCTATTTAAACCATAGATGGGACCCTAAGAGGGACAACCACACCGGGTCAGAGTGATTCTTGTATTAATGGGAAAAAAGGGGTACTCTACACTCATGAAACCTCCACAATTGGAACCTACACCACGAGATAGCGTCATACTCAGAATACTAATACCGCCGGCTACCGCCTTATAGCACATACATGATAAAAAGGGTTAAGGCTGCCATGAGAAACATATGGTCGGAATAGACATATTTGCGCTAGGGCTTGACATGACCAGCTGAATAATCAGATGGGGCCTCTACGACAGCCCGTCTAGCCTAAGTAAAGGTCAAATATTTTCCAGGACATCCTATTAATATTATATATATATATATATATATATATATATATTATATATATATATATATATATATATATGGGCAGCATTCTTTCTTTTATACATGTAGAATTAAACAAAAGGCACATCTCCTGTTTAACAATTTTATTTTTTATCTTTTCTAATTTTCTGGCAACTTTTTAATGTTTGGTGGAATTGGTGGATAAGTCCACCAACGTTAAGTTCGCGAGTACTTTCGGCACTTCGAAGTACCATCATCAGGGGTGATGTATTCTAGTTTATTTATTATTTATTTTTTTTTAAATTATATTAATGTGGAGGCTGATATGGCACTTCGAAGTGCCGAAAGTACTCGGAACTGAACTTTGATGGACTTATCACCAATTCCAGCCAAACATTAAAAGTTGCCCAGAAAATTAGAAAAGATAAAAAATAAATTGTTAAACAGAGATGTGCTTTTGTTTAATTCTACACACACACACAACACACACACACACACACACACACACACACACATATATTATATATATATATATATATTTATTATTTATATATATATATATTGATATGGGTTGTGTGTGTTTGTCTGGTGGCCTTTACATATATTAGATGTGTTTATTTATCAATTAAAATCATCCACCCATTCTGTAGGTGATTATGGCCGATTGATTAAGGAACTTGACTGATGAGAAATAGATCGGGTATCCATACCGACTACAAATGTCTAGCCACACAGTTAGATGTGATTCGTCGAAAACAGTGTCTGTGGTGACTATATAATATATATATATTATATATATATATATGTGTGTGTGTGTTTGTGTGTGTTGTGTGTGTGTGTTGTCTGAAAATATTTTGGGTTAAGCAAATAAAACTCTTATACTTTTACAGGCATAATTAAACATAATTAACATTAATTAAAGATGAAGTTACATATACACATCACATTACTTACGACATCTCAGCACTGTTTCTTGTAGTGCTTATGTTTACAATTTTTAACATAGGAGCGTAAATTTCTGAAAAAGATTTTTAAATTTTTTGAAAAGGTTTATAACACCAGATTATGATAATTTTTGTTTGCATCATTAAATTATTCATGGGTATAACCTTTAAAGAACTATCATAATAAATCATCAACCGAAAAATAAAACAGAATTATATATATATATATATATATATATATATATATATAACATCTTTTTAAAAAGTACACGAACACATAGGAATCCACGAAAAAACACCATGAAACAGTAAACAGTAATGGAAAGGATTAAAAACTTCTTAAAGAATTAAAAAAAATGAAATTTGACCAAACATAACCAGACACAGAATCAAAATAGAAGTACACAAAAATACACAAGACGAAAATGTATATATATATATATATATATATATATATATATATTAATAAGTCATCCAAAGACACGTTGTTCGGCATATCATGCCTCTTCAGTGTGGCTAGACACAACTATACTTGGGTAGGGTTCGAACTCAGACTGACCGCATGGTAGTCCAATCTCTTATCCCCTCGCACACTGACAGCTGATGCGGGGACTGGTGTTTTTAAACTATTAAATACATATGTGTTACGTTGCAATACTCACGGTACTAAAACGATACAAGCACCGTAGTCTCTTTTCTTTCTTGGTACTAAAACTCCGATAAAAAATCATAACACGAGAAACATGTCGTCACAACTCCCAGCCTTTATTAACGTGCTCGTCTAGTGGCTTCTACCAGGGAGAAAGGGAGGCAGAGAGAACGAGAGAGAGAGAGCACTACTAGATTTACTGGGCTCTAATGAGGTCTGTCCCCCACGACGGACGCCGGCAAAAGAGAACGAAGCCTTTCTTCCTTCCCCCACGTCACCGTGACTTCCGGTCAACACCGACTTCCGTCAACACCCGACTTCCGCTTGCCCTCAATTCTTCGTTCGGGGTCACGCTACGGTCAAAACCATCGCTCTCCTCTTTTGGGTCATCACTATTTTTTAAGCCTTTGTTATTTATATTCCTCCTCCTTCCATTAGCAGTTCTAGCTCACAAGGGTCATATTGCTACAATTCCTCCCTTACCATCATTCTAAAATTTTTACCCGTAAAAATTTTCAAAAGTATCTCTTTTTTTTTCAAGAATATGCGTAATTATTCATTAGATTTTTTTTTTTTTCCTTCTATCCGATATAGACCTTCCTCTCTCGATAGAGCCACACGAGCATTCAATTTTTACAATAATACAAAAAACACATACATATATAAAGTAAAAAGAAATTTACAAATCATTAAAGCAGGTGATATTCTCCTCCTTGTTCACAATTGTGCTCTGACCTTACCTACTTATTTGTTCATTTTTTCTTTCTTTCTTTTTTTTTCTTTTGAAATACTCTCTCCAATTTGAATTTTTTTAAAAAAATTACTCATTTATTTTCATTCTTATCAATTGCAGACCTATACTGATTTATAGCTTTTTTTTTTCAAGCAACGGCGTTATCGTCGCCTTCTTCAGCTGGTCAATAATTCTTTTCTCTATTATTCCTTTTTTTTGTATCTATTCATTTTAATCCCTTTCAGTTTTTCATTTATTTATCTTTTTTTTTTTTTTTTTTTTTTTGTCATTATTCCATCTCATATTCCGTGTAATTCGTATTTTCATTTACTCATTTTTCTCATCCTTTTTCTTTCTTTTTTTTTTTTTTCATTCATCTATCTCTAATTTATTTCCGAGTGCCAAAACTAGGTTTTTCTGGAAGGTATCTGCTGTGTGAACAAACACTTGAACCACAGGCCTTTAAAGCTATCTTCATAGTCGCTGTTTGGTGGAGTATCATGTTTCCTTGCGGGCAGCACTGGTTGACCCCGGGTGAGCTCGCTGCTACTACCATAATCTTTTGTACTCCCAGCGTTCTCAATACTTTCTTTCATTGCAACTCTAAGCATAGCTATCTTCCTTTCCATTAGCGGAACATATTCTTTTATTTCTCTGTAGTTACTATCTGACAGTGTGGTTTTTATTTTAGCCCTTACTGTTTTAGGGGAATCTTTTGTGATGCTATTCACTGTTGGAGTTATTTTGTGGTTTTCCATTTTAGCCATTTCTCCAAAATTATTTTTATTATTATTAACGTCCACCTGTCTGTTCAATTTCTCTTTCTTTTTCTTTTTTCTATTGGGACATAGTTGTTCATTGTTCCTATCACCTTCACCCGTGTGATTTGTACCCTCGGTATCCACATCACTATGTGAAGTATTACTATC
>CM042155.1:10278738-10293738 GCA_023376005.1 Doryteuthis pealeii
TGGTTTCTAAAATAGATAATGTATATGAAATCTAATGTTACCACATTCCTTATACCATGTTATGATTGGCAGAGGAAGCACAAATAGGTCAATAAAATGTTACATTGCTTAGAGAGTTAGCCCTAAGCATGAATATTTGACCCCCACAATCATGAGAGTCACGGCGCCAATACCATCTGAATTTGTCTAGGCTAGTTCCACGTTTTTGCGCATGTGACGGGTAACTAGTCGTCAAATCATCTGGAAGCTACAGTAATTTATTTCTGCTGCATAGAAAGAAAAACAAAAACAATAGTACATCTTCCTGGTTCAAGAATAAGTAAGACGAAAAGTAAATTTCATTTTAAAGAAATGAAGTAAACATTTCATATTTATATCCAATCAAGATCAGGTAAGCTTATAGACATACATAAATAACCCTCGTGTACTCTTGATAATCAAATCCTCAGCAGAAATGTTGATTTCAGCTCATAGACGTACAGAAATTACCCACATACACTCTTGATATTTAACTTCTCACGTGAAATACTGATTTCAGCTTATAGACGGAGAAAAATTACCCACATACACTTTTGGTATTCACATCCTCAGCAGAAATGTAGATTTCAACAGAAAACTACTTCTCTATGACTACACCCAATTACCAATGCTAGCAAAAAAATAAAATGGCAGGCAACTAGCTACACACATAACAAGCATATCTCAAAGAAGAAATAAAACAAAAACGTCTTCTGCATAATAGAACGCAATAGATTGATAAGCCGAAATACCAACCAACCAACCAACCAGCCAACCAAACAAACAAACAAACAAACAGACAAACAAACAACAGCCCTGTCGGCTGGGGCGTTAGAATGCACCGACTGCACCTCTGCAGAGGGGTAAGATTCCCCCAATGGGCCACCTGTTGGCCATGGGTGGCGACCCGTGATGCTTAAGGATAGAACCCAGGTGGATGAGCAGTTCATGACTTGCAATACTCCACTTTGGCCCTATCTTGGGCTAGACAGGCGGTCGGAGAGGCCCACTTCGATCAATCGGCTGGTCACGTCAAGCCCTAGCACTTATATGATTTTCCCAACCCTATTGCCTTTATGACAAGCCCCAACCCCTTTTTATCATATGGGTGCTAGAAAGCGGTGGCTGCGGGTCTGCATGTCCTGGGAATGACGTTAAACTCTATCTGATGGTGAGGTTCCAGTTTTGGAGGTTTGGGGAATGTGGAGCACCCCTTCATCACCATTGCTCCCTGGTCCACTCTGACCCAGAGTGGTAGTACCTGTTATGGACCCATCTATGGGTTAAATAGAAAAATGTATTTATAAAAAAATTGTATTATCCATTAAGAATTGATTTATTTCAAAACTGTATCGGCATTAAATGACCCACTGAGGTTGATATGCCGTAAAACAAAACAAAACAAACAAACAAACAAACAAACAAACAACCAATCATCTTCCTTGGACATGAATTAGTAACTGCAAATAATTAGAGTTTAAATGACACGTGATAGCCAGCAGACGAAGTACATGCTGCGAAATAAAGGGTACGTGTCGGGAAGATGACGTGAAAAATAGATTTTTATTTAACGTAAACGTGAAAAAATATGCAATAATCAAAGGATACATTTTTTGAATTAATTAAAGAGTGTTTATGGAAATGCATGAATGGATTGAAAAAAAAATCAAAACACAAATAAAAATGAAAAACACAAATAAAAAATGAAAACACAATTAAAAAATCAAAACACAAATAAAAAATTAAACATAAAAAAAATCAAAACAAAATAAAAAATTAAAACAAAAAAAATCAAAACACAAATAAAAAATTAAAACATAAAAAAAAATCAAAACACAAATAAAAATTAAACATAAAAAAAAATCAAAACACAAATAAAAAATTAAAACATAAAAAAAATCAAAACACAAATAAAAAATTAAAACATAAAAAAAATGAAAACACAAAAAAAAATTAAAACAAAAAAAAAAAATGAAAACACAAATAAAAAATTAAAACATAAAAAAAAATCAAAAACACAAATAAAAAATTAAAACATAAAAAAAATCAAAACACAAATAAAAATTAAAAACATAAAAAAAATTCAAAACACAAATAAAAAATTAAAACATAAAAAAAAAAATAAAAACAAATAAAAAATTGAAACACACCGCCTAAATGTAAACATTCAAATGCCTACGTAAAAACACGCTACATTTTATTTTTTTATTTCTTCATTTCCTTTCCAGCTAACACTTATTAATAATTAAAATGAATAATAAAACTATTATTGTACAATACTTAACTACCATCACCAAGATTATTTATAATTAACTACATCTATTTACCGTATAAAAATATCATGAACTCTGTCAGCTAAGGCTATAGAAAACATCGATTGCACACCTACATAGGGGTAAAATCCCCCAATGTGGTCACCTATTGTCCATGGATGGCGCCCTGTGATGTTTATGGACGGAATCTTCGTCGCCGAGCATGGCATGACATACGTGACTCCACCTTTGCCCCTACTTAAGCTAGAGCGCCGGTCGGAGCCCCCACCTCCGATCAGCCGGTTAGTCACATAAAGCACACTATATAATTGACCCGACCTTATTGCTAGTATGTCAAACTTCCAATTCTTTTATCATGAAAGGGCTAGAAGGTCGTAGCTGACGGTCTTAGGGTCTTAGGTATGATGATAAATTCCATATAGTGTTGAGGTTTCAATTCTGGAGCTATGAGGAGCTTGGAGGACCCCTTTTTTGCCATTAATCCCAGCTCTATTCTTACTCGAAATATATATATATATATATATATATATATATATATATATATAAATATATATTCGCATTTGTTTAATTTCACTCTTATAACAGTCTCAGTTATCATATAATACATTGATAAAAGGTGATGGTGAAACCTCTTACCCATACGGCCATAGTCAGCTGCCAAGTATAGCATGCTATCTAATCGCTACATTTCTAAGCGGAAATGAATTCACCTGGAGGTCTCAAACTTTGTAAACAAAGTGAGTCTTAGCTGAACGCCGAATACGGTGAATATTTGCAATTAAATCCCTTCTAAATAAAGTGCTCAACCGAAATTGGGAGCGTATAATAGAGTAAATTACAGACACGTGTTTCAAGGTATCACCTCTCGTCAGTGCAGGTATACCATTTTAGCAGCTACCTCGAGACCCGAACGAACATACGCTCGCCAAACCTCTTACCCATACGGTCACAGTCATATATATATATATATATATATATATATATATATATATAATGTTGCTGTTCTGATTTATACTTCTGCATTTCCCAAACCAGCAATTACTCTGTTAACTTCAAAAGATCAACATCCACTTTACCATCAATCGTAAACACAACTTCTTTGTTATTTTTTTTTAAGTCGGGTTAGATTATTTCACAAAAATAAAAAAAATTCTCTTGTCATATCTGTCAAAGTAAGTTTAGTTCAGAACTAACTTTTAACTAGGTGGATTTTTATTTTAACTCATCTGATCAGCTGACAAATTAATTTGATTAATCGACAATTGTAACTCTTTATTCGACACATTCGCCAATAAATAAATGACTAAATGAATGAATGAATAAATAAAACGGACAGGAAAGATTCTATTTGGAAAAGCTTTTAAAGTTTAAGCAGAATTCTTCCTTTCTTTTGTTTTTTGTATTGTTGACGAGCAGAGTATTTTGAAATAAGACTCGGATTAATTACTTGCTTTTAAGCCATGGCCAATCGGGTATCGTGTTAACAATTTGGGGGTCTGGGTAACGTGAAGCACCTCTTCATCATCATTGCTTCCAGGTCCACTCTGACACGGAGTGGTAGTACCTGTTAGGGTCCTGATTATGGGTTAAATAGAAAAATGTGTTTACAAAAAATGGAGTTTAAAAAAGTTCATTCCAAACGATCGCTACGAATCATTCAAAATGTTGCCGGCGTTAAATGAAACTGTTGGTGATTTGTTATATAGTTATTTACTAAGCTTTTCTTAGATGTGGCACAAGGCCAGAAGTATGGGTACCCAATGAGAATCGAACTCACTAACTAATGGTCTGCGAGTCTAGCTTGCTAACCATTACACTACGCGCGGTGTTTTGGTATATAAGGCGTGTGGTAAATGCTCACTTCTACTTATAGACTCGCCGATAACCACGTGACCAACTTATTGGCCAATCACTGGCAGTACTCTGCTGCTGATATTGTTATTTATACTGGCTGTTCTGGTCATACCTACTCATAACTACTTGGATCTTCGTGGACGACGGAACATAGGATTATATCACTGGACCTTTTACACTACGTAGGATTCCATAACTCGGGACTTATTCACTTACCAAAGGATTCTATAACTCAGGACTTATTCACTTACCAAAGGATTCTATAACTCAGGACTTACTTACTTATTTACTTTAAGTTCTATACAACTGGCCAAGGATGGTGGCCAGATTCTTAACAGAAACAAAAGGGTTGATATGCCGTAAAACAAAATAAAACAAACAAACATACAAAGAATAAAGGATTGGGTGTCATCCCTATCGGCTGGGGCTTTAGAATACACCAACTGCACCTCTGCAGAGGGGTATGACCCGTGATGCTCAATGGTGGCTGAGCAGTCCATGACATGCAACACACCGAGTTCATCCTTACTTAGGCTAGACGGGTGATCGGAGATTATCCCAACTCTATTGCCTTTACGACAACCCTTTTTATCATGTATGTACTAAAAGGCAGTGGCTGGGGGTCTTCATGTCATGGGTATGACAAACTCTATCTGATGGTGAGGTTCCGGTTCTGGAGGTCTGGGGAATGTGGAGCTCCCCATCACCAACATTGCTCCCAGATCTACTCTGACCAGAGAGGTAGTACCTGTTTCAGTCCCATCTATGGCTTAAATAGAAAAATGTGTTTTTAAAAAATTGAGTACCCATCGAGAACGTATAAAACAAAAATCATCGCATAGAATAACTCAACGAGGGTTGACATGCCGTAAAACCCAACTAACCAATCATCGAATCAAAATAAATTAGAAAAAGGGCGAGTCAAACGTTTTGTTATATTTTGGTACGTGCGACGGTCGGTAAAGCAAGCGCGTAGGAATAACAAACTACAGCGAATGAGTAGCACAGCTAGGATCTGTGCCTTAAAGTGGGGAACTGAAAACAACTGTAGTGCAAAATCAGACGTAAAATATGGTCTAATACTAGTGAAAATGGGATAGACTCCCTCGCTGTCGGGTTGATACCGACAATAGGCCACTCCATTTTTAGTTGTTGTGTCGCCTCCTATCACACAAACCATACGAGTGAGACGAACAATGTATTCTAGGCACTGATGGAGAAGCAAGAACGAACTCATAAGTAAGTGCGAGCTGTCCAACAAAGACCTACCTTGACCCTCAGCTATGGGTAAATAGTAAGGCAGACTGTGCTCTTTTACCTTGGTATAGCAACCAGTCTAGAAGAAAGAAAAAAAACTTTGCTTAAAGAAATTGGTCGTGGTGGTGGGGTTGGGTGAATATGTATATGAAAAATAAATAAAAATATTTCATTCTGTTTTGTTCACTTGAATTGATGGCAAAAATCATCTAAACAGATAATTTAAGATTTGTAAGTTGATTCAACAGTCTATGCTGCATCTATCCTAGTCTCTTATTCCATATAGAAAAGTGAGATGGAAGACCTTGGATTACTGGGGTGGGAGGTGAGTGAGTGAAAGCAGGATAGGGAGGAGATACAGAGAGAGGTGGAAGGATGGAGAGGAGAGAGAGGAGGGAAGGATGGATAACATGAACTGTACATGATTATTTCAAAATAAATATGTCAATCTAAGTTTGTTTTTAAAAAACACAGAATTACATCAAATCTGATTATAAATTTGACATTTGTTATTGTTTCATTAAAGTTTATCTTGTAAAACATTGATAAATTGGAAAATTACATAATTTTTATTTTCTATATTAAATTACATTTGTTATTCCTGATATTTTATTAAATTTTCATTTAAAAAAAGGCACTACAAATACTTTTGTTTAGGGTGTATCAATTGTTAATACACAAAATAATGCCCACTATTGCATCTTAAATAATTAGTTTTATAAAGTATGTTTAACTCTTAATATCTAATACCGCCTCATTCCGACCGGATGAAGTCTCCTTCGTTTTCCTATTCCACCCCAAATGATAGCCTTTGTTTAAATTTAAAAGTCTTTAATTCAAGGAAATAAAAAAAACTTTAAATTCAAAGGCATTTACAGCTTTTGCAACCAATTAATGAATTATTTTTACATATCGTCTTATAAAGTGATAATATGAAAGGGATTCAATAAAACAACTAATTCAATGAATGGAAACAATGTAATTTATTATAAAAAATCTTGACATGAAAATTTATAATTATTCTATGCCTAACACCATATGTGTTTATTCTTATCTGGCTTTAAGCCGACAATTTTTGGAGGATATGTGCTTAATTGAAGTCGTACCTAATTTTGAAAATTAATTAGTTAATAATTAATGAATTTTTTTAGGCGGGCATATATGTTCAAATGTAAGGCTAAACGAATCGAGAAAATGTCAATCCCTGAGTGTAGGTCGAAATGTACATTTAGGGATTGACATTTTCTCGATTCGTTTAGCCTTTTTTTTGAACATATATGCCCGCCTAAAAAAAAATTAATTAATTATTAACTAATTAATTTTCAAAATTAGATACGACTTCAATTAATCACATATCCTCCAAATATATATATATATATATATATATATATATATATATATAATATATATATATATATGCTTGTGTTGTGTATGTAACACCATATCATATATATTAGTAACACCATAGAAGGCCGGTAAAGCATCCGATTAAGAACCACAAGGTTCCTGGTTCTATACAGACCCTCACCAACTCAGCGTATGTGTAACACAGTTTCGGAAATTATTTTTTTAGGTGGAGTGCCACTCTTACCGCCAACTCTCCACTTAACGCACAGAACAGATTACCCAATTTGTGCTATTCGTGTGCTGAGTTGGTAGGGACTGGTATTGAACTCGTAGCCCTCCGATTAAGATGCGAGTGTCCTACCGACTGAGATAAACTGAAAAAAAAAAATTTGGTGGAACTGTGCCAAATGTGAGGTTTATCAAAGACTACAAACTAAAACGCAAGTAGATCTGTTTTCAGCTGACTTAAGATTAATAAAGGAAACCTCATTTCTCTAGGCCCTCTGAAATAGTCTATAATGCTAAACAACTAAATCTTCTATTATCTTTCCTATATATATATATATATATATATATATATATATATATGAAGATAATAGAAGATATATATATATAATATATATATATATATATATATATATATATATATATATATATACATATATATATGCTGTAGATAGAAGGAAAGTGGTCAAGAAATGAACAACTCAAAACAAGTCACAGGGTGATACGTTTCGTCTGTATTCACAGACGTCCTCAGTCATTGAGGACAAATGGCTGAGGACGTCTGTGAATCCAGACGAAACGTATCACCCTGTGACTTGTTTTGAGTTGTTCATTTCTTGACCACTTCCTTCTATCTACAGCATATCGTCGGATCCTAAACCCGTCCACCCTTCCTTCATATATATATATATATATATATATATATATATATATATATATATATATATATATTGTCGGCCTTCGCCATTTCAAACACATTGTTTGACCACTTCATACTGTCGTGCCATAAGTCACCCAAAAAGTGAGATATACGCATCAGTTTAAAATAAACGAGACATTCTTGGGAAGCCAGCTAGTGTAATGGTTCGAGTGTCAGCCTGACAGGTATAATTACCAACACAGAAACATGTATCATACATAAAAATGAAGCTGGTCCTCTGTGGTCTGTTATTTAAGCCATTTCTTCATTACAGATTTCACTTCCTTGTCACTTGAATAATGTTTGCCACAGACTATCATCTCTTCGGAACCATGAAAGAGGGTTTGAGAGGCAAACATTATTCCAGTGACGAAGAAGTGAAACCTGTAGTGAAAACGTGGCTCAAATAACAGTCAACAGAATGTTACGGGGCAGGGATACATGCTTTCATTCGAAGGTGAAACATTGCTATTGAGAGAAATGGTGATTGTGTGGTGAAGTAGAGTGTGATCCACAGAAGGCCAGCTTCATTTTAATGTTTGATACATGTTCCTGTGTTGGTAATTATACCTGTCGTTAACAAAATGGCATTACTTTTTGATACACCATCATAGTATTAAAACTAAATTTCAATATTTGTTAAAAACATTACAAGACAAATAAGGCCGAGCTAATCTGCAATCAGAAGCTAAAATAAATCTAGAGAATGAAATAGTTAAGCGTTAAAATATTAATTTATTCAAAATTATACAGGCATATAAGAATAGAATGTTACTCATAATATATTGGTATAGCTCTACTGTGCCACAAGAGACTGTCTTACTCCCTGATATTATTTTTTTTTGAATTTATGTTTTAAAATGAAAGGAGACATCCTCACACTCAATGGTAAACCCCTAAAATAGGTGGAACAATTCACGTACCAAGGCAATAATATCTCATCCACAGAAAGCGATGTTAATGCACCCATAGAAAAGCATTATCTGCTGAAAATAGATTATCAGTCATCGGAAATCCGATCCCACTAACAAGTTAAATCGACATTTCTTCCAACAAGACGAAAGGCTGGATACTGCTGGAGAAGCGAGGATGAACACATAAGTGAGGGTTCTCCTATGGAAGCCAGCACATGGACACGCCAGCGTGGGCCGTACCGCGAGAACGTACATCAACCAGCTCTTTACGGATACTGGATGATGCGCAGAGGATCTCGTGGAGGAAAAGAGTGAGAGGACAGTTGGTGAGAGATTATTATTTATATCCGTTCTGCTAGCGCGACATGATGATAATGAAGATGATAATGATGATGTTTGCATCCGACCATTTTTTCTTAATTTAAAAATTAAAGTGATTACATTCTGTCAAGTAAATGCATTGTTTTTGTTTTGTATTTTTTGGTATTGTGTTCCGACGAAAACAGCGGAGTGTCTTCGTCAACCGCTGTACAAAGACATCCATTGAGTTGATCGGGATCGCTGATTGAGAGAAACACAACAGCAATGCACTAGGATGCTCCCTCAGTACCTTTACAGAGGAGAATGTCTCTGCCGAGAGAATGATTCAGGGATGAAGAACAGAAGCGATTCCTTTGGAGATTAAAAATCAGTCATAAAAAAGCGACATTAATCGTCAAATGCACGGGTTGCACTTTATGAATGGACAAAAAAAAGAAAAGAGTTAACTTTAATGTTATAAACTGAATCGACATTTTATGGTTACTTTTGTTTGTTTGTTTTTAATTGAATAATAAATTGAAAAAAAATTAAATTCCGTTTTCATTATCAATACTAGCAACAGAACACACCATCTGGGCGTCGTAAAAATAATTTTGAAAGACTTGGCCTGAGAGGGTGGATGTTAAAAATTCAATGTCAGAAGGTTTGTATCATAAGTAAGCAAAATCCTTATATCTATTCAAGGAGTAAAAAAAAAAGAAGAAATAAACAAAAAAACAATTTGAAATGAAAACTGAGCCCCGTCTCTCTCAAATAAAATGTTGCGTGAATGTAATAATCAAACAATTATTTTGAATATTTTCCACATCAATTTTACACAAAATCTTAGGTATTTATTTATTTGTGAACCTTTTAGTTAACTTCTTGTTACTGTAAAAAAAAAAAAAGAACGAGAGTAAAAAAACAATTTTAAAAATTGCTTACTCACATTTTGGGTGTATATAGCATAAGAATATTTTGACGTAGGGCTGGGACGTTGAGCTATGGTGTAGTTTTTGTTACAGACAGAAATACAGACAATCTCCATTATTAATAGATTCTACCTATTGAATTACCCATTAAAGAGTATTGCTCCATGCCTTTCCAAAAGTGTCCCTTTCTAAACTTTTGCCAAAATTCATGAAATATTTGCTACGAATCTATTGGGTTTTAGGGTTGAAAATCAGAAACATTACTAAACAAGAAACAAATTTAAAAAATTGGTAATCTGAACATTAGCTACATAGATGAGAGTAATCTTCCCTTGATTGTTTCACTTTGAGGAAGCTGTTTATTTTGGTCGGCTATTTTCATTTCACCGTAAATCTACTTTGAAAATACGAATTTGTTGAATCAATACAACTCCATGTTTTAACACGAAAATATCAAAATGTTTTTTTAATTGTACTTGCGCATTATTTGAAATGAACTTAATTGTTATTAAGAACACATTTTATGATATTCTCCTGTTAAAACATGCAGTTGTATTGATTCAAACAAATTCGTATTTTCAGTGTAGATTTACGGTGAAATGAGACTTGCCGACCAAAACAAACCGCTTCCTCAAAGTGAAACAAACAAGGGGAAGTTACTCTCTTGAAAAGGACTTAAAGTAAGTAAGTAAGTAAGTCCTGAGTTATAGAATCCTTTGGTAAGTGAATAAGTCCTACGTTATGGAATCCTACGTAGTGTCAAAAGGTCCAGTGATATAATCCTATGTCCCGTCGTCCACGAAGGCTCAAAGGCAATTGAGTGGCTAAGATCAGAACAGCAAGTATAAATAATAATATCAGCAGCAGAACACTGCCAGTGGTTGGTCAATAGGTTGGTCACATGGTTATCGCCGAGTCTATAAATAAGAGTGGGCATCTAAGACACACCTTATACCCAGAAAAGTCAACACTGCAAGTGATAGCACATTACAGTGGAGATGCTCAATGTTCCTTAATGTTAGGAAGGTTGTTCCTCTGTGTTGCTGAGTGATTGGTATAATCCTTTGGTTGAACAAAGTCCTTGGTTGCAGATCGGTTTGTACGTGTCAAATACGTGCAAATGAACGGCTTTCAAGATAGGCGATTAAATACTTAACTAACCACGAATTCGAGCGTGTTGATTGGCTGGCTTTAATCCACGCGCCCACACAGAGTCTAAGTTGAAGTGGTGGACTTCTGCACACCTTATAATACAAAATACTCCAACATTCATTTGTCATACACTCCACCCATTTTTTACGTTGATTGCAATAATATTTGGTTCTTCGTGCAAAATCGTCGTATTTCAAACTTCCATATCCAATTTGAAGCAACATATCTATTTATTATAATACTTATGAGAAAAATATAGAAGGAAATCGTATGACCTGTTTTTTTAATTAATATAATGATTTTCAATATCGTTTTAAACTACCTACAAAACAATAGATTCAGCCGATCTATAATTGAACTATTGAAGAACTCGTGCACTAAGCGAATTCTTCAATCTCGATGACAACCCAATGGAAAAGTAGAATGGCGCTGTTGGTAACATAATCATAAATTAATTAATACATTTTTAGAAAAATTTTAAAAATCAGTAAATTAAAGCAATTTTCATTATATATATATATATATGTGTGTGTGTGTGTGTGTGTATGTGTGTGTGTGTTTTGTTGCAATCAACGGACAATTCTTGTCTGACAAGTTTCTTTTCTATCCTTTTCAATAGTCTGGCCATCTTTTTTTATATCAGGGTGGAAGTCATGAACTGCTCATCCACCTGAGTTCTATCCTTAAGTATCACGGGTCGCCACCCACAGCCAAAAGGTGGCCCCATTGGGGGAGTCTTACCCCTCTGCAGAGGTGCAGTCGGTGCATTCTAACGCCTAATTCCCCGAAGGTTCTTACACTAGTACTTTCTGCACTACCTAGTACCATCATCAGGTGTGACGTGGTGTTACAATGGTTCGTCTTAAACAAATAGTAACTGTAGGAATAAGTGAGAGGATGGGCTCACAAGTTTATAAGAACTAGCAAATATATGCACCCTCCGGGTGCAAGTATTTATGTTTTAATATAATAAAATATCATATTAAATTAGAAAGGCTAATGAAACTGAATAAGAATGCAGATAAAAAGATTTGGAACAGAGGGGGTATGATTGAAAAATAGAACAACTTTGAAACTAACTCTTCCATCATTTTCCGTTACTCCCGTCTTTCATTGGTAAATTTTCCTCATTAAACTGTTTAGTTAAAATAGGAAGTAAAGAATAATATTACAGATATTTCTTCTTGTTAAGGGATTTCTTTTAAGATTTATTGAAGAGATTTTTGCTCATATTCAATAAGATAAAACCAAACAATTAGAAATCGATAATACTAAGCATATATTTATTAAGATCAAATTTTTAATATCAATATGCAAATTAGCCTTCTCATTCACACTGTAAACCGCTATTTTGTTGTATATATAACTATAATTGCATGTTATTAGTATGTAGATATGCTTAACAGTATTAATAATGTAAAACAATTTTATTATTAAGAGGTTTAAGTAAAAATAAAACCATGGAGAATATGACGTAAATACCGAAGGGAATTGTGAATTGAGTAGTAATATAGTTTCGGTTACAGACAGAAAAACACACAATCTCCATTATAATAAGATGTAATGAGGAAAGTGAGAGGAGAATTGGGGGGAAATTATTGGCATTTGAGAGTATGTTGGCTGGTTTTGAAGTTGATCTTGTTCAAGGTGGGTTAAAAGTAAAAATGTTACCAAAACATACTCATAAAGATATATATATATATATATATATATATATATATATATATATTCTTAACTTAGGTTAGTTATGGAATACGATATCATGGGTGCGGAACCAAGTGAGATTCGATCTAATAATGATATGCACTTCGTTATCCGAAGCTTAATGTCTATTATCTACATTCATGCGAGTTTATATCTGATTGCCCTGATAGCATATATATATATATATATATATATATATATATATATATGTGTGTGTGTGTGTGTGTGTGTGTGTGTGTGTGTCCATTGCTAACAGTGACAATATCGATTCCATTTATAATTACTTTTCGCCTACCTTTCATTTCTAGACAACAGACATGTCCGCCCACTTTATACGATTTTTCTCTTCCTTTCTTTTCTTCTTTTGCAACATTTCAATGCATCAATGTCTTCTTTCTTTGCAATTAAGAACATACGAAAACCCACGACACACATCCGTCAAATAACTAGAGTTTTTTTTTCCTTCAGTTTTTCTTACATGTGACCCAATTGACAAAATCGAACCTCATGTTGATTTCCTATATTTTGCCGCCATTGAGTACGCTCTCCACTGTGTTTTTTTTTTCTTGTCTACTTTTTTCGTCGGGAAACTCTAATTATCTCCGAGATAATAATAATAATAATAATAATAATAATAATAATAATAATAATAATTATAAATAACAAGAAGAAAAACAACAACGACAAAAACATAAATAATAAGTTGTAGAATAATAATAATAATAATAATAATAATAATAATAATAATAATAATGAAGAAGAAGAAGAAGAAGAAGAAGAAGAAGAAGAAGAAGAAGAAGAAGAAGAAGAAGAAGAAGAACAACAACAACAACAACAACAACAACAACAACAACAACAACAAATGACGACGAGGACAAAAGCAGAAATTATGAGAGTAGAACAGCAGTAATAATAATAATAATAATAATAATAATAATAATAATAATAATAATAATAATAATAATAATTAATGAGAGAAGAAGAAGAAGAAGAAGAAGAAGAAGAAGAATGTTCATGACATTATTATATGTAGATATTTGTACTCATGAGATTACGCTTATTTAAAAAAATAAAAAATAAAAAATAAAAATAAAAAAACGCAAAAGAAAGACGAACATCTGTAGACTTTTACAAAAGTTTTTGCTAACGGTTTTTGCTTTTGTCTGCTTCTCTCTTAAAAACATAGTATTGTTTCTTTCGTTGTATTTATTCATTCATTTTTTGTTTATCAGTCAGTTTACTGCAGCGTGGTTATTCGTATATTTCATTTTTCCTTGTCTATTAAGATGTCAAATCTTGTCTTTTATGCTAGTATTAAACTGCTGATGGTAGGTGTGGTGCTTCACGCAGATACAAAAACATAATCACTAGCGCTATTTTTTCTTCTTTTTTTTCATGTAACTACACCCACGTGCCCCTTTCACGGACGTTAACGCTAGCGCCTAAATCTACTAGCATTTTTGCAATATGCCTGCCATTTTTGTTAAGTTTTTAAATGCCATCCTTGGCCAGCTGAAAAGGACTTAAAGTAAGTAAGTCCTGAGTTATGGAATCCTATGGTAAGTGAATAAGTCCTATCCTGCGTATAAGTCCTGGGTTATGGAATCCTTTGGTAAGTGAATAAGTCCTATCCTGCGTATAAGTCCTGAGTTATGGAATCCTTTGGTAGGTGAATAAGTCTTATCCTGCGTATAAGTCCTGAGTTATGGAATCCTTTGGTAGGTGAATAAGTCTTATCCTGCGTATAAGTCCTGAGTTATGGAATCCTTTGGTAGGTGAATAAGTCCTATCCTGCGTATAAGTCCTGAGTTATGGAATCCTTTGGTAGGTGAATAAGTCTTATCCTGCGTATATGTCCTGAGTTATGGACTCCTTTGGTAAGTGTATAAGTCCTATCCTGCGTATAAGTCCAGAGTTATGCAATCCTTTGTCCGTCGTCCACGAAAGTCAAAGTAGTTATGGTCAGTGTGCTCCGTTTAAGTATTGTATTAACAGCAGAGTACTACCAGTGATTGGCCAAGAGCTTGATCACATGGTTCTCGGAGAGTCTAAAAGTAGAAGCAGGCGTCTAGCACATACCTTATATACTAAATAAGTCAACAATTTTGAGTGTCCTTTTGCCAACCCCTACGTACCCAATTGTAAAGGATCATGGTAAAGAAATAAGACTACGAATTTAACATCTTTGGTCATCAACTGAGCTGGTGATCTGCTCCTAACGAATTGAAATTAAGACTGGGCAAATCGTCCAAGATGAAATGCAAAGTGTTACTTATCTGCAGAATTCTTATTTCTTATGAGTGTTGGCACCTCAGCCAAATAAT
>CM042155.1:10296238-10316238 GCA_023376005.1 Doryteuthis pealeii
AAAGAAAATTTTGAAAAAACATCTTCGCATGTGTGGATCGCGACTTGCCTTTCAAAAATAAAACGCTGATCAAATACAGTTACATAACTAAAAAGATTTTCATCTCCTGTCACATATAAAAACATCCATCATTTTCTTCACCCCAAGAGACATCCTGATGAAGGTTCAATGTAACCGAAATGTTTAAACATAGATAATTAAATTCATCCCATTTTCGGAACACTTGTTTTTTCAAAAATTTTCTTTTATATATATATATATATATATATATATATATATATATATATATATAATTTAGAATGTATATAAAAGCCATCTAAAATCTCATTGAATTTATACAATTTTGCGCAATACAAATATATATTTATAAATTGGATGTACATATAGGATTTCCATTTCCATTTTTAAAACTAGAAAATACATGAACCCAACGGGTGCAAGTATTTATGCTTTGTGTCTAATAAAATATTATATTAAATTAGACAAGTTAATGAAACTAAATAAGTATGCATATAAAATGTATTTGAAACAGATGGGAGTATAATAAAACATAGAACAATTGAAACTAATTCTCTCAACAGTCCCGTCTTTCTCAATTAGCCGACCCATTCACTCCTTAAATACTATTTTGTTGCATATATAAATACATAAAAAGGAAGCGCGTGATGTAATGGTTAAAGTCATGGGAAATGGACTCGTCGCCCCGAGTTCAAATCCTGGACATGGTAATTGCATTTCATTTAGCGCTTATATCCTTGGGAAAGGTATGAATCCTACTTTACCTCCAGCTATGGGTAAATAGTAGGGCAAACTGAGCTCTTTAACCTTGATTAGGCAACCGGTCTAGGAGAAGGAAAACTCTGAATTCAAACCTGTTAAACTCCGCTTAAGAAATTGACCTTGTGTCGCATCCTGCTCGTGCGGAGGGGTTGGTATATATATATATATATATATATATATATATATACAATTGGATGTCATTAGTATGCAGATGTGGTCAACAGTATTAATAATGTAAAAGAATTCTATTAGTAGTTGAGGTTCAAATAGAAATAAAACTATGGAGAATGTGACGTTGATAATTAAGGGAATTGTGATTTGAGTATTAATATAGTTTCGGTTACAGTGAGAAAAAACACAAAATCTTCATTATAATAAGATACGCCATAGATATTACACTTAAGGATATTTTGAATTGATTTCTGATTTAGATATTTAGATTGATAGATTCTTCCTGAAAATATACGCTCCATCCAGTTTTGTCTTCTGTAAAATCTCACACCACATTCCTGATAAGTAGTTTTTCATGTTATTCTCTGATGAGATCAACGGCACCCAAAACCAAAGGTAGTTTTCCTTTCCAACGTTCGTTGTATTTCAGTTTCTAACGTTTTATATTTTGATGACATTTCAGATGCTTCTTTTTGTAAGAAATTACAAAGAAGAAGAAGAAGAAGAAGAAGAAGAAGAAGAAGAAGAAGAAGAAGCCAATGATGGTGAAATAGATGGGTTTAGTTGGATGAGGACAAAATAAAAGATGACAGATAAAGAGAAATCGATCAAACCGAATAAGATGATAACTTGGAGACAAAGTCAACACAGCCTGACAAAACCAATCGTGTGTTCGAAGACACACAGGATTGGATTTAATTAGTTTGTTGGAAGTGACGTTGTCCATTAATAACAGAGTCAGTTTGTTGAATCAGTTGTTCGGTTTTGATAAGATTTCGCCGGACATTTTGTCCGACTCAATCTGAGTCGAAAGACAGCGATTATTCCACACAAAAATTCAAGCCATCCACTCAAAAAGATATGATTTAATTTACTTGATTGTTGAAAAAAAATGATGCGAACAGAATTGATAAATTGCAGGGTTTGTTGTTTAACTCACGAGAATCTATGATCAATCGGCGTACACATTAATAGCACGGGCCTTTTGGGGCATGTGTCTATTAATGAAATTAACAGCGTCGATCCCAGGGGGCTATCCCCCCCAGGCAACACCTGCCCCTTGGATTTAAAGGGACAGGGCTGGGTTTATTGCCCAGCGACTGAGGCGCCACTCTCGACGGGGAATGCCGACGAAATCGCCGCATTTTTGTGACTACCACCCATGAGCTTCGGCTTGTGGGTGGGCCCACATAAAATGTCCTTGTGTCACGCTCTCATAAGTGGGATGAGAGGCAAATACCTTAATAATCCATCGGCGTACGGATAATGCAAAAAAATAATTAAAGTTGTCGGAATAGCCTATTGTCTTTATCAGCCGGACAGTGAAAGAGTCTTTCCCCTTTTCGCTAGAGCAAAGATATTGTTTTTGCTTATGTTTAACGAAATGAGCAATTCTACCCCAGTGAATTAAATAAAGGGTTCTAAGTTACCTGAAGGTTCCTGATAACGACATGAAGTTTCTCAAGCTCAACAAGAAGGTCATGAGTTCGACAGTTATACCCGAAGAAGCCGTATGGCACATCGGCTGAAACGTTATTATTTATGTACATAGATATTTACCTAAAATTAATTATACATCAAATATTTATGTCCAATCTCTCTCTCTCTCTCTCTCTATATATATAAATATATATATATATATATATATAATATGTATCTTCAATATGATATCTTATTATAATGGAGATTGTGGGTTTGTCTGTCTGTAACCGAAACTATATTACTATACAAGTCACAAATTCCTTTACTTATTTACATCATATTCTCCATGATTTTTATTTTTATTTAAACCTCAATTATTAATAAAAATTGTTTACATTACTTACACTGTTGACCATATCTTCATACTAATAACATGCAATTGTATTTAATATACAACAAAATAGAGATTCACAGTGTGAATGGGAAGGTTAATTGCATATTGATCTTAAAAATTGATTTTAATAAATATATGCTTAGTATTATTGATTTCTAATTGTTTGGTTATCTCTATTGAATATGAGCAAAAATCTCTTCAATAAATCTTAAAAGAATTCCTAACAAGAAGAAATAACTAATATTATTCTTTACTTGCCATTTTAACTAAACAGTTTTAATTAGGAAAATTTTCCAATGAAAGATGGGAGTAACGGGAAATGATGGAAGAGTTAGTTCAAAGTGTTCTATTTTCAATCATACCCCCTCTGGTTCAAAATCTTTTTATCTAAACATTCTATCAGTTTCATTAGCCTTCAATTTAATATGATATTTTATTATAAAATTTAACTAAAATACTTGCACCCGGAGGGTGCATATATTTGCTAGCTATATCTAATTTTAGATAAAATATATATTCGTACATATCAATCTAAACATTAAATGCTGACATTATATTTCTCAAATATCAATAAATCCTCCTCACATTTCCTATTTTTTATTTTTTATTTTATTTTACTTTTACACACACACACACACACACACACACACACACATTATATATATATATATAATATATATAATATATATATATATATATATATATATATAAAATTGATGATCAATTTTCAAATATCATCCCCATTTTCTTTTTTTTTTTTACTACCGATGACAAACCTTTATTCTGGTTTTAATTGCCTGCAAATAGATTGAGGAAGAACGAAATGCAAACTTTTATTTAGGTCAAAAACTTCAAAGTTCGCTTTTGAATATCACATCCTCTATGGTTTTCTAACGTCTAATACTATTATTACTTATTGTTTAGAAATAACGTCCTTAAAACTAAGTGGTATCATATCAATAAAAAACTCTGCAAAAAAGCAATAAGGAAAATACGAGACTTTTATCCGCGCTTACTGCAATACCTCCACGAGAATTCCTATATATGTAAATATTAGATGATTAATGGAAATAGAAAATTTTGCCTTTTTTTTTTTTTTAGCAAACACTTATTCTTGATGCACAAGTGACAGCTCAAGAATAAAAAATGACTCTAGAAATAAATCTACGTGAGGTTGGAATTACTTGACAGTGACAAAATAATCTAGATCAAAGGGTCTCAATAAACACCACGGCCACGAAAACTACTTTTTCATCTTGCAACCTAGCACAGAAATAAATTTTTCTAATACCTAACTGTTATCATAAAACACCTTTTTATTTTTTTTTTTACCCCGTGTCAGGTGGGAATCCTGAGGAAAAAAAAAAAGGATAGCAGAAGGAAATTTGCATGATTGAATGAAACCTTGTCGTATAGGAGATAAGAATATTTTTTTTAATTCACCGGAGCTTGTTTTTAAGCAGAGTAGCTAAGTACTTGATCCCGCATGAACTGTTTTTCAAAAATTTAAACTCGTATGAAAAGAGGACATGCGAAAAACCTGCAACCGGACACAGATAAATATCATAAACATCTTTTAAATTTTAAGGGTCTCGAAGTATATTATGTGACGGATTTCCTTGTTTGTAAATAATTTCCTTGTAAAACTCTTATATTTGTAGGATAAACTTTAACTGATTCATGTTTTCTACAAGGAATAATCAAGATCAGAGCGATGCTCAAACACGCGAATATCGAGACTACTTTTCCTTTGCACGAGGAGAAAAGAAAATTGTGACTGTATTTCGTCGTGGGAACATGTACACGGTGGAGCGATCCAAGCCGCTGGACGAGGGCTGTTTGCATTGACCAAGCCCTAAATTTTATTTGGAAACGTCATTAACGCTAAATAATCTCCCTGACATTGCAACGAAAAGGGAAAACAATCGTTTGTCATTATATAAAAACGTTGGTTTTGTTGGGATATACGTATAAACAAACACTTGGGTTATTATTATATATATATATATTATATATAATATATATATATATATATAGTATATAGATATATATATTACCAACTCCTCTGCACGAGCAAGGGTTGCGACAACAAGGGTCAATTCTTAGCGGCAGTTTTAACAGCTTTGAATTCAGAGTTTTCCTCTCCTAGACTGGTGCTTAACCATGGTTAAAAGAGCCCAGTCTTCCTCACTATTTAACCATTCTGGAGGAGAGTAGGATTCATACCTTTCCCAAGGTATTAGCGCTAAGTGAAAAATGCAATTACACGTCTAGGATTTGAAGTCGGGCGACGAGTCCATTTTCCCAAGACTTTAACCATTACACCACGCGCTTCCCTGGGCTATTATATATATTACCGATCCCTCCGCACGACTATTTATCAAGAGTATTAGCTCAATGTGAAATGCAAACAGCCTTGTCTAGTATTATCTGTGTTATTCGGACTATTGTCCACATCTTCATTGTTATTTGTACAACGTTTCGGCCGATATGCCCTCCGGCCTTCTTCAGGTATTTCTTGTCTTGTCGGGAACCTTCTCGGACTCGGGAACCTTCTTTTTGAACTCGGGAACTTTCTTGTCGTAATCGGGAGGCATCATCGTGGACTAAATAAAGGGTTAGGTTCGAAGTTCCGTGATGGCTCCCGATTACGATAAGAAGGTTCCCGAGCCCGAGAAGGTTCCCGAGTCCGACAAAAAATACATGAAGAAGGCCGAAGGGCATTATCGGCCGAAACGTAGTACAAATACAATGAAGATGGGACAATAGTCCGAATAACACAGATAATACTAATCTTCAAGCCTCATCTCAAAACATTCAGGGAGAAATAGGCCTTGCGTCTAGGATTCTGAACTCGGGTCGCACCGAGTCCATTTCCTACAACCTCAACCATTAACACCACGCACCTCCATCACTCCACTTGAGTTATATGCTTATATTTTAAGAATTGACGTGACCAGCCGATTGATCAGAGGAGGTTTCTGTATTAAGGGACTTTTGTAGTCATGAACTGCTCACGATTACCAGTATTCGTCCTTACGATCACGGATCACTATCCATGGGCAACATCGGGACCATTGTGGGATGGATTTACCCCTCGCAGAGGTGCAGTCGGGCGTATTCTTCAGTCTCAGCCAACAGGGGTATCTCGTATATGAATCCGTTGAAATAAATACGATGCTTATATTTTTAGGCTTAAAACGTCACCAGCGATTGATCGGAGAGGCCTATGATAAGGACCAAAGTGGACTGTTGCATGTCATGGGCACTGCTCAGCCACCGGCATTCCGTCCGTAAGCACTATGGGTCACCAGGCATAGCCAGCAGAGGTCCCATTGTGGGGGTGGGGGTCTTACCCCTGTGCAGAGGTGCAGTCGGTGCATTCTACAACACCAGTCAACAGAGTAACCTAAAAAGGGGAAAATCGTTGTCATCAGTAGAAATCATTAGTGTTACATAATTATTAGATTCCTAATACTTATGTACAGTAGTGTAGAAACCAAAATGGCTATTATAAGTTGCAGCTCACGCCCTTGAAGGATTGAATGACAAGGTTTGACCTCAGTCCTGATCCTCCTTCCAGTGGATACCGTGAGAATCGGGGGAGAAGACCCTCTTCCGGTTTAGATTAGAAAGAGATTTTAGTCAGATCGGCCAAAACCACGATGGTGGTAAGTCGTGTTATGCACGCTGCCGACTTAATATCTGCAGTTAGTCTGGTGGGCATTTCAAAATAAAATATGATCTAAGTTAAATCGAAGTCTTGTGTTATTATCTAAAAACTACTCATGACACAGGGCTTCTGATAAAGAGAAATCCCCAATGGAAGACCAGACACGAAGTCCCCAAGGCGAAGTCCAGACGCTAGAAGAAGAACGTAATATAAAAAAGATGAACAGAATAAAAATAGATGTAAGAAATTAAAAAGAAGGTATGCAACATTAGTTGTTTGGTTGGATTTACGCATGGCAACTCTTAGGTTATTTTAGGCTTTTATTTACGGTCTTGAACTGACCAGGCGATTGATCGTAGGAGGCCTTTACTAAGAGACAATATGGACTGTTGCGTATTATGGACTGCTCATCGCCTTCCAACATTCCTCTCTTATGCATTACGGATCACCACCCATAGTCAATTGTGGGAGTCGGGTCACTATCATCAAATCTGTTCCATCCAAAAGACCCAAGCGTTGCTCGTGTCTACTATTGTTCTCTGTTTCTTCTCTCTATTATCTGTCAGATACTATTAAATCTATCGCACTTAGTTTCATGGAACAGGATATTCTGTTTACATCTCTGCCGGTGTTTTTTCTAAGGCATCTGCACTTTTTTTACTCTGCACCCGGAGACATCAGGGTCATCTGTAGGTCATCACACCATGAACTTGCTGTATGTGATAACACTTGTACTTGACAACATCAAGCTGTCATATTGTGACAGTCCTTTGGTGACTTTATTTTATCTAAACAGGAAGATATCTTTGTCCCATAATAATTGTTACATTTGCATATACATTTTATACACTAAATGTAACAACAGTTGTGGGACAAAAATAGTAACATTTTTCCCATAATAATTGCTACATTTGCATATATGGAGATAGGATGGATGTAGTAGAATCCGACAGTATGAGGTAGGTAGAAGGATGGTGAACAAGAAATGAAAACTCAAAACAAAGCAGAGAGTTGAAACGTTTCGTCCAAATTCATACGGACATCTTCAGTCGAATGATTTTATTGAAAGCAACATTTTGTGCGAGTATAAGTGACGGAAGTGAAGGGAGGGGGTTAGGGGTAGATATGAATGATGTGAGGGTAGTATACAGAAAGTGGAGAGATGATGGGAGTAGATGAGCACAGGGGTGGGTTAAGGAAGGGGGTTAAAGTCCTGGTGTGTTTGATGTCAGCAGCAGATGAGGAGGAGAGAGTTGGGTGATCTAGGTTACTTGGTCAGTTAGGGGGGTAAAGTTCTGGTGTGTTTGATGTCAGCAGCAGATGAGGAAGAGGGAGTTGAGTGACCTAGGTTACTGGGTCAGTTGTGAAAGGGCAGGGGGGAGGGAGATATTTTTTAATATTTTTTTATCTTATATACTAAAAGTAACAAATATTGTCCTGCAACAAGCCAATAGAAATACACATAGCCAAATGTGCTGGGTTGGACATGGGCAGGCATCCACAGGAAAACGTTGCCTATGAAATCGTCCTTGCAGTCGAAGTATTCAAGCAGCCCAGCCAATAGTAAGAGCCAAAATGGACTGTTGCATGTTATGGGTCTGCTCAGCGCCTTCGACATTCCGCGCTTACGCATTACGGGGTCACCACCCATGACCAATTGTGGGAGTGGGGACTTAACCCTTTGCAGAGGTACAGTCGGAGTATTCAACAGTCAGCCAATAGGGTGACCTCGTATATGAACCCGTTGAAATAAATACGTATTTTCTCAATGCAATTGGATTATTGATTGACGTTGTAATGAATGTTTGAGATCATTTTATTACAAGTGAACAAAAAAAAAAAGAAAAAAAAAAGAATTTTAGTTAAAAGAAATCGAAATGGAGGCTGTTGAGGAGGGGTTAGCTTGCAAGTGAAATGTGCCATTTAATTAAAACGTCAGCTCAAAACTTTTTTTTATTTTTTATTTTTTTTGGAAAAAATCTTACAATCGATGATTTCTTTTATTTAAAAAAAAAGTTATTGACTTTTTTCTTTGTATATCTTCAACTGGGACTTTTATAAAAGCAACCTAGAAATCATTGCTCTGTAAGTATCGATTTTAATTAAAGGTTTAAAAAAGTGAAAAGAAAAAAAAAGGTTGAAATATATAATAAAAAATCACATTACAGTTGAAAGGTTTCGAAAACTAAAAGCAAGTTTTCCAGTTTCTTAATATTTTTTTCTTCTTTTTCAAATAATATGCCACATACATAGATACATAGACACACACACCACACACACACACACACACATATATATATATATTAATATATATATTATGTGTGTGTGTGTGTGTGTGTGTGTGTGTGTGTGTGTGTGTATCTATGTATGTGTATATTATTTGTAAAGAAAAAAGAATGTTATATTCAGTGTCTTAGTTTTTTTCTTTACAATAATACAACACACACACACACACACACACACACACACACCACACACACACATATATATATATATACTATATTGATTTATTCACACATATTAGCATATATAGACATACAATGTATTATATCTATATAATATATATATATATATCTGTGTGTGTGTGTTATATATATATATACATAAAGAAATTAAAAAGAAGTCATTTTCCTTACAAATGATATAAAGGTACATGCATATATACAAATACACATATATGTATATATAAATATACGTATACACATATATACACATATACACACACATATGTATATATATATATCTATATATACTCACATATGTGAACATGCATACATTATAATACATTTAAAAAAAATAAATTAAATAATTTCTCTGACAAATTGTATACACATGTATACATATATGCATAATATACATATAAATATATTGTATATATATACATATATACACATATATATTACGCCTATATGTACAAAACACACAAATAGCTCTCAGATTATATATATATATATACACATATATAATAAACATATACGTACAACACACATACTCTATATGTACACACACAACACACTCACAGATATATATTATATTATATATATATATATATATATTATAATATATATATGTATATATATATTATACATTATAATATTAATACTATAATATATATATTTAATTATATATATATATAATATATATAATATATATGAAAAACGTTAATATTTCAAAAGAATAAAATCGAATTGTTCTTTTCAGTCTACGATTTCACGATTGGAAAATCAATCGGTCACAAAAGTAATACTCCAATGGCAGTATTTATCGATCCAGAACGAAATCATTGTGAATTCTGTAAAAGTTTGTATGATTTTACACCACGCAAAGTCTGGCTGAATCGATTTGTTTAACATGTACATAGTTTTCCAGTTGGAAATTTATTTTTTTAAACTATTTAAACAGTCAGTACAAACGTTCTTTTTTTTTCTGTATTAACATATCTGAACTTTTTTTCATGCATTGATTTCTTTCACGAGTTGTCTTGGCTTAACATGTGTCTTTGTTTGCTTTTCTCTTACAATCAGATTAGATTAACGATCGTCACGAAGCTGAAAACTTCAAATAGAATAAAAATCAAAATATCTATGTATTTATACACTCTGACACGAACTGAATACGACACAAGGTCAATTTTTAACCAGACTACAATTTTTATATATATATATATATAAGTATCTTTCCCTCTACCTATATACATTGTACAATAATATCATACAAATGTAACGTCCACATTGCACCACCAACGCAATAAATAACACGGTCATTATTATTAACAGCATATTTTTAAAAATACATTTAAAAAATACATTATATTAATTTGCACTTAACATACGTAACCAAGAATACCAAACACAAATACGCATTTTTATACGCACACACGCGTGTAGAGACAATTATATCATCACAGCCTTCATACATTCCCACGCGCATACGCACAAACAAAAATACGCACACACGCGCGTGGACACAATCACATCATCACAGCCTTCACGCATTTCCATGCGCACGCGCATGACATCATACACATACGCACAAACAAAAATACGCACACGTACAAGCAAAAAACATTCCGCATCACGTAAACACGCAAACACGAGAATACAGTTAAAAAAACGGCACACATTTGACCATTTACACAATTTCTGTCATTTTCAAAGGAACCGTTTCGTCTTACCTGATGAATGCTTTCAGCAAGAACCGCAAGTTGTAATACCGTTCCCGTAATTAAATAAAATAAAGCAAAAACTTTTATTTGTTTTTGATTCCTCATTGAACTATATATATATATATATTATATATATATATATATATATATATATATATATAATCCAAAAGTCCAGAGAAGAAATCTTCCTTACGACATAGAAATTTTTTTTAAAACAACCTGTCGCAATTTGAGAGCTCAATGTGTGCTCTTATTGTTAGTCACAGAGCAAATATATAAGTAAAGAAATAACAAAAGACTTAGAGATTTTGCATTATAGCCTATTTCGGGGAGCTTAGACAAAGTGTCTAATTCCCAGCTCATCAGATGCGAATGATGAATTGTTTATTACTTTTTAGGGCATTTGAA
Organism: Doryteuthis pealeii; assembly: GCA_023376005.1. Taxonomy (NCBI): domain Eukaryota; kingdom Metazoa; phylum Mollusca; class Cephalopoda; order Myopsida; family Loliginidae; genus Doryteuthis; species Doryteuthis pealeii. The sequence continues at coordinate 10,307,252 of CM042155.1, forward strand.
AAACAGATTTTTTTTTACCCTACAGCTGAGCAGCCAGGACAATATAAAAATAATCAAGAATAAAAAAAAAAAAATCTGTTTTCAAATGCCTTAAAAGTAATAAAATTAATCATTGGCATCTGATGAGCTGGGAGAATTAGACACTTTGTCTTAGCTCCCCGAAATAGGCTATATGCAAAAAATCTTTAAGTCTTTTGTTATTTCTTTACTTATATATATATATATATATATATATATATATATATATATATATATATATATATATATATATATATAATATATATATATATATATATATATATATCAGGAAGAATGAATAATGAAAAGAAAGAAAAGAATGGATAATAAAAGATGAATTTAATCAATATCACTTACGCATGTGTTTTGATCAGTTCATCTGTGTGAAAATATTCCACTCACAGAGAAGATTCGACCTTCATCAGAGTGAAATTTTATTTTGAATTTCTGTTCTTTCTTTTCTTTATTCATTCTTCCTCATATTGTCGGATTCATTTCCAATTCCATTTTTACACACACACACATACACACACACAACACACACACATATATATATATTATATATTATTATATATATATAATAATATATATATATATTTATATATATATTTTAATATATATATATATCACATTGGAGTCACAGACAATTTAAAGAGACAGTTCTTCCAGGCCGTTGTCGTGTCAGTACTGCTGTATGGCTGCACCACCTGGACCCTAACTAAGCGACTAGAGAATAAACTAGATGGGAGCTGCACAAGAATGCTGCGGGTGATCCTGAACAAGACGTGGAAACAACACCCTACGAGAAAACTGCTGTACGGCCACCTGCCACATATCCGAGTAAGACGGACAAGATACGCGGGACACTGCTGGAGAAGCAAGGACGAACTCATAAAATACAGGATGCTGCATAGAGGACCTCTCGAGAATGATGAGCGATAGGGACGGATGGAGAGAGATTGTCAGGGATATCCGCGCTGACAGCGCGACATGATGATGATGATGATGATATATATATATATATATATTTATATTTATATTTATATTTATATTTATATATATAAGTTAAGAGTAAGGAAATGAATCCGACGGTATAAGTATAGATAAAAGGATATGAAAACACACAATGCTGTTAAAATGAAAATATTTTATATCATATTCATAGTTAATATTGAACAATATTTCGATTTATAAAAATCCTCATCAGAACTTGTTTTTAAACCGGACTCATCAAGAGAGGAGATGAAAGTAATTTGAATTCAAAACGAAAACATTGATGTTCCAAAAAGTCATGCGATCGTTTCTTCATTAGCACATCCGCTACGTGTTTCTCGGTCAACGACATAATGTATATCTTAGTGTAACAGTTTTTGAAAGAAGACATATTTCAAATTCAAAAATAGACAAATTCTCATTTTCAAACAGGAAGAGTTTTACCCCTCTTTCTTTCTCTCTCTCTCTCTCTCTCTCTCTCTCTCTCTCTCTCTCTCTATATATATATATATATATATATATATATATATATATATATATATATATATAACAGTTATAGGCAATGAATGATATATATATATATATATATATATATATATATATATATATATATATATATATATATATATTATATATAACCTGGTGCCTCTTCGTCAAACAAAGAACGAAAGGGAGTGAGAAAAAACAGGGAAAAAAGCCGCCACAGAAAAGAGAGCCAGAATGAAGGAAAGACAACAGCAACTCCAGCAAGCATCACTGTTTTTGCAGTCACTGCACCAGAGATTCCCCTTAAAACAATTGGTATGTTCAGCCACCCACGCAGATGTAACCATTACTTGGTTAAAATCAATCTCACCAATAATTATCAGTAAGTCTATTTAGATGGGCAATACATCGCACGAGGCGCCCATAACTTTCAAAAACTTATTTTACACTCGACTTCATTGCTTTTTCATGTTAAGTTTTTGCCAAAACTCGAGAAAAAGATGCCGGTGCTAGTTGTGAGGAAATTTAATCAATATAACAGACGAAAGAAAGAGACAAGACAGGACCCTTTTCCTCTCTGCATTGTCTTCAGGCAAAATAATAAAAGTAACTAGTTTTTACGAAAACACGTTATCAGTGTGTCAAACTGTAGATTCCAATAACGTAGGAATGGACTGGCGCGTTTTTTCGTCACATCTGACGTTGTTGTCCCGCTTCGTCTAAAGAAAACACAACAAAAGTGCGTTACGCTTCTGTTGTATTTTCCTGTTATATCTGTTAAGGAATGCCACTCACGCATAAAACAATGACAGACAGCTCGAGCAGGTGATTACGTACATGATTCTCCTCTAGGTTCCAGACAACAAACATTAGACAGATTCGTCCTGCACACTTTCCCGGTGATTCAGTAGAAGTGACAGCATAATGGATACCCTTTGGGCTCCTCTGACAAATTTCTCTTGTAATACAGTTCAATCATTTGTTGCTGCACAAGCATTATCAATATTCCTTAAGGTGAATTCTTTCTTGCTTTTACGAATTGGTTTATTTTTATTTTTTATTTTTATCTATTTACTTTTTACAATTTATTTATGTTTTTGTTGTTTTTTTTTCTTTTTCTAACAAAGTTGATTTTATGTCGTCCACATTATTAGTATGCCATTTACATTTACATCGAATGATGTACGAAAAGAGACAGACACATGCAGACAAAATGTAGGCATTTCGATTCCAAAACTGTTCAGATGAATCCTTCCAAAAAACATCGTACATAAAAGCCAGAAACATTTCCATTTATATTAATGACTAAATAGTGCTTTCTTTTATTAAATTTCTGAGGTTAAACTTTATTATTCGGACTCTTCTTCCTTATCTATACTAGAAAGAATATACGACCTCCAGGCGTAAGCATTTAAATTTTAATGTAATGAAATATATTAAATTAGAAAGACTAACCAAATTAAATAAGAACGCATATAACATGATTACTCTTATTTTAATTATAGTTTATTTGGTTTCTATATGAAATCAGCCATAAGCTTGATTTTAATACGTTGGAAAATAAGAGTAATATTAGAGATCAATAACACCAAGTAATTATTTATTAATCCGGGTTTTGTTAAAACCAGTATGCAAATTAACTGCACCATATATTATATAAACCTTTATTTCTTAGTGATGCATAACACTCATTGCGGGATTTTAAACGCACTAATAACATGGGCTGTTTTGAGGCAAATCTAACTCGGATTTTTATTGAAACCTCGTCAATAAATAAGATTCATTTTATCTATTAATGATCTTGAATTTAAATTAACTCATCATCATGATGCGCTGTTTGCACGGATATCCATGACGATTCCCTATTATTCATTGACTCAGCAGCCAGCATCCTTACATATTTGGTCAATGTAGGTTCTGGCTGGGCGTTCCACATTAGCGTGCCCATGTGCTGGCCTCCACAGTAGTACGGCACTTACGAGCTCATCCCTGCTTCTCCAGAAGTGTCCCGGATGCCTAGCCCGTCTTACTCGTATGGTTTGTGAGATGGAGGGCAGCTGGCCATCCAGTTGCTTCTTTGTGGGGTGCTGCTTCCACGACGTATTCAGGACCGCTCGCAGCATTCTTGTGCAGCTCCCATCTAGCTTATTCTCGAGGCGCTTCGTTAGGGTCCATGTGGTACAGCCATACAGCAGTACCGACACAACCACAGCCTGGGAGAATCGTCTCTTTAGCTTTTCAGGGAGTTACTTTATTTCTCATGGTATTGTGAGATAAGCAATGACGTAGTTTCGGGTAAGACAAGTAGACACTGAATCTCCATTATAATAAGATATTGATACTCATGTTCCTTAAAAGCACGACCGTTATGAAATTGCTACATCATCTGGTTAAAAATGAGAACGCGCAAATTGTCCAAGATTAAATGCAAATATGTAAGTCCTAATTATCTGGTGTTGCTTATCTGCAGAATTCTTATTTCTCATAAGTGTTGTCACCTCAGATAAATAATGGACCATTCCGTTTTTATTATAAAGAAATAAATGATATGTAAAAGACGAACTCCGAAAGAGTCAAGAGTAATCGTTGGGCACTCGACATGTCATAAGCGAGTTCTGGTTTTGTCCGAAAAAGAGAATAACGGGCAAATAAGTTCCGGTATTGTAAGAGAAAGGGTCAAAAGTCTTTGTTATCAAATAGAGGTCATGTCTACACAAGGTTTCGGCTGATGTGCCCACCGGCCTTCTTCGGGTATATCTTGTTGAACCAAGGAAACATCTAAAACTGGGGGACCTTCTTTTCAATAAATATGAGGAAAAATAGTCCAAATACAAATTATCAAGCCTCATCTCAAAGATTCAGAGGAATAATAAAAACAATATAAATTATCAAGCCTCATTTCAAAGATTCAGAGGAATAATCCAAATAATACAAATTATCAAGCCTCATCTCAAAGATTCAGAGGATTAATCCAAATAAGACAAATTATCAAGCCTCATCTCAAAGATTCAGAGGAATAATCCAAATAATACAAATTATCAAGCCTCATCTCAAAGATTCAGAGGATTAATTCAAATAAGACAAATTATCAAGTCTCATCTCAAAGATTAAGAGGAATAATCCAAATAATACAAATTATCAAGCCTCATCTCAAAGATTCAGAGGAATAATTCAAATAATACAAATTATCTAGCCTCATCTAAAAGATTCAGAGGAATAATTCAAATAATACAAATTATCAAGCCTCATCTCAAAGATTCAGAGGAATAATTCAAATAATACAAATTATCAAGCCTCATCTCAAAGATTTAGAGGAATAATTCAAATAATACAAATTATCAAGCCTCATTTAAAAAATTGAGGCAAATAATACAAATAATACAAATTATCAAGCCTCATCTCAAAGATTCAGAGGAATAATTCAAATAATACAAATTATCAAGCCTCACCTCAAAGATTCAGAGGAATAATCCAAATAATACAAATTATCAAGCCTCATCTCAAAATATCAGAGAAAGACGTTCACTTAAGAGAATCTTAACCTTATTCAATAAATGTTCGTTTATTTTTTTTAATTGTATAAAATTAAATGATCATCAAAACAAAATTCAATTCCTATGCCTGACATTAAATCTAATAAGAAATCTTATAAATTGTGAGCAGAAACTTTAGTTTATAAGATTTTTTTAATTAAATGAGACATCTAATGTCATTAATAACCAGAAACAAATTTCTTATAATTATTTCTTCAATAAATTTTCGACTAAAACATTATCTGACAATTCAATAAAAACAATTTCAGTAAAAGAAATATATTTTCCTTAGTAAAATATGAACTATTTCTTAAAAAGAACATTTTAAAACACACTCTGTGGTAACATAAACATGACTTTTTTATGTATAAAATTGCTTTAAAAATTCAACTCTTCTTTTTCCTTGTAAATTAAGATATATTAATACAAATGTATCTTCATGTTATTCTTATTTATATTTAAGCATTAAACTACAATATACTAGCAGGATTCAAATAATTTCTTTGGTTTGTTTCTGGCATGTCAACCCGTCTAGAGTTATTTTATGCAGGTGGATAACAATATTCGAATATTTGTCTTATTCTTTTGTAGTGGATGTATGCGATCATGGATGCATTGTTGAAATTAAAGCTATGTTGTGTTTTAGATATGTGTTGGAATAAACAGTTGTTGCTGTCACCCAATTTAATAATGTACTTGTGCTCGGCGATTATGCGTTTATTTAAGTTTCTGGAGGTTTCTCCTATGTATTTTTGTGGCAGTCTGTACATGGAATCATGTACATGCCTGTTTCTAATTTTACTTGCCATCGAGAATATGTCTTGAATCTATGAAAACTACTTACATGGAGAGTAACTGACCCCTACCCACTCCAACCCAACAAAAACATTACAAATGTTTGGGGTAAAACATCAAGCTTCAATGTTAGCTTTTTTTTATCATTACTGTAGCGAGAGGGGAGACTTACATCGTGGAGCAAAGTGGGGCGTGAAACTGTCTCACTTGCAGGATGAGTGGAATTAAAAAAATATGGCTCCCATGGCTCTGAACAAAGAGACATGGCAATAGTAAATCTGGACGTATGCAATTCTTTTTAAGATCGCCGTACAAAATAGACACAACTGAGAAGGGGGTGAAATGCTTCTAAGCGGTGGATGAGTTGAATACAGAGAACTGACTGATAGAGACGCATTCGTTTTACGTTTATGTTTACATTTTCTTCTGCAGTTGTTTTTGAAGATTTATTTTCATACGATAGTGTGATATCAAATAATCATAACCGACCCAAATGTTTTGGAAATAGTTGTGTGGCCTGCATTGTTTGAAATTGGTTTATATCAAAGAATATTTTATCTCGCAAAAATTCCTTTTGAGACTATTCAAAATAACAGTATTGAACAGAGATCTGTCAACTAAATATTGGTGGCTGAGAAATGCAAACCATGTGAAATAATTTGTGATGTAACGGAAAACATTTTTTACTCAAAATAGCTAAATAATATGAATATCTCATGTGGTGTAATTGTTTATTGATTGTTTTCTGGCATATCAACCTGTTTTGGGTTAACTAAATGCCGGATCAAGTCATTTAGATCCAGGTTGCATACAGCACCAGCTGTTGCTTAAGAATAGAACAGGCTCATCACTGCGGGGATCTAGTGAAAACTGGTACTTTCAGCGTGACGTGACTGTAAGCCGTGTGGTATAATAATTAGAAAACTACACTGGCAGGCCTTTACTAATGAATTCACGTTTAACTGGGAGCCCCTACCTCTGGCTAGGTTTACATGGATGACCATTTAAGCAATAGCGGGTACTGTAATCAACCTGAATATCAAAATAACTTGATTCGGCATTTAATGACCCGGAATGGGTTGTTGTGCAGTAAAACAAAAACAACCAACCAACCAACTCTGTCTTTGTGCCACAACTCAACGAAGCTTCGTAAAAAACTACATATGAAAGTTTGAAAGAGAGAAAGAGTTAGAGGATATATATATATATATATATATATATATATATATATATATATATATATATATATATGAGAGTGAGTAAATAAACAATATGATTATTTGATATGACTTTTAGCCGACAATTCTCGGAGGATAAAATGTGCTTAATTGAAGTCATACCTAATTTTGAAAATTAATTAGTTAATTAATAATTATTAACTCATTAATTCATTAATTATTAACTAATTAATTTTCAAAATTAGGTATGACTTCAATTAAGCACATATCCTCAAAAAATATATAGAGAGAGACAAGTGGGAGAGAGAGTGTGTTAGAGAGAGAAAGAGAGAGATGATATTTTGTTTTGCTTTTCACACAGGTGTTTAACGTCTTTCCTGATAGGAACAGCGTTATCTCGTTGTTATCTCTTCATCTCGTCTTTGTTTCTTCATCTTTGAGACTACCCTTTTATATAGGATATATAAGTGGAGGTGCGTGGTGTAATAGTAAGAGTCATAGGCAATAGACTCGTCGACCCGAGTTCAAATCCTAGATGAAGCTGTTCGTAGTTCTTGTTCAAGTCCAGCTACAGTGTACAGTCCAATACGAAAAACTCAAGACGCAGTATACTACAATTTATTAAATCTCCAGATTGAAGAGGTGGTGTGACAAAGAACACGAGGTGAGTGGCGAACGTCAAGGCCTGCCGTATTCTCGAAGGAAGCGGGCTAGGCTTTGCCTGACATGTAGGTCTGTAGAATCGAACCCGCGTCCTTCAGAATGCGAACGGGCGACACATTGGAACCGAATTCGAAATGCTACAGTCCCGTATGTAAGGATTCCGGCGACCGGGATTGGCTCGACAATCTCGTGTGTGGGACGCAGACACCCGGATGTTAAGGGGAAACTATTATAAGTAGAAGTGGGGTGACGGCAGGAGCTGAATTGCGATTTTGAGTTGCTGATTTTACGACGACGGATTTTCAGCTGCTGAAGATTTTTTGAAGACGACAACGACGACATTGTTGAGAAGGCGTTTGACTCGTTTCTTTTTGCCCCCCCCCCCCACAACAAGTCGAATATTTATTTTCCCCTCTATGTTTTTTTTTCATTCTAGATGTTGTTCATATTTTTTAGAAAAATTTTAGTTTAAAATAAAAAAGAGAGAATAAAATTTAAATTTATAAGTACTTGGTTGTTGTTGCTCAAATCGGTGATATATCGATTGTCTTAAAAATATTACTTCCATTAAAAATATTAAAACTTGGTTATTTTATTTTATTTTTTTCATTTTTTTTTTGTTTTGTTTTATGATTAGTTGTACCTGAGGTGGAAACACAACACTCAGGTGCAAATTTAGTTCCACGAGCGAAAAAAACAATTTTGTTAGGTTCTGAATTATTCATTCATCTAGATATTTTAGAGAGAAATAGGGTTTCGGTTAGTACAGTTCCTGCTAAATGAAATTCCTGATTCCATGTGTACATGACGTGCCATTCCAAATTTCGGGCAATGTTGCCATAAATAAAAAGCAGTGTCCCCGAACAACAAAATTCTAGGGTCCCTTTCGAATTATTCTGATGCATACCGAACTTTGGATAGCATCTTGCATATAGATAAGCTTTGATTATTTTGGCTGTTGGCCACACATTGTTTACAGTATCAGAAAATGCAGGTGGTTTACAATCGCAGTTAATCAAGTTCAGCGTTGCTTAGCTTCGGTGATTATATATATATATATATATATATATATATATATATATATATATATAAGTTAGGTTAGCGTTACGTTATGTTAGGACATAAAGTCAACAGTGTTTGAATATATATATATATATATATATATATATATATATATATATATATATGTATAATCCAAAAGTCCAGAGAAGAAATCTTCCTTACGACATAGGTTTTTTTTAAAAAACAACTTGTCGCAGTTTGAGAGCTCAATGTGTGCTCTTATTGTTAGAGTCATAGAGCAAATTTATATTTAAATAAA
>CM042155.1:10321238-10326238 GCA_023376005.1 Doryteuthis pealeii
TATATAATACTTTAAGAAAAATTTTACAGATGAAATTCGTTCATATACTCCGTACAAGTCAAATACATGAATTATAAAAATGAAAATAAACAAAGCCTCCAAAAATGATTGAAAATAACAATTAATTTTTAGACATTCTAATGAAAATTCTCTATATTAAAAAAACAACAACAGGGGTTCAAAGAGACCAATATATATATATATATATATATATATATATATATATATATATATATATATATATATATATATTGTTGGAAATATTTTTCTACTTTCAGAAAAATACCGACCATTGAACTAAAACTGATGTTAACAAAAAGGTTAGGGAAAAATCAGGCTACAAACGGTCTCGCTTGATAGTGAAAGAAGAATTTTTATTTACAGAAATATCTCTGCAAAGGAAGCAAATGAAAATTCAATTGGAATCCCTTGAGGATATCTTATTTTGTGTCGTGCATAGTTTTTAAATAACAACACAAAGCGTTCTTGATTTTTTTTCTCCTGAACTGATTTATTTCATTTCCAACTCAAAACACCTTGGGTAACAGACACGCATCTTGTGCCTGCTCCCTCCAACTGCTTAGTTCCAACTTTATTCCAAAAAATCTTTACAATAATATGTACACGTAACTTCTGGGAATTTTTATCTTTTTTCTGCCTTGTTTTGTTACATTGTGTCATATATGGACATGAAGCGTCCAGAAAATATGGACCAGACGACCGCCATTAAACACGTGAAACGAGGTCACCAGTGTACAGAATCGAGACTCGTGAACCGAAATGTAACTGGCAAAAACGACGCGGTCTAGAATGATAATGTGTGGTGAAAATGTGTGGTGAAAATTACTCGTGACACGCTAGAGTAATCTCGACGGGCGCTGATGTATACAGGTGAAAGAAAAATATACTCTCTCTCTCTCTCTCTCTCTCTCTCTCTCTCTCTCTCTCTCTCTCACACACACACACACACATATGCACCGGGGCTGGTGACGAAGAATAGACAAAGATTTCTTTATGTATGTGTTCGTGTGCGCGCGTGTGTATAACTAAAGAAGAACTGCATGTGAGAAAAGATATGGCGTAAAACCAGTGTTCGATTTACATTCGATTAACGCAGAGCAGCTATTAAACCCATAAACAGTGGAGTCATTGGACCATATTACCTTTAGGCACCCCTTTTTGATCTCGATTAAGAAAGGACATGTTTTTCATTTACACCGTCAATATCCGGTTGTTTTAACAAACGATTTTTAGATTTCTTTTTAAATTATAAAACTAACCCCTAACCCTAACGCTAACCCCTAACCAACAACCGGATATTGATGGTGTAAATGAAAAAAATGTCCTTTCTTAATTGAGACCAAAAAGGGTTGCCTAAAGGTAATATGGTCCGAATCATTTATACTATAAATCTGTTACCATAAATTTAATGGAAATACGGTGAGGAAATTAATCCGACAATATGAGAAGAAAATATTTTAAAAATATAACAAACACAGGATGTTATGATCAGGGGAAACAATTATGCTTAAGTATTGACACATAAAATTGTTTCCCCTGATCATAACATCCTGTGTTTGTTATATTTATAACTTTAATGTATTTTATTCAAATTTAAGGTGGAAATGTGTATAAAGCGTATATATAGTGTGGGGCATAAAAGTAAAGTTAACTGAGTAACCTATTGTCGGTATCAGCCAAACACCAAGTATATACCATTTTCGATAGCGCTGGACCAAGGACATTTTTGGCTGAGGTGTAGCGCACAGATCAGATTTCCCAAGCTGTGCTACTCATGCGCTGAGTCGACAAGGGTCAGTATCGGTCAGGGACCTTGCGGTACCTAGGCGGATGCTCTACCGACTGAGCTTTGGTTCACGAGCCATTTCCCGGGAAAATTATAATAAATAATAAATAATATTGATAAAATAACATGGATAGAGCATGTGACATTCAAACGGAAAGAAATTTGGGCATTCTAAAATAGAGAAAATTACTGATATAGATAGTTATGTACGTATACATATTGAGATAGATAGATAGACATACATACAGGCATCCTTGTATGGGAATTCCATTGGTTAGCAATATAGTCTCGCACTTTGATAACTGCTGAATAGGGAATGTAATCCTTGTTGGATACCCATACTGCTGACCATGTGTCAAATCTTAGCTGTGAGGTGTTCCCTGTGTAACGGGTATCACCGTAAGACAAGAGTGTTTTTAGTATTATTTGTATTATTCGGACTATTCTTCTCATCTTCATTGTTATCTGTACAACATTTCGGCCGATATGCCCTCCAGCCTTCTTCAGTTCTTGTCAAACTCAGGAACCTTCTCGAACTCGTGAACCTTCTTTTCGAACTCGGGAATCTTCTTGTCGTAATCGGGAGCCATCACGGAACTTTGAACCTAACTCTTTATTTAGTTCACGAGGGTATCCTGTTCTCATTCCGCTAACCATAGCTGGGGTACAGGTCTTAAGCTGTGTTAATTATTATTCTATGTTACTGCTGCCCCTGACTGTTTTTACTTCACATAGCACTAATGCCCTTATACATCCCACCATTCTCCCTCCAGCTATGGCTAAATAGTAGGACAGACTGGGCGCTTTAAATTTGGTATTGCAACCGGTCTAAGAAAAGGAAAATTATGAATTTAAAATTATTAAACTCTGTTTAAATTTGAGACATGCAGTTTGTGCGTAGGAGTTGACATCCTTATATTTGATATAACTTTACGTATTAAATACGTACAATTGATCTTAAGCCACACAAAAATGCAAAGCTTATCAAGTACCTACTGAAATGGATATACATACATACACACTTAAATAATGACTGAGATTGGGTTCCCCGTGAGATAGTGAGATGTGAAAAGTATTAATCCGCGTATCCCTCCACCAGCTATTGATTAAATAGTAACACTAATGTTCTTCTACAAGTATGGCTTTGGCATTACATAACCAGCGACGGTTGGTTATGCCATTAAATAAAGAGACCAAATCAAAAACGAAGAAATCCACTATTATTAAATTTAGAATGATCAATTAGTGAGATAGATCATTAATTTGGACTGAGCCTATTCTACTAGAGACCACCCGAAGCGGAGTTTAACAGGTTTGAATTCAGAGTCTTCTTTCTCCTAGACTGGTTGTCTAACCAATGTAAAAGAGTCCAGTCTGCCCTACTATTTACACGCGGCTGGAGGAAGAGTAGTTTGATTCATACTTTTCCCAAGGGTATTAGCGCTATGTGAACTGTAGCTTCGTCTATGATTTGAACTCGGGTCAACGAGTCCATTTTATACGACGCTAACCTTTTGACCACGCGCCTACAACTAATTTATTAATGTGCACAATTAAACTCATTCGAATGGGATCAGAGTCACGGAGTAAATGATTGTTAACATGTCTACACTTAGATATTAATTCGGTTCTTGATTAAGCGATGTATGCATTAAAAACTATTAATAGGAATAAATTAATGTCTTCCTAGTCAAAAACTATCTATATTTACAGACTGACTTATTTTCAAATAATTTTATGGATTAATAAGTTGTAAGTTGTAATTGAAAACTATGAGTCACCCGTCTACTGACATTACACGATAAATAGATTGGCCTATCAATTACATTTGTCTACGATGTTTTTTCAATTCAAATATATAATAGTTCATTTTATGTCGTTTTTCCCCCTGAATCCAAAACATACTTATTCTTTCTAATCAGATCAATTTTTAAGATACAATTTTACTTGAAATGTATAGAACAATATTATACATATAAGTAGAGTCCGCGAACTTTAGAATAAGTGTTGGTATTATTTACAACTTGTTGTAAAGTATTCAAGCACATCTCAAAAACCAGACCTGACTAAACACAATGAATGATAATTTTGAATTAAGCATACAATAGCGATCATATACCACTTGAAAAATCTTTGCTTTGTGGAAGAAATTAACGATGGCCAGTGTTATGTAAGGTAAGTGTATAATTTAAACATAAGTGTTTGACAGGAAGAACTCATGCAAGAGTTCATGTAAGTTTTATAGACAGGTATTATGCTGACCTATTAGCATCTCTCATTAGTTGGTTTTGGCTTGTGACCACCCAGTCATGAGAACAAGTCAGTTAATCAGATTTAGTCTCGGGCGTCTTACTGGTCAGATTGGAGGCACGTCGTGTAATGGTTAGAGTCTTAGGAAATGGACTCATCGATCCGAGTTCAAATCCTAGACGATACTGTTTGAATTTCACATAACGCTAATACCCTTGGGAAAGGTATGCATAGAAGTACTCTCCCTCCAGTTATGGGTAAATAGAAAGGCAAACGGAGCTCTTTAATCTTGGCTTGTTTACCAGTCTAGTTGAAAAACTCTGAATTCAAACCTGTTACACTCTGCATAAGAATGTGACCTTGTTTTTGACAATAATTTAAATACTCATAGATAGACTTAAGCAATTTCTGGGGACATTGTGACGTAGTCTCGGTTACAGTCATACAGATCTCCATTATAATAAGACTAGCAGCGGCTACTCCGCGTCGCCTGGGTAGGATTAGGGTAGAGGGTTTTTTTTTAAAGTTAGTCCGGCAGATCCATTATTACTGAATCGGGAGTTGAATCCTCGTGTGATGCCCCATTTAATTCCCTATGTAAAAAATAGACCTTGCATTGATCCAGCTACTCTGAAAAGAAATGTTAATGTCTACTATCTAAAATATTAAATGAAAAAAAACAAACACAAAAACATGTTGTTATCATTTACATTTTATTTTCTAATTATCTTCACGAATATAAATCAAATCACTATTATTTTTTGTCATCTGGTGATATTTAAGGTGTATATATATCTACTTTGTCGTTAATTGTTTATACATATACACACAACTTCTTTATATATATGTATAGATAGATAACGGAAAAGAGATGAACAATTAGAATATGACCTTGTGCCACATCCTACTCGTACGGAAGGGTTGTTAAAAGTATACTGATCAG
>CM042155.1:10336238-10338738 GCA_023376005.1 Doryteuthis pealeii
CGCGCGGGCTAGTGGTTAGAGTCGTGGAAAATGGACTCGTCGGTTCGAGTTCAATTCCTAGACGAAGCTGTTGGCATTTCACATAGCGCTAATACCCTTGGAAAAGGTATGAATCCATATATTCTCCCTCCAGCTATGGGTTAAATAGTAGGGCATATTGGGCTCTTCAGCCTTGGGTCGGTCGTTGATTGGGTTTATGGCAACCCTTGATGCACCAATTCTTTCCTATCGACTGTGCCAAAGAGTGTGGATGGTCCAACACAAGCCTTCACCACTATAAACAAATCCCTGTGTGGATGTTCATTGTGTGTATGAACCCTCATACGTCGAAAATCGACGGGAGAGTCCATTTTTTTATATGTAAACTAATAGGCACGCTTTTATTCTCAAAGTATTTTGATTTCCATGATTCCTCTTCGCCCTGTCGAATAAACACACGAATCGACGCTAGTTCTGGGTTAGGCGAGGCCAAGTTTCTCATAAGGTTAGATTCAAAGGTCATAGAAAAGGAAACCATAAAAAGAACAGTGTGTGATTAGCACGGATACTGTCAATGCTTCCGGGTTCAATTTGAATGGTAACTGGGAATAAAGGAATATCATGGATTGCGGCAGTTGAAATTCGCATTGTAAACCTCGTTTATTAGCTTTAGCTACATTTGCCATTCTTCGTTTTAAACACGTATTCGATAAAGGCTTCCTTCGGTATCCATACATTCCCGTTTCAAATCCTAACCTGTTTACAGAATTGATATTATGGGCGTGAGTCAAAAAGTAATGCCATTTTCTTTAGGACCGATATAATTACAAACACAGGAACGTGTATCATACATGAAAATAAAGTTGGTCTTCTGGGGATTACATCCCTACTTCTCCACATAGGTGATTAACAAAGTAATGCCATTTTGTTTAGGACCAATATCACTCTCTGGTGATAATTACCAACACAGGAACATGTATCATACATCAAAATGAAGATGGTCCTCTGTGGATCACATCCCTACTTCTCCACATAGGTGAGTCAAAAAGTAATGCCATTTTCTTTAGGACCGATATAATTACCAATACAGGAACATGTATCATACAAAAATATAAAGCTGGTCTTCTGTGGATCACATCCCTACTTCTCCAGATAGGTGAGTCAAAAAGTAATGCCATTTTGTTCATGACCGATATAATTACCAACACAGGAACATGTATCATACATCAAAATGAAGCTGGTCCTCTGTGGATCACATCACTACTTCTCCACATAGGTGAGTCAAAAAGTAATGCCATTTTTAAAGGACTGATATAATTACCAACACAGGAACATGTATCATACATCAAAACGAAGCTGGTCGTCTGTGGATTACATCCTTACTTCTCCATATAGTCACCGTTTCTCTCAAAAGCAATGTTTCACCTTCGAATGAGAACATGTGTCGCTGCCCTGTAAAATTCTGGTGACTGTACTTTGAGCCACTTCTTCTCTATAGATTTCAATTCCTCGTCACTGGAATAATATTTGCCTTTCAAACCCTCTTTCATGGGGTCGAAGAGAGGCAAACATTATTTAAATGACGAAGAATTGAAATCTGTAGTGAAGAAGTAGCTCAAGGGACGGTCAACAGAATTTTACGGTGCAGTGATACATGCTCTCATTCGAAGGCGGAACATTTCCATAGAGAGAAAGGCTGACCATGTGGAAAAGTAGGGATGTGATCCACAGAGGACTAGCTTCATACATACTATGATACATGGTCCTGTGTTATTAATTATACTTGTCCTAGCAGGATTTTAAACGCACAAATAAATTGGGCTGTTTTTAGGCAAATATCTCAGATATTCAAAGATATATCGTTAATAAATCAGATTTATTCTATGTATTAATGATTTTGACAATAACTTAAATACTCATAGAGCAATTCCTGGGGACATTGTGACGTAGTCTCGGTTACAGTCATACAGATATTGAATCTCCATTATAATAAGACTAGCAGCGGCTACCCGGCGTCGCATGGGTAGAGGGGGATTTTTTAAAGTTAGTCGCGCAGATCCATTATTACTGAATCGCGAGTTGAATCTTCGTGAGATGCCCCATTTAAATCCCTATGTAAAAAAAATAGACCTGGCATTGATCCAGCTACTCTGAAAAGAAATATTAATGTCTAATATCTAAAATATTAAATGAAAACCCCAAAAATAAACATGTTGTTATCATTTAGATTTTATTTTTTAATTATATTCACAAATATAAATCAAATCTCTATTATTTTTGGTCATCTGGTGATATTTAATGTGTATATATATTTACTTTGTCGTTAATTGTTTATACATATACACACAACTGCCCTTTATATATATATATATATAGATAGATAACGGAAAAGAGATGAACAATTAGAAGAATTTCTTTAAGGAAAAAAGCTTTTTGTAAAATGTTATTTTATGAATATTTCAATTTTTTAATATCTTTGAATATCAACCAAATTCTTCATAATTATTGCACAAAAAGCAAG
>CM042155.1:10343738-10359998 GCA_023376005.1 Doryteuthis pealeii
TATACACCGGTTCTCACTATAAATAGTGAGACACCGAGTGAAAAGGTTGTACTGTTACCGTACTGTTACCGTACTGTTACTGTTTAACGGCAACCTAGCGGTTCTTGTACCTTATTGTAAATACACTTGTCTCTTTTTACCCTACCTCGACTTGACTTCTTTTTTTACTGTTGAACTAACATCACAACACTAATATAATTAAGCAGTGTATAAGAAAAACATATAATCAGATACAGAGTTCAACTGTAAACAGACATAAAAATAGTTTTGCTCTCAAAATTATGATAAATATGTTTTCTTTCTAATTCGACAAGTTTTTAACAGTCAAATTCAAATCAATTCAAATATTATAGGGTTTTTTTTATCTATTTTTTTTAGGGTTGGCAAAACTGTTTAGTTTTGATTAACGTTTGTTGTAATTCTTTTTTTTTACCCAAGACAATAATCAAAACGGAATGTTTTTTTAAGGTATAGTAAAGTAAAGTCGACGGGGCGGCCTAAAGTCGGTATCAACCAGTTTAGCGAGGGAGTCTATCCCCTTTTCAATAGCGCTAGACCAAGGAGATTATTTTTAGCGTCTGAGGTGGAGCGCCACACCTACCATCAGCTCCTTACTTTACCGCACAGATCCCTGTGCTACTCATACGCTGAGTTGGCGAGGGCCGGTATCGAACTAGGAACCTTGTGGCTTCTAGCCGAACGCTCTACCGACTGAGCTATGTGACTATTTCTTGTTTGTAAATGATTTTCTCGTAAAACTCTATACGTTAGATAACTTTAAATGTTCATTAAAATAAAACAAATTAAATATAAATGAATAATACCGGGCATGTGTTTAGTAAAACTTGATTTAACAAACAATGAGGACAGTTGATTGTAAATTTGTTCTTTCAGGTTTCAGTTTCTTACGCTTTCTTGCGAACAGAATATAGACAAATTACTCTACCCACGGTTTTGTTATTCTTGCTCGAATGAGTTAAACTACGCGTGACGAAAAGTGGTGTATGCACCTTGGATAGGACATATACTGTGAAGTAGAAGGCATGATAACATATAAAAATAGAAGGTTGTTTTTCCTACATTTCTGTGTATATATAAGACAGGCTTGTTCTTTATTCTATGTATTAATGATTTTGACTCTAAATTAATTACTCATTGCTAAACTTACGCAATTCCTGAAGGTACTGTGATGTAAGCAGTGACAGAGTCTTGGTTACAAACTGACAGACACCGAATCCCCATTATATATATAGTGATGTTTTCCTATCTATGGTGACGCTTAATCATGCATTCTGCAATATTATTTTGAAAAAATATATATTGTTATTTTATGTAAATATATACCCATTTTATTCATAGTTATGTAAACGTATTCGAGATGCACAAGTAAAATATAAGAAAGACGAAAGGAACAAGAAATATTCCACAGCATAATAGCTTTTCTTAGTCAGATTGCTCGTGGGCTTTTTATTTGTTTACCACAACCTTTCGCCTTAATTTGTTTTTTATTTGCTTCAGCCCAAAAAATAAAATCCTTACTAATGACTTCACATTTCCGTTCTTATAAATAAAGAGAATTGAATATCCTAAATGCCAGATGTAGGCAGATGGTGTTCGAAACTTTTTAGATAGGTGAAAGTTTATTAAGTAGAAAAGGCTAAAGATTTACAAAAATATAGCATCAAATTTGTTGCTTTTTTTTTCGTAATTATATGAAAAATAAGGGTTTCCAAAATGCAACACAGTTTTTCTGCTAAAGCATTGTTACTTTTTAACATACAGATATATAAATACAATTTAATAATAATAAAAAAATATCAGTACGTAGATAAGGCCAACAGTATTAATAATGTAAAACAATTTTATTAATAACTGAAGTTTAAATAAAAATAAAATTGTGGAGAATGTGACATAAATAACAAAGGAAATTGTGACTTGAATAGTAAAATAGTTTTGGTTACAAACAGACAAACACACAATCTCCATTATAATAAGATGTAATTAGTTTTTATTTGTTTAATTCTTTTTTTTATTCTTCTATTTTTAATTTCACTGTTATGCTTATAGCTCATTAGCTAACACACTATCACTACGGAACACTGAATGAAAATGTAGAACCAGGTTGTTGGAAATTAGCAAGGTTTTATTTAACACAGGGTAGATCATTCTTCTACCCTAAAAGTGAGTTAACTAGCTCAACCGTGTCGTGCACGTGCGTCCTTACCACACGAATCCCAATCTAAAAGTGTCATGGTGGAAAACCCATTTCCGTGTTTGCACCAGCTCTCTACTGATCAAAGAGTGTAACAAGATTTCGTTATTTCTGGGAGCTAACAATAATATTTATAGCGGTGGCCTCTCCGACCGACCGCCTTTCCTAAGTAAGGACCAAAGTGGAGTATTGCATGTCATGGACTGCTCAACCATCAATTCCAAAAAGAAACATCATTTGCTTACGAAAACTGATACCGTACCACTAATTTCAAAGATATAGTTATTCACAAAGAACATTTTCCCCTGTTGGTTGGTTGTTTTTTTTTTATTTTTTTATTTTTACGCGGCATGTCAATTGTCTTCCAGGTCTTTTAATGCCGAATCAAGTCATTTTTAAAAACATAGGACTAAGGTTGCTTACAATACCCGCTGATCACCCAATTTCTTATTGAACAGGCTCATTAGCTCTATGTAAAAATGCAAACAGCCTGGTGCAGGATTTGCACTCGCGTCGACGGATCCGATTCCTAGGAATCTAAACCTACTTCTTGCTCTACTATTTAACCATAACTGGAGAGAGAGAGAGAGAGAGAGAGAGAGGAGAGAGAGAGAGAGAGAGAGAGAGAGAGAGAGAGTAGTTGGATGCATACCTTCCTAACGATTATAGATCTATTTGAAAATGCAAGCAGCCTCACAGATGATCTGAAATCGGGTCGACGAATCCATTTACTAAGACTAACTATTACATCACGCACCCCAATGAAACTATCTCTCTCTCTCTCTCTCTCTCTCTCTCTCTCTATATATATATATATATATATATATATATATATATATATATATATATATATATATATACGTTTAAAATCGAATGGTTTAAAATTACCGACAATAGTTTATCTAAGTAAGGCGAATCTTCAGGGTATTTTTTCATCCTACCATAGGTCTGTATTTTATAACTGGGTTGTACCCATTTTCATGGTAGGACTAAAAATACCCTGAAGATTCGTGCTACTGTGAGAAACTATAGTCGGTAATTTTAAACCACTCGATTTTAAGCGTATATTTAGCTGGTTATATTGAGCACTTATTCGTTTTATTCTGGTTAAATCCAAAAGTAAATAGTATTTTATATTTGTTTGCTTATTGGTAACTGCGATATATATATATATATATATATATATATATATATTATATATATATATATAACTAGGCTAAAATCTCACACCAGGGACCTCAACAATGATACTGGAGCGCCTGAGAGCCTATAAATATTTTCAAAATACCAAACACACCACCACTCTCGATCCCCAGACCACTACAAGAAACACGAGCACGCACCGACTAAAATAAACAAACTTCAAAGTGTCATACGAAACCAACTGACGCCATATAACCCATACACGAGAAAGAAAACATCGCTATCACAATCAGCAGCCACCCCCATCCCCATACGACAACCCCACTATAAGCAACACCCAGAGCACAACATTCAATTTCTATTCACGGCTGAAGAAGAGAGTTTATAAAAATCCCAAAAATTTACTAAATAAACGAAACTCAACTCCAAAACAACCGAGTTTCCGATATTTATTCCTTTAATGCTTCATACAAATGCCCAATCCTGATATATGTACCTCCCACAAACGGATACATATACCTAAATAAACACACATTTATATATATATATATATATATATATATAGAGAGAGAGAGAGAGAGAGAGAGAGTAGTTGGATGCATAACTTCATAAGGATTATAGATCTATTTGAAAATGCAAGCAGGCTCACACATGATCTGAACTCGGGTCGACGAATCCATTTACTAAGACTAACCATTACATCATGCACCCCAAGGAAACACACACACACACCCCCACCCCCCCCCACACACATATATATATATATATTATATATACGTTTAAAATCGGTTTAAAATTACCGACAATAGTTTATCTCGGTAACGCGAATCTTCAGTGAATTTTTCATCATACCATAGGTCTGTATTTTATAACTGGGTTGTACCCATTTTCATGGTGGGACGAAAAATACTATAGTCGGTAATTTTAAACCATTCGATTTTAAGCGTATATTTAGCTCGTTTTTTATCACCTTAATCACCTTCCACATACCAACAAAAGCCCCGAAGATGTTCTAATTAATAGATCGAAACACTGCAGCGTCGGCCAATAAACTCACCACTTAACTCATTCAGACCTGTGTTTTTTCATTTTTTTTATTATACTACATACCGTCGGATTCACTTCCTTTTATTCATATATATGTATATATATCGCTCCATTAATTTCAGCATTGGACAACTGTTCCAAATAATTCCATTTTTGAAAAATCAATGTCAGTGGAACCACAGCTTGTCAATAACTTGAGAGCTCAGGGGGAAATTATTACGCTGTTGAAAATCAGCAATTTTTGTACCATTGAGACATACAACGTCATTTTCCTTAAACGTGTGCTTGTTGATTGGGTAAGAGTGTCTCGATATATCTACTAATACCAGAGTGAGTCAAAAAGTAATGTAATTTTGTTTAAGACAGGTATGATTACCACAGGAACATGTATCATACATCAAAATGAAACTGGTCCTCTGTGGATCCCATTGTAGGGTTTATTCGCCCTTGTTTGGCTGGGCGAGTTATCTTCCCTTGTGTTTCCTGTCTCGACCGCCAGGCACTCAGACTATTTAAACAGGCAAGCGCCAAGTTTGAATTCTCTTTTTGTCTCCGGAACTCCACTAACAACCATGGGTTAGACATTTATATCTACACCCTTCTTGTGTGGGTGGTTTCACATCCCCAAAACTAAGTCAGTAAGTGACTTTACCTTATGGACTCTTCATATCTTCTATATGTACATTTATGTATCTCCTTTATACTTCCATTTTCTATCTTGTCTCCTATATGTGTTACTTATGTATCTACTAAATATATTGTATATATATCTCTTGTTAGAAATGCTCCTCCACGTGCTTATATATTAAAGTCCATTGTTATCTTTAACGACCTTGTCGGAATATTGTTTGTTCATATGTGTACCTAAGTTGGCAGGCCTCTAAGCCAACAAATTAGCAATAATTACCTTTACTACCTTTTTGAATCTAACAACATCCTTACTTCTCCATATAGTCACCGTTTCTCTCAATAGCTATGTTCCACACTCGAATGAAAGCATCTATCCTTGCCACGTAAGATTCTGTTGACTATTCTTGACATATTTCACTTCCTCGTCTCTGGAACAATGTTTGCTTCTCAAACCCTCTTTCTTGGGACCGAAGAGATTTCTGTTTAAATAGTCAGAGCGCCTGGTGATCAAGACCAGAAACACAAGGGAAGATAACTCTTCCAGCCAAACAAGGGTGGATAAACCCTACAATGGGATCTACAGAGGACTAGTTTCATTTTGATAATGTGAAGGCGCTATGAAATCTGATGAGTAGGTAGGATGCGGTAACGTTGTCCACCCGAATGAGGCGATTTTCAACCCTTGTCCTGATGCTTAGTATTTGTTCGAGCATTGTCATGCAGAAGGAGAACATTGTCGATTGGCAAGTTGGGTCTTACTCTTTGGATTCTTGTTCTGAGCCTCGTCAGGGTCTCAGTGTAGGCCTTAATCTTATTATAATGGAGATTGTGTGTTTTTATGTCTGTAACCGAAACTATATTACTATACAAGTCACAATTCCCTTTGTTATTTACATCACATTCTCCATGATTTTATTTTTATTTAAACCTCGATTATTAATAAAATTGTTTTACATCATTAAGACTGTTTACCATATCTACATACTATAAACATGCAATTGTATTTGTATATACAACAAAATAGCGGATTACAGTGTGAATTGGAAGGCTAATTTGCATATTGATATTTAAAAATTTGATTTTTAATAAATATGTGCTTAGTATTATTGATTTCTAATTGTTGATTTTATCTATTGAATATGAGCAAAAATCTCGTGGATAAATCTTAAAAGAATCCATTAACAAGAAGAAATAACTATAATATTATTCTTTACTTCCTATTTTAACTAAATAGTTAAATTAGGAAAATTTACCAATGAAAACGGGAGTAATGAAAATGATGGAAGAGTTAGTTTCAAAGTTTCTATTTTTCAATCATACCCCCTCTGTTCCAAATATTTTTATCTGAATTATTTTTCAGTTTCATTAGCCTTTCTAATTTAACATGATATTTTATTATATTAAAACTTAAATACTTGCACCCTTCGGGTGCATATATTTGCTAGTATAAATAACAAAAATGATCAGACCTCATCTCCTAAATTCCTACAATTAGATTTCCGAACACAAACTATTAGAATATACAGTCAAGACATTGGAACGGAATTTGGTAGGGAAAATGCACGATATTCATAATAAAATATAAAGGGAAAGAAAGAAACAACTGAAGGAATAGAACAACAAAAGAATATAAGAAAAGGAAAACTAAAACGTTCTATGAATATTAGAATCATTCCCATTAAGTTAAGGGAGATGAAAATTATATATATATATATATATATATATATATATATATATATATATATATATGTTGAAGTTGGGCTTTATTATGAAGAATTTAAAAATAAATGAAGGAACTCGATGTTATGGAGTACTAGATTCACTTATTTTTTTAATTATTTGTTATCATCAATTTTCGGGATCGTTAGATTCCCTTTTTCAAATGAATGTCGCTACTGTTCAACGGATCCTTTGTCTTTGTTATTGACAGCGGCGGCGTCTGTAAAATATTTGTAATAACGGAGTATTCCGATATCGGGGTTCAGTCCCCTCACGTGAGTTCGTAGTTTTAAAATCCATTTGGTTTCTGCTTGTTTTCGAGGGCTTGCCATAAGGGCAATAGGGTTGGGAAAATTATATAGGTGCTAGGGCTTGACGTGACAAGCCGATTGATCGGAGGGGGCCTCTCCGTCCGCCCGTCTAGCCCAAGATAGGGCCAAAGTGGAGTATTGTATGTCATGAATTGCTCATCCACCTGGGCTCTATGCTTAAGCATCACGGGTCGCCACCCACGGTCAACAGGTGGCCCAATTGGGGGAGTCTTACCCTCTGCAGAGGTGCAGTTGGTGCATTCTAACGCCCCAGCCGACAGGGCGGGGAATTCACTTAGAATATTTATAACTGTTCTCGTACTCAATGATATTGAGACACAGCTTGTTAAAAATTGAAGAAATTTGATAGTTTTGCCTTGATGGTTCATTTTGCCTCTTCACTGAACGTTAATAATCTTATCATTTTGACAGGATATTTTCTAGCAATGATAATATTACAAATGATGACACAAAACATATCTTTTTTTAAATTTTTATTTTCATACATATACATTTTTTTTTAAAGAATTCTCTTTTAGTTCGCCAGATTCCGGCTTGTATTAGATAATGGAATTCGTCCAGAATTTTATAACAACAGATACAATAAAAATGTATTTAGTCAGGCGGCCATTTCTATCCTGTCTCACTAGGAAGAACATTTTTCTCTTGTTTTGATCAAACTTGGCGAAGCGCCAAATTTTTTTGTTTTTCGTTGGGGAAGCATCTAAGAACATTTAGTTCTTGGACAGCGTATTTCAGTTAGGAATAATTAAATAGAGGGAAATGATAACTTGCCAACGCTGTCGTATTTTGGATAGATAATGAAAAATATTGAAATAGTTGATTCCAACGTTCTTATTGATTTGTGCTGATGATTATGGTCGTAATCTTGCCGAGATGAAAACAGATAATTAATGATGTTTATCGACTCTCATGCTAAACCGTGCAAATGATTTACAATAGAAAATTACATCACTCACATTTAGCTGATGTTGTAGCTATCAAGAAATCGATGTTGACGTACTGTAGATGAGTACATGTTCCAGTTTTCTATTACACAAGAGAGAGAGAGAGAGACATTAGAGAGAGAGAGAGGAGAGAGACAAGAGAGACAGAGAGAGAGACGGAGACAGAGAGAGAGAGAGAGAGACGGAGACATAGAAGAGAGAGAGAGACAGAGAGAGAGAGACGGAGACAGAGAGAGAGAGAGAGAGAGACATAGAGAGACGGAGAGAGAGAGAGAGAGACATAGAAAGACGGAGACATAGAGAGAGAGACATTAGAGAGACGGAGACAGAGAGAGAGAGAGAGAGAGACGGAGACATAGAGAGAGAGAGAGAGAGAAGAGAGAGATGAGAGAGAGAGAGAGAGAGACGGAGACATAGAGAGAGAGAGAGACATAGAGAGACGGAGAGAGAGAGAGAGACATAGAAAGACGGAGACATAGAGAGAGAGACATAGAAAGATGGAGACATAGAGAGAGAGACATAGAGAGACGGAGAATAGAGAGAGACAAATAGAGAGAGAGAGAGAGACGGATAGAGAGACGGATAGAGAGAGAGAGAGAGAAGAGAGAGAGAGAGAGAGAGAGAGACATACTGTAGATGAGTACATGTTCCAGTTTTCTATTACACAAGAGAGCGAGCCAGAGAGAGAGAGATAGAAGAGAGAGAGAAGAGAGAGAGAGAGAAGAGAGAGAGAGAGAGAGAGAGGACGTACAAGTTATTTTATTTATTGATCCTTTCTGTCCATAAAAGGACGATGGCGTAGTGTCCAGAAAAAATAAATGAATAAATAAATAAAAATATCAAAAATAAAAAAAATAAATATTTATCTAGTATTATCTGCGTTATTCGGACTATTGTTCCCATATTCATTGTTATTTGTACAACGTTTCGGCCGATATGCCCTCCGGCCTTCTTCAGGCATTTCTTATCTGCGCAAGTGACTCTGCAGGCCAATTCTTGAGTGACAGTCTTGGTGCACTGAATGAACTAAAAAGTTTTACAAATACAATTATACACTTTTACAAATTACGATTTTCTTTAACATTTACGTGGAAAATATTCAAAATAATTATTAAGTAATAATTAATAGTTATGCGCAACATTCTATTGAGGAAGAAAGAACTAAGTTTCAATTTCAAATTATTTTATTTTATTTTTTTACTCCTTTGATAGATTCAATGATTTTATTTATTCATGATACAAACCTCTGACATTGAATTTTTAACTCCCCTCTCAGGCAATATCTTTCAAAAATAAATTTTTCACCACCTGGTGGGCCTTTTTTGTCAGTCTTATTATAATAGAGATTGTGTGGTTGTCTGTTTGGAACCGAAACTATATCAATACCCAAGTCATAATTCCCTTAGTTATTTATGTCAGATTTTCCATGATTTTATTTCATATTTAAACACTGATTATGAATAAAATTGTTGTACATCATTAATACTGTTGGTCTCATCTACATACTAAGAACATGCAATGCTATTTATATATACAACAAAATAGAGATTTAGAGTGTACACGGGAAGGCTGATTTGCATATTGATATTAGAAATATGATTTTAATAAATATGTGTTTGGTATTTTAATTTCTCATTATTTGGTTTTATTTTAATGAATATGAGCGAAAATCTCGGGGATAAATCTTAAAAGAAATCCATTAACAAGAAGAAATAACTGTCATTTTATTCTTTACTTCCTAATTTAACTAAATAGTTAAATTAGGAAAAGTTAGCAATGAAAGATGGGAGTGATGGAAGAGTAAGTCTCAGTTGTTATATTTTTTCGATTATACCCCGCCTCTGTTTAAAATCTTTTTATCTGCCTTCTTATTTAGTTTCATTAGCCTTTATAATTTAATATAATATTTTATTACATTAAAACGTACATACTTGCACACGGAGGGTGCATATATTTGCTATTTTTTTTTAATAAAGAGAAGCTATATTATACGAGATTTTCTTTTGTTTCTTTCGTAAACTGTATGCTGATAAACATCGATTTATAATCTGGTTTCACTCATCATCATCATCATCATGTCGCGCTATTAGCACGGATATCCATGACAATCTCTCGCCAACCTTTCCTATCATTCATTTTCCCAGGGAGGTCCTCTGCGCAGCAACCTGCATCTTTGCTTAGTTGGTCAATGTAGGTCCTTGCTGGGCGGCCCACACTAGCATGTCCGTGTGTTGGCTTCCACAGGAGAACGTCACTTACGAGCTCATCCTTGCTTCTCCAGCAGTGCCCGGCATGTCTTGTCCGTCTCACTCGAATGGTTTGTGAGATGAGGGGCAGGTGGCCATATAGCTGTTTTCTCGTGGGGTGCTGGTTCCACGATTTACTCAGGACTGCACGCAGCATTCTTGTGCAGCTCCCATCCAGCTTATTCTCAAGGCGCCTCGTTAGGGTCCATGTGGTGCATCCGTACAGCAACACTGATACAACCACCGCCTGGAAGAATTGTCGCTTTAGCTTGTCAGTGAGATCGGATTTCCATATTACTGATAATTTGTTTGTGGCCGACCACGCTTTTCCTATTCGTGTATTTACATCGCTTTCTGTGGACTGGTTTCACTAATATGGCACAATGAATGGCACAATGAATCTTCGCTGTTTAATAAGAGGCATAGCTGGATCCATAAACTGACAGTAGAAGGAGGTTAATAAATAGATATTGGATGCATATTTATTTGATGATTAAACGCATTATAATATTCATTAGTAGATATCCACTGAACACACACACACACACACACACACACACACACACACACACATACATACATACATATATATATATATATATATATATATAGTCGACAATCCGAGTTCAATTTCTGGACGAACCTGTTTGCATAGCGCTAATATCAGTTTATATATGAATGGGTGGAAGCATGGATGGTAAATAATGCCAGTCAGTAGGAGGGTTTAAATACAAGGATTTTTATAAATCCCAAAAGAGAGCTCAATGTATAATGACTAATAAATCAATCATATATAGAGCATTATTTAACTTTCAAAGAAATAAAAACTTGACAAACCCTCATTTGACTATGATAAATTTATTTCGACAAGATACTTATATGAGTCTGGTCTCTTCAGTTAGATTTAAGAAAATGCAGAGAAAATTGAATAGAAAAAAATATTCACCAGAATTCAGTCTTCTCATAGTTGATTAGGAGTATATGGGGATGGGATTATTACTGCTCGAACTGCCTCATTTCTTTATCTGAATTTTTCAAGTGGTGGAAAATAATTATATAACTATGTAAGCACGTTACGCGCATACTTCATGTTTTCTGCAAGGCTCAAGCAAGGTCTTGATTGTTTTTGATTTTATTATTTATTATTCAGTATTAGTGAATGTGCATTACAATTGTGCTTATAATCTTTAGATCTTTCATTTTCATTTTTTCTTGTTTTGTTTTTGTAAATTATTGTCAAGAGAGTCAAGGGAATCCATCATATCACCATGATTTGATGAAGAGGATTATACTTTTTGTATCAATAGATCTCATGGGTTTGATTGATTTGCTTTCATATATAATAGAACAATAGTTGCTGTTACTTTAGTCATAAAAGCTCAGAATTTATCTGCGTCTGGGGACCCTTCTTCTAGGCTGATCTTTTTCCCAGAACTATAATGAGTTGGATCAAAATCAATTTTTTTGATGTCTGCCTTGAAAGCTAATGGAAAATAATAGTTTTTAACCTTACCCAAAAAATATCCGAACTTCCTACGATAAAACGACAATGAAGAATAAAAAAAAATAAGATAAAATAAAACTTTCTTCGTAGCTAAAAAAAGAAAAAAAAAAGAAAGAAAAATGGCTTAATATTTATCTAGAAAGTTATGAAATCTTTTTATTCTGTAAATTTAACAGTGCGCTGCTGAAAAAAAATACCAGATACGATTGAAGCCATAGCCGAAGCGGTGTCATTTAAAAAAAAAAAAAACAACAAAAAGAAACAACCGACTTAGGGCATTTTTTCCGAAAACCCAACCCCAACCCTAACCCTAACCTAACCCTAAACCCCTAGTTAAAATTAACAGTTTTATTATTAGAGAGAGCCCAAATTATTTATTTATTTTCCCATTAAACTAAACCCTAACCCAACCCCAAACCCAACCTAATCCTAAACCCTAACCCTTTTTTTTCAAGTGACACCGCTTCGGCTACGGACTTCAATCGTTTTTTTCAGCAGCCCCCAACAGGCTAGCGGTTTTGAGCAGGAGATCGGACGGAACTCCGCGAAATATACCCTTCGTATGTATCCAAGTCTTTACGTCATTTGTTTGCCGTTCTTTTGAATACTTACTTTCACTTGTAAATGTGATCTAGGTCAGTTGAGATTTAAACTCGGTTCTTTCAAATTTATATTTTGAAGTGAGCGTACGATTGTATTCTTCTTAAAAATCTCATTTTTGTTGTTCATTGCTTTTCTATTAGATTTTCATGTTAGTTCTGCAAATGTATCATGTTAGATTTTCCTTATTTTAACCGCCATGTAAACCACATGTTATTAAATTGCAGTGTAGCAGTTATTTGTTGCGAAATTACTATGCAACACAAAATCTTCAGGTTTCAAAATATTAAACACATGTGAGAAGTATTTAGATTTCTTATGGCTAACATTAATAGGATTGGAAAAGTTAGAAATGCAATAGGTTACTGTTACATAATTCATAGGCAGTTTATGAATGCATGACGTATCTGTTGTAAGATATTGAAATTGGGGTTCCTTCGATTCAGAATAACGGGTGCTTCAGTGGGGAAAGTTAACATAGCCGCTGATTGACAACTGGTGACTTCCGCCTTGAACTTCCGCTTACCGCGGGAATTAGACGCGTTAGAATTATTGAGTTCAGATCGATCAGAGATTCAGAGTGAGTGGACACCCTCGCTCTGATTAAGCGCTCTCCAATCCGCTGTTGGAATATGGGCTATTGACTTGTTCATGTTAAAAGAAAAATAAATACTTGGCTTTATTGATTAAGTAACTATGATTAAAGACACCTAACAATTGAGCCCAAAAAAGAAAAAGAAACAGCTCCATTGATTCAGCCCGGGAAGTCAGCCCTGAGAAGATGGCGAACGAATTAGCAGCAGTAAAAGTAGCGATAATAAGGAAGACCCCCAATTCCCTACCCCTACTCTGTCTGTCTGTCTGTCTCTCTCCATTTATACACGAGATGGGGTAACAACATTACGTGAGTAAATTTTGTCAATTCTTATGCCCTCCGATCAAAGCGGCTGCGTCACGTCAAGCCCTAGCACCTATATGATTTTCGCCAACCCTATTGCCCTTAGAAAGCCCCAACCCCTTTTTATCATATGGTGCTAGAGGCCAGTGGCTGCGGGTCTACATGTCCTGGGAATGACGTTAAACTCTATCTTTGATGCGTGCAGGTTCCGTTTTGGAGGTTTGCGGGAATGTGGAGCACCCCTTCATCACCATTGCACCTGCGTCCACTCTGACCCAGAGTGTAGTACCTGTTATTGGTCCCCTCTATGGTTTAAATTAGAAAAATGTATTATAAAAAATTGTATTATCCATTAAGAATTGATTTATTTCAAAACTTATCGGCATTAAATGACCATTGAGGTTGATATGCCGTTAAAACAAACAAACAAACAAAACAAACAATAACAATTTCTTATTGTTAAGATAACTGTGAAGAGAGTGAGAAAAAGGGCGTGAAAAATCAGTTTGGATGACAAAAAGTCCACTGAGACTTGCTAAAATAGCTATTGAGAAAAAAACCAAGAACGTCGTAATGGCACACGGCAAGATATCCTGAAATGTATTCCCAAGTTCTTCCAGACTCAAAGAGCAAGAAATTGCAGCCAACTCAACTCAGACCCAAACAACAGATTCCAGCTTCGAAGAAGTAAAACAGTAATAGAAGTAAGTATTCATAGTTATTCTATAGATATATATATATTTTATAGCATAGGTTATTATTTAAAAATAGGGCAGACTGGACTCTTTAACCTTGTTAAGCTAAAATTCTCGAGAGGTAAACTGCTGAATTCAAACCTGATTAAATCCGCTTCGGGATGGTCACTACTAGAATAGGCCCTCAGTCCAAATAGTGATCTATTTCACTAATTTCAATTTTTTTTAGTATTCTAAATTTTGTTTAGATTTTGTGTTAACGGCATATCAAACCGTCTATGGTTATTTTTGCCAAGAGCCTAAATTAGATGAGGAAGGTCAGATTGGAATTGGAATTTCACCTACGACGATTGCCACAAACCAACACGTGACCCACTAGAAATGTATCAGATCATTTTCGATTCCGCCCTGTATAAAATAAACACATGTATGCCTTTATCCAAATGAACATTTGAATTTCATATGAATGACACAACTTATCCAAATCTTCAGAAACGCTTGCAAGTTAATGTTTTGATTTTAAAGTGAAGATATTACTTGTCCTGTCACATAGAAAACCCATTCACTGGAAAAAGAAAAGAATGTTGAATATTCAACAGAATTTTGAGTGTTTTCTACGGCATACTACTAAAATTTGAGATCATTTGAATGGGAATCAGTCAAGTTATTAGATTACAAAATTATAATCATTTTTTTTCTTCTCAGAAACACCCTGTACAGTCAAATGAATCACTAAAAAACAAATAACAGATATATGTATAGTATTCTTTGTGAAAATATGTTCATACAATTCTTGAATCGCTGAAAACAACAATAAAAAAATAAGTCAATTTAAAAATATAAAAAGTTATACATTTCTTCGAAAAACAAAATATCAAATTTATGATTTTACCAAAATTGAAAACACAAATAGTTGAAAGAATATTCTATTGCATATTATTTTTGAACAGGCCCAAAGATTACCAAACATCAGGCTGTCTACTGAACTCCAGCCTACGCTGTGCTGGGCACGTCCCCGGATGCAGGAATCATGTCTTGCTAAAGATAACATAGTTTATGGCGACCTCTCCCCCAGCCATCCGCTGAAAGTGGGGCATAAGGTAGTGATACAGGGTCTACTTAAAATATTTTTCATTAACCAGCCACAGTCCGAACATCGTCGATATCTCAAACCTGAGTGAGCTATAAATACGCTTGGTGTTACTTGCTATTACATAATAATTATAGCATTCCTAATTTTATGCAACAGTAGTGTAGAAACAAAATGGCTGTTATAAGTTCAGCCGGCGGCCTTGAAGGATTGAATGACAAGGCTTGGACCTCGTCCTGCATCCTTCGTTATAATATATATATATATACTATATATATATATATATATATATAATATAATATATAGTATATATATGTGTGTGGTGTTGTCGTTGTGTGTGTGTATGGCTGTCGCGTAAATTCTTATTTTTTCATGGCGGGAATATATATATATATATACATAAGTAATCCCACAAACACCGCATTTTGACGTTTCACGTCTCTTGGTGTAGCTAGACACAGCAACTACCTCTGCCGTAAAAGGGGCCGCGTGGTAAACTATTGAATACATACATTTGATCATATATTTACGATCAACAGAGAGATCTAGTCTGTAAACAGATGATCGATTGCTTTATACTGCCAGGGAAAGTTGATTTATGTCACCCCTAGAGAGATCTACCGGTTTTGCTAGCATATATACACACACAAATATATATATATATATATATATATATATATAATATTATATATATAGATGAGAGAGAGAGAAGAGAGAGAGAAAGAGGGACCGAGATAGAAGAGAGAGAGAGAGAATGGAGATGATGTGTTAACTAAATATATGTTACAAAACGCGAAGCTATGTACAACACCACACATACCAACATACACACACGCGCGCGCCACCACCCACCACACACACATTATATCTATTTTATTTATTTATTTATAGTTATAATATATTACGTTTTGTGAGTTTCGTTTGCGTGTAGCAAACATTCCTTTTTTTTTTTCATAGGGGGAAACTTTTTTTTTAATATGTTTAATCCATTTAAAATGAAAACATTCTTTTGGTTTTTTTTTTTTTACTTTTGATTTTAAAAAACGTTTTTGGGTTTATTTTTTTTTTTTTTTTCCCCCCCAACAAAATTGGGTTTTTATTTTTTTTTGTTTTTTCATTTTGGAAATTTTTGGAATTAAAATTAACTGGAGTGAATTATTTTCCTTTTCAAATGCAAAAATAAAAACTGATCTCTCT
>CM042155.1:10360098-10362598 GCA_023376005.1 Doryteuthis pealeii
AGAACTGACTGATAAACGCATTTCATTTTACGTTTATGTTCATTTTTTTCAGCAATTGTTTTTGAAGATTTGTTTTCATACGATGCGATGTGATATCAAATATCATAACCGCATTCCCAAATTGTTTGGGAAAATACGTTGTGTAGCCGCATTGTTGAAATTGGTTATATCAAAGAATATTTTATCTCGCTAAAAATTCCTTTGAGCGGACTATTCAGTAAACAGTATTGGAACAGAGATCTGTCAGCAAAATGTAGCCGTGGCTGAGAAATGCAAACCATGCTGAAATTTACAAAAAGAATTTGTGATGTAACGCGAAACATTTTTACTTAAAAAACTTAAATAATATGTAATATCTCGTTTGTGGTGTAATGGCTTATGATTGTTTATCTGCGCATATCAACCCTGTTTTGGTAACTAAATGCCGATCAAGTCATTTAGACTCTACGGTGCATACAGCCACCAAGCTGTGCTTAGAATAGAACAGCTCATCACTGTATGTAATGCTAGTTGAAAAACTGCGTACTCCAGCGTGGAAAACAGAAGACGGTGACTGTAAGCCGTGTGTCTATAATAATTAGAAACTACACTGCAGGCTTACTAATAATTCACGTTTAACTGGGAGCCCCTACCTCTGGCTAGTTTACATAGTAATGACCATTTAAGCAATATGTGGGCTACGCTAATCAACCTGAATATCAAAATAACTTGATTCGGGCATTAAATGATCCGGAATGGTTGTGGGTGCCAGTAAAACAAAAAACAAACAACCAAACCAGACTCTGCTTATGTGTCCACATCTCAACGAAGCTTCGTTAAAAAACTACATATGAAAGTTTGAAAAGAGAAGAAGTTAGAGGGATATATATTATTATATATATAGTATTATAATATATAATATATATATATGAGAGTGCGAGTAAAATAAACAATATGCGTTATTTGATATGACTTTAGCCGACACTTTTGGAGCGCATATGTGCTTAATTAAGTCATTACCTAATTTTGAAAATTTAATAGTTAATTAATAATTATTAACTCATTAATTCACGTTAATTAAGTAACTAATTAATTTTCAAAATTAGCGTTATGGACTTCAATTAACACATATCCTCAAAAAAATATATATATAGAGAGAGTGGAGGACAGAGTGTGTTAGAGAGAGAAATAGAGAGATGATGTTTATTGTTTTGCTTTTCACACAGGTGTCTAACTTCTGGTTTCCCTGATAAGAACAAAACGTTATCTTGTTGGTGTCTCTTCAGTTCGTTCTTTGTTTTTTCATCTTTGAGACTACCCTTTTATATAGGATATCATAAGTGCGAGGTGCGTGGGCTAATAAGTAAGAGTCATAGGAAAATGGACTCGTCCGGCCGAGACTTCAAATCCTAGCTGAAAGCTGTTCGTAGTTCTTGTTTCAAGTCCAGCTACAGTGTAGCAGTCCCAATTACGAAAACTCAAGCACGCAGTTATACTACAATTTATTAAATCTCCAGATTGAAGAGGTGGTGTGAACAAAGAACAGAGGTGAGGGGCGAACGTCAAGGCCTGTCGTAATTCTCGAAGGAAGCCGGCTAGACTTTGCCTGGCATGTCGGACAAATAGAATCGTATTTAAGGATTCCGGCGACCGGGATTGGCTCGACAATCTCGTGTGTGAGACGCAGACACCCGGATGTTAAGGGGAAACTATTATAAGTAGAAGTGGGGTGACGGCAGGAGTTGAATTGCGATTTTGAGTTGCTGATGTTTTACGACGAGCCGCGATTTTCAGCTGCTGAAGATTTTTGACGGCGGCGACGACGACATTGTTGAGAAGGCCGTTTGACTCGTTTCTTTTTGCCCCCCCCCCCCCCCACAACAAGTCGAATATTTATTTTTCCCCTCTATGTTTTTTTTCATTTAGATGTTGTTCATATCTTTTTAGAAAAATTTTAGTTTAAAATAAAAAAGAGAGAATAAAATTTAAATTTATAAGTACTGGTTGTTGTTGGCTTCAAATCGTGATATATCGATTTTCTTAAAAAAATATTACTTCCATTAAAAATAGTAAAACTTGGTTATTTTATTTATTTTTTTCATTTTTTTTTTGTTTTGTTTTATGATTAGTTGTACCTGAGGTGGAAACACAACACTCAGGTGCAAATTTAGTTCCACGAGCGAAAAAAAAACAATTTTGTTAGGTTCTGAATTATTCATTCATCTAGATATTTTTAGAGAGAAATAGGGTTTCGGTTAGTACAGTTCCTGCTAAATGAAATTCCTGATTCCATGTGTACATGACGTGCCATTCCAATTTCGGGCAATGTTGCCATAAATAAAAAGCAGTGTCCCCGAACAACAAAATTCTAGGGTCCCTTTCGAATTATTCTGATGCATACCGAAATTTTGGATAGCATCTTGCATATAGATAAGCTTTGATTTATTTGGCTGTTGGCCACACATTGTTTACAGTATCAGAAAATGCAGGTGGTTTACAATCTCAGTTAATCAAGTTCAGC
>CM042155.1:10367598-10375098 GCA_023376005.1 Doryteuthis pealeii
CATGTGCGTTGCGATACGCATTGTTATAGCGATAGGCATTCGGGAGAGGGGCGTTATGTTGTAGCGATACGCATTCGGAAGAGGGGCGTTATTTTGTAGCGATACGCATTCGGAGAGGGGCGTTATGTTGTAGCGATACGCATTCGGAGAGGGGCGTGTTGTTGTAGCGATACGCATTCGGAGAGGGGCGTTATGTTGTAGCGATACGCATTCGGAGAGGGGTGTTATGTTGTAGCGATACGCATCGAGAGGGGGTTTATGTTGTAGCGATACGCATTCGGAGGGGCGTTATGTTGTAGCAATATGCATTCGGAGAGGGGCGTTATGTGTTACGATACGCATTCGGAGAGGGGCGTTATGTTGTAGCGATATGCATTCGGAGAGGGGCGTTATGTTGTGCGATACGCACTCGGAGAGGGGCGTTATGTTGTAGCAATCGCATTCGGAGAGGGCGTTATGTTGTAGCGATATGCATTCGAGAGGGGCGTTATGTTGTAGTGATACGCATTCGGAGAGGGGCGTTATGTGTAGCGATACGCATTTGGAGAGGGCGTTATGTTGTAGCGATACGCATTCGGAGAGGGGCGTTATGTTGTAGCGATACGCATTCGGAGAGGGGCGTTATGTTGTTACGATACGCACTCGGAGAGGGGCGTTATGTCGTAGCGTTACGCATTCGGAGAGGGGCGTTATGTTGTAGCGTTACGAGTCTATTTGAAAGGAGTGATGACGGGTTAATAGTAATCGTACTAGACTTATCATCTTTTTCTGTTTTACAGTTCAAGACTGGAATCCGGTCGTTGAATCTGATGTTGGGTTGGATGGCATTCTCACTGTTTGAGTCTATAAAGTTACAATATTGTAATTATCTACAACTGATTTATTAATTAGGAACAAACAAACAATGAATAAATAGAAATTAAATACGAAAATTAAATACGAAAAATTTATGAATATATATTTTAAAAGGTAAATAAAAAATAAATTATATAATACTTTAAGAAAAAATTTACAGATGAAATTCGTTCATATACTCCTTACAAGTCAAATACATGAATTATAAAAATGAAAATAAACAAAGCCTCCAAAAATGATTGAAAATAACAATTAATTTTTAGACATTCTAATGAAAATTCTCTATATTAAAAAAAACAACAACAGGGGGTTCAAAGAGACCAATATATATATATATATATTATATATATATATATATATATATATATATATATATATATATATATTGTTGGAAATATTTTTCTACTTTCAGAAAAATACCGACCATTGAACTAAAACTGATGTTAACAAAAAGGTTAGGGAAAAATCAGGCTACAAACGGTCTCGCTTGATAGTGAAAGAATAATTTTTATTTACAGAAATATCTCTGCAAAGGAAGCAAATGAAAAATCAATTGGAATCCCTTGAGGATATCTTATCTTGTGTCGTGCATAGTTTTTAAATAACAACACAAAGCGTTCTTGATTTTTTTTCTCCTGAACTGATTTATTTCATTTCCAACTCAAAACACCTTGGGTAACAGACACGCATCTTGTGCCTGCTCCCTCCAACTGCTTAGTTCCAACTTTATTCCAAAAAATCTTTACAATAATATGTACACGTAACTTCTGGGAATTTTTATCTTTTTTTTCTGCCTTGTTTGTTACATTGTGTCATATATGGACATGAAGCGTCCAGAAAATATGGACCAGACGACCGCCATTAAACACGTGAAACGAGGTCACCAGTGTACAGAATCGAGACTCGTGAACCGAAATGTAACTGGCAAAAACGACGCGGTCTAGAATGATAATGTGTGGTGAAAATTACTCGTGACACGCTAGAGTAATCTCGACGGGCGCTGATGTATACAGGTGAAAGAAAAATATACTCTCTCTCTCTCTCTCTCTCTCTCTCTCTCTCTCTCTCTCTCTCTCTCTCTCACACACACACACACACACACACACACACATATGCACCGGGGCTGGTGACGAAGAATAGACAAAGAATTCTTTATGTATGTGTTCGTGTGCGCGCGTGTGTATAACTAAAGAAGAACTGCATGTGAGAAAAGATATGGCGTAAAACCAGTGTTCGATTTACATTCGATTAACGCAGAGCAGCTATTAAACCCATAAACAGTGGAATCATTGGACCATATTACCTTTAGGCACCCCTTTTTGATCTCGATTAAGAAAGGACATGTTTTTCATTTACACCGTCAATATCCGGTTGTTTTAACAAACGATTTTTAGATTTCTTTTTAAATTATAAAACTAACCCCTAACCCTAACGCTAACCCCTAACCAACAACCGGATATTGATGGTGTAAATGAAAAACATGTCCTTTCTTAATTGAGACCAAAAAGGGTTGCCTAAAGGTAATATGGTCCGAATCATTTATACTATAAATCTGTTACCATAAATTTAATGGAAATACGGTGAGGAAATTAATCCGACAATATGAGAAGAAAATATTTTAAAAATATAACAAACACAGGATGTTATGATCAGGGGAAACAATTATGCTTAAGTATTGACACATAAAATTGTTTCCCCTGATCATAACATCCTGTGTTTGTTATATTTATAACTTTAATGTATTTTATTCAAATTTAAGGTGGAAATGTGTATAAAGCGTATATATAGTGTGGGGCATAAAAGTAAAGTTAACTGAGTAACCTATTGTCGGTATCAGCCAAACACCAAGTATATACCATTTTCGATAGCGCTGGACCAAGGACATTTTTGGCTGAGGTGTAGCGCACAGATCAGATTTCCCAAGCTGTGCTACTCATGCGCTGAGTCGACAAGGGTCAGTATCGGTCAGGACCTTGCGGTAGCTAGGCGGATGCTCTACCGACTGAGCTTTGGTTCACGAGCCATTTCCCGGGAAAATTATAATAAATAATAAATAATATTGATAAAATACATGGATAGAGCATGTGACATTCAAACGGAAAGAAATTTGGGCATTCTAAAATAGAGAAAATTACTGCTATAGATAGTTATGTACGTATACATATTGAGATAGATAGATAGACATACATACAGGCATCCTTGTATGGGAATTCCATTGGTTAGCAATATAGTCTCGCACTTTGATAACTGCTGAATAGGGAATGTAATCCTTGTTGGATACCCATACTGCTGACCATGTGTCAAATCTTAGCTGTGAGGTGTTCCCTGTGTAACGGGTATCACCGTAAGACAAGAGTGTTTTTAGTATTATTTGTATTATTCGGACTATTCTTCTCATCTTCATTGTTATCTGTACAACATTTCGGCCGATATGCCCTCCAGCCTTCTTCAGTTCTTGTCAAACTCAGGAACCTTCTCGAACTCGTGAACCTTCTTTTCGAACTCGGGAATCTTCTTGTCGTAATCGGGAGCAATCACGGAACTTTGAACCTAACTCTTTATTTAGTTCACGGAGGTATCCTGTTCTCATTCCGCAAACCATAGCTGGGGTACAGGTCTTAAGCTGTGTTAATTATTATTCTATGTTACTGCTGCCCCTGACTGTTTTTACTTCACATAGCACTAATGCCCTTATACATCCCACTATTCTCCCTCCAGCTATGGCTAAATAGTAGGACAGACTGGGCGCTTTAAATTTGGTATTGCAACCGGTATAAGAAAAGGAAAATTATGAATTTGAAATTATTAAACTCTGTTTAAATTTGAGACATGCAGTTTGTGCGTAGGAGTTGACATCCTTATATTTGATATAACTTTACGTATTAAATACGTACAATTGATCTTAAGCCACACAAAAATGCAAAGCTTATCAAATAAGTACCTACTGAAATTGATATACATACATACATACTTAAATAATGACTGAGATTGGGTTCCCCGTGAGATAGTGTGATGTGAAAAGTATTAATCCGCGTATCCCTCCACCAGCTATTGATTAAATAGTAACACTAATGTTCTTCTACAAGTATGACTTTGGCATTACATAACCAGCGACGGTTGGTTATGCCGTTAAATAAAGAGACCAAATCAAAAACGAAGAAAGCCACTATTATTAAATTTAGAATGATCAATTAGTGAGATAGATCATTAATTTGGACTGAGCCTATTCTACTAGAGACCACCCGAAGCGGAGTTTAACAGGTTTAAATTCAGAGTTTTCTTTCTCCTAGACTGGTTGTCTAACCAAGGTAAAAGATTCCAGTCTGCCCTACTATTTATCCATAGCTAGAGGAAGAGTAGTTGGATTCATACTTTTCCCAAGGGTATTAGCACTATGTGAACGGTAGCTTCGTCTATGATTTGAACTCGGGTCGACGAGTCCATTTTCTACGACGCTAACCATTTGACCACGCGCCTAAAACTAATTTATGGATGTGCACAATTAAACTCATTCGAATGGGATCAGAATCACGGAGTAAATGATTGTTAACATGTCTACACTTAGATATTAATTCGGTTCTTGATTAAGCGATGTATGCATTAAAAACTATTAATAGGAATAAATTAATGTCTTCCTAGTCAAAAACTATCTATATTAACAGACTGACTTATTTTCAAATAATTTTATGGATTAATAAGTTGTAAGTTGTAATTGAAAACTATGAGTCACCCGTCTACTGACATTACATGATAAATAGATTGGCCTATCAATTACATTTGTCTACGATGTTTTTTCAAGTCAAATATATAATAGTTCATTTTATGTCGTTTTTCCCCCTGAATCCAAAACATACTCATTCTTTCTAATCGGATCAATTTTTAAGATACAAGCTTTACTTGAAATATATAGAAGAATATCATAGATATAAGTAGAGTCCGTGAACTTTAGAATAAGTGTTAGTATTATTTACAACTTGTTGTGAAGTATTCAAGCACATCTCAAAAACCAGACCTGACTAAACACAATGAATGATAATTTTAAATTAAGCATACAATAGCGATCATATACCACTTGAAAAATCTTTGATTTGTGGAAGAAATTAACGATGGCCAGTGTTATGTAAGGTAAGTGTATAATTTAAACATAAGTGTTTGACAGGAAGAACTCATGCAAGAGTTCATGTAAGTTTTATAGACAGGTATTATGCTGACCTATTAGCATCTCTCATTAGTTGGTTTGGGCTGGTGAGCACCTAGTCATGAGATCAAGTCAGTTAATCAGATTAGTCTCGGGCGTCTTACTGGTCAGATTGGAGGCACGTCGTGTAATGGTTAGAGTTTTAGGAAATGGACTCATCGATCCGAGTTCAAATCCTAGACGATACTGTTTGAATTTCACATAACGCTAATACCCTTGGTAGAGGTATGCATACAAGTACTCTCCCTCCAGTTATGGGTAAATAGAAAGGCAAACGGAGCTCTTTAATCTTGGCTTGTTTACCAGTCTAGTAGAAAAACTCTGAATTCAAACCTGTTACACTCTGCATAAGAATGGGACCTTGTTTTTGACAATAATTTAAATACTCATAGATAGACTTAAGCAATTTATGGGGACATTGTGACGTAGTCTCGGTTACAGTCATACAGATCTCCATTATAATAAGACTAGCAGCGGCTACCCGGCGTCGCCTGGGTAGAGGGGAATTTTTTTAATGTTAGTCCCGCAGATCCATTATTACTGAATAGGGAGTTGAATCCTCGTGTGATGCCCCATTTAAATCCCTATGTAAAAAATAGACCTTGCATTGATCCAGCTACTCTGAAAAGAAATCTTAATGTCTACTATCTAAAATATTAAATGAAAAAAAAAAAACAACACAAAAACATGTTGTTATCATTTCAATTTTATTTTTTAATTATCTTCACGAATATAAATCAAATCTCTATTATTTTTTGTCATCTGGTGATATTTAAGGTGTAT
This sequence comes from Doryteuthis pealeii, assembly GCA_023376005.1. NCBI lineage: Eukaryota > Metazoa > Mollusca > Cephalopoda > Myopsida > Loliginidae > Doryteuthis > Doryteuthis pealeii. Next base: position 10,373,435 of record CM042155.1, read on the forward strand.
ATATATCTAATTTGTCGTTAATTGTTTATACATATACACACAACTTCCCTATATATATGTATAGATAGATAACGGAAAAGAGATGAACAATTAGAATATGACCTTGTGCCACATCCTACTCGTACGGAAGGGTTGTTAAAATTATACTGATCAGACATGTGTAATAGCTGTTTTAGACAGTGTGGTTGAAGTTGAGAATTGGTTTACTAAGCGTTTCTTCAGAGAGTTTTGCCATGTTTTTTTCAAAGCTCTGTAAAACGGATTTTTGCAAGGGATTTTTCTTAGTCTTACAATTTTTAATTTTTGAAATGAAATTCAAGTGAAAATAGAAAAATGGATATAGTCTTGTCTCACCACCTGTAGGATCGTGTTCATACCCTGCCCCCTGGATTATCAGAAAGTTTGTAAAGCCCACAAGACAATAAATAAAAAAACAGAGATAAGAAAATATGTAATCATAGCTCTTCTCATAAGGACGTTATTTTTTCAAATCCTATTTTGAGGCGATAGAATAGAATGATAAACAAGATGTCAGCAGTATTTACGAAACTAAACCTTTATCAGCCGACAGAGACCTGCACGAACAATGGCTTCGGTAACACAGAAAAATGTTCGCATGATACACGGAAAAATATCGGGGGTTCCGAAAATTCCGGCACAGACATAGAAGAAAACGAAAGGTAAAGAAGTAAATAAATAACAATAAAAGAAGAGACCCAGTCTCTCCTCTATATTTAAAATTAATAACATTTGTCCTTCTTTTAATAACTGCTTATATCTGTTAAAATATTTTTTAACCCTATCTAAACCGAAAAACCTACGAAATAGCAGAGGCGGTCACTACTAGAAGAGGCTCTGTCCTAATTAGTGATCATCCACTATACAATTAATCATTTAGTGTGTTTTTTGTAAAGAATGTAATGTGTGAAAATAAACATATTTCTTCTTCTTCTTCTTCTTCTTCTTCTTCTTCTTCTTCTTCTTCTTCTTCTTCTTCTTCTTCTTCGTCCAAAAAAGATATATAAAAATGTATACCTTTTCATATAACATATATGAAAAGGTATACATTTTTATATCTTTCTTCTTCTTCTTCTTCTTCTTCTTCTTCTTCTTCTTCTTCTTCTTCTTCTTCTTCGTCATCCAATAAAGATATATAAAAATGTATACCTTTTCATATAACATATATGAAAAGGTATAAATTCTTATATATCTTTATTGGAAGAAGAAGAAGAAGAAGAAGAAGAAGAAGAAGAAGAAGAAGAAGAAGAAGAAGAAGAAGAAGAAGATGTTTATTTTCACACATTACATTCTTTATTAAAACTAAGACGGAGGTGGGGATATATGAGTCAACCCAAGTCAACCCAAATCAACCCAAGAAGTTCCAGATAAAGAACTCAGTATAACCCAATCCGGTTAGCATAGAGAATAGAAGGCAGAGATAAGATGAGTATAATAACAATGAGAATAAGAATACGACTATTTAACACATATACTTTGGCACACATAATATTTAACCACAGTCAATCTTATTAATAATGGAGATTGTGTAACTATCTGTCTGTAATTGAAAGTACATCACCACTGACGACACAATTTCCTTAGTTATTTGCGTAATATCCTCAACGATTATGAAATAGTAATTATTTAATATTAATTAGCATCTT
>CM042155.1:10380098-10405098 GCA_023376005.1 Doryteuthis pealeii
TATCTCAACCAATTCAAATCTATCTATCTATCTATCTATCTATCTATCTATCTATCTATCTCAACCAATTCAAATAAATCTATCTATCTATCTATCTATCTATCTATCTATCTATCTATCTCAGCCAATTCAAATCTATATATCTATCCATCTATCTCAACCAATTCAAATAAATCTATCTTTCTATCTATCTATCTATCTCAACCAATTCAAATAAATCTATCTATCATTCTATCTATCTATCTATCTATCTATCTCAGCCAATTCAAATCTATCTATCTATCTATTCATCTATCTCAACCAATTCAAATACATCTATCTATCTATCTATCTATCTATCTATCTATCTATCTCAACCAATTCAAATAAATCTACTTATCTATCTATCTATCTATCTATCTATCTATCTCAGCCAATTCAAATCTATATATCTATCCATCTATCTCAACCAATTAAAATAAATCTATCTATCTTTCTATCTATCTATCTATCTCAACCAAGTCAAATAAATCTATCTATCTATCTATCTATCTATCTATCTATCTCAGCCAATTCAAATCTATCTATCTATCTATCCATCTATCTCAACCAATTCAAATAAATCTATCTATCTATCTATCTATCTCAGCCAATTCAAATCTATCTATCTATCTATCTATCTATCTCAACTAATTCAAATAAATATCTATCTATCTATCTATCTATTTCAGCCGATTCAAATCTGTTTATCTCTCTCTCTCTCTCTCTCTCTCTCTCTCTCTCTATATATATATATATATATATATATATATATATATATATATATAAACCAATTCAAATAAATCTATCTATCTATCTATCTATCTATTCGATCAATCATCTGGTCATGTCAAGCTCTAGTATGATTGTCCCAACCTTACTGCATTTATGGCAATCCCCAAACCTGTTTATCGTATATGTGCTAGTATGCGGAGGCTGAGGGTCTTAGTTTCTTGGATATGACGTTAAGCTGCCTCTATTGGTGAAGTTTAAACTTTGAAGTTCTGGGGAGTGGGTAGTACCCCTTCATCATCATTACTCCCAGGTCCACTTTGACCGGCAGTGGTAGTGCCTTTTAGGGTTCCATCTATCAATTAAATAGAAAAATAAGTTTAAAAATGTGTTCAAATTAAGTTTTAAAAATTTGAACACCCATCTATCATGAATAGAACAAAACGTATTCGGCATAAAATAACCAAATAAGGGTTGACATGCCGTAAAATCCAATAAACCAAAACGAAACCAAGACCAATTTCTTAAGCGGAGTTTAATAGGTTTACTTCTTCTAAACTCTGAATTCAAAGCTGTTAAAACAACCAAATCCGCCTTGATATTTACCAATAGCTGAAGGGATAATTGTTGAATTCATACCTTTCCCAAGGGTATTAGATTAATGTGAAATGCAAACAACCTCGTCCATTTTCTATGACGATAACCATTACAGGAATGGTGCCGCTTGCGCTAGACCATAGAGATTGACCATGGAGATTGATTTTACGTCTGTGGTGGAGCTCAAAACGTACCATCAGCTCCCCACTTTACTGCACAGGTCCAAACATTAATACCCCTATATTGAGTTGAATTTCACATAGCGCTAATACCCTTGGGAAAGGCATGAATCCAATTCTCCCTTCAGCTATGGGTAAATAGCTGGGCAGACTGGGCTCTTTAACCCTGGCTAGGTAACCAGTCTAGGAGAAGGAAAACTCTGAATTCAAACCTGTTAAACTCCGCTTAAGAAATTGACCTTGTGTCACATCCTGCTCATGCGGAGGGGTTGGTAAATATATATATATTAAGTTGACGAGGACCGGTATCGAACCCGGAAAATTATGATTTCGAGGCGGAGGTAAGCCAGACCATGGATTAAAGTTAGCAGTGTTCAAAATCTACTTGCCATCTACGATTTTGAATTCTGATTTTTAACGCATGCAGGAACTCCTTCTTAGAAAATTAATACAACTACCATCTTCATGAATATTTTCATTTGATGTGTCCTTATGTCATACAAATCTAAACTAAAAAAATAATATATATGTAAAATATAGTCATTTATTAGTTAATGGGCCGGGTTAGCTCAGTCGGTAGAGCGTTCGGCTAGAAACCACAAGTTTCCTAGTTCGAGGACCGCCCTCACGAACTCGTTAGTGTAACGTGCCTGCTCTTAATTGCTTATAAGTCGTCTTGCTTCTTATTATTACAATGTTTGATATGTTTATTTAAGAGCTATTACCGAATAGTTCAATATGTGAAAAGTATGATAATCTTGATTTAACTTTAATTCTTTTTTCTTTCCTTCCTTGTTTTTATATTTCCATTATATTTAATTGAAAAAGATTTCCTTTATCGCTTCCGTACACGTACTCCCTCTCTATATATTTCCCCTACTTTCTTTTTTTTCATACTAATTTTTTTCTGTGTCACATGTCTTTTTTCCCTTCCTTTCATTGCATGGGGCCGGGTTAGCTCAGTCGATAGAGCGTCCGGCTAGAAACCACAAGGTTTCTAGTTCGATCACCCGCCCTCGCCAACTCAGCGTTGAAGCACAGAACGATGGTAGGTGTGGCGCTCCACCTCAGACGCTAAAATAATCTCATTGGTCTAGCGCAAGTGAAAAGGGGATAGACTCCCTCGATGATTGGCTGATACCGACATTAGGCCGTCCCGACGACTTATTAGTCAACAGCTTTTATTTTCAAAGTCTTATGATTACTATAATGCCTTTTGGATGCTCTAGTGACTGAGCTAAACCTGGCCAATGATGCCAGTGATTAGAGTTCAAGCCTACTTAAAATCTTCGATCTTGAATCCAGATTTTTACCGTTTGAATAATAAACCGAACATCCCAAGAAATAGTTCCATTTTTATTTGCCCTAGTGCCACACAAAGCGGTTTAGCTCAGTTTGGTAGAGCGTACGGCTAGGAATCACAAGGTTCCTGGTTCAAAACCGGCCCTCGCCAACTCAGTGTATGAGTCGCACAGGGATCTATGGGGTAAAGTGAGGAGCTGATCGTAGGTGTGGTGCTCCACTTCAGACGCCAAAAATAATCTCTTTGGTCTAACGTTAGGGTAAAGGGGATCGACTCCCTCGCTGTATGACTCATACCGACATTAAACCACCGCCGACTTTTTATTCTCATAGAGATTCGTAGTCTATCTGTCAGTAACCGAAACGACGTCAAAACTTACGATACAATACCCCCAGGAATTAAGAGGGTTTATTAATGTGTACTTAATTCAAAGTCAAAATCATTAAGTATATAGTTTATATTCAAAATCATTAATACAATATCAATGATAATCTTATTTATTAACGATGTCTCTATAAAAATCTATGTTAGACTTACCTCAAAACAGCCCATTTTATAAGTGAATTTAAATTCCTGCAATCAGTCTTATATATCACTAAGAAATAAAGGTTTACATAATATATGGTGTTATTAATTTGCATACTGGTCTTAACAAAAACGGGTTTGATAAATAATTACTTAGTGCTATTGATCTCTAATATTATTGTTTTATTCTTCAACGTATAAAAATCAATCCTATTAATGGTTTTATATCGAAACCAATTAAAATATAATTAAAATAAGAGCAATCTTTTTACATGCGTTCTTATTTAATACCCTTAGTTTTTCTAATTTAAAATATTTAATTACCTTAAAACTTAAATACTTACACCCATGGGGGGGGGGGCATATTCTGGCTAGTATATGTAAACTATGGAGGCGCGCGGGCTAGTGGATAGAGTCGTGGAAAATGGACTCGTCGGTTCGAGTTCAATTCCTAGACGAAGCTGTTGGCATTTCACATAGCGCTAATACCCTTGGGAAAGGTATGAATCCATATATTCTCCCTCCAGCTATGGGTTAAATAGTAGGGCATATTGGGCTCTTCAGCCTTGGGTCGGTCGTTGATTGGGTTTATGGCAACCCTTGATGCACCAATTCTTTCCTATCGACTGTGCCAAAGAGTGTGGATGGTCCAACACAAACCTTCACCACTATAAACAAATCCCTGTGTGGGAGTTCATTGTGTGTATGAACCCTCATACGTCGAAAATCGACGGGAGAGTCCATTTTTTTATATGTAAACCAATAGGCACGCTTTTATTCTCAAAGTATTTTGATTTCCATGATTCCTCTTCGCCCTGTCGAATAAACACACGAATCGACGCTAGTTCTGGGTTAGGCGAGGCCAAGTTTCTCATAAGATCAGATTCAAAGGTCATAGAAAAGGAAACCATAAAAAGAACAGTGTGTGATTAGCACGGATACTGTCAATGCTTCCGGGTTCAATTTGAATGGTAACTGGGAATAAAGGAATATCATGGATTGCGGCAGTTGAAATTCGCATTGTAAACCTCGTTTATTAGCTTTAGCTACATTTGCCATTCTTCGTTTTAAACACGTATTCGATAAAGGCTTCCTTCGGTATCCATACATTCCCGTTTCAAATCCTAACCTGTTTACAGAATTGATATTATGGGCGTGAGTCAAAAAGTAATGCCATTTTGTTTAGGACCGATATAATTACCAACGCAGGAACGTGTATCATACATCAAAATGAAGCTGGTCCTCTGTGGATCACATCTCTACTTCTCAACATACGTGAGTCAAAAAGTAATGCCATTTTGTTTAGGACCGATATAATTACAAATACAGGAACGTGTATCATACATGAAAATAAAGTTGGTCTTCTGGGGATTACATCCCTACTTCTCCACGTAGGTGATTAACAAAGTAATGCCATTTTGTTTAGGACCAATATAATTACCAACACAGGAACATGTATCATACAAAAATATAAAGCTGCTCTTCTGTGGATCACATCCCTACTTCTCCAGATAGGTGAATCACAAAGTAATGCCATTTTGTTTATGACCGATATAATTACCAACACAGGAACATGTATCATACATCAAAATGAAGCTGGTCCTCTGTGGATCACATCCCTACTTCTCCATATAGGCGAGTCAAAAAGTAATGCCATTTTTTAAGGACTGATATAATTACCAACACAGGAACATGTATCATACATCAAAACGAAGCTGGTCCTCTGTGGATTACATCCTTACTTCTCCATATAGTCACCGTTTCTCTCAAAAGCAATGTTTCACCTTCGAATGAGAACATGTGTCCCTGCCCTGTAAAATTCTGGTGACTGTACTTTGAGCCACTTCTTCACTATAGATTTCAATTCCTCGTCACTGGAATAATATTTGCCTTTCAAACCCTCTTTCATGGGGTCGAAGAGAGGCAAACCTTATTTAAATGACGAAGAATTGAAATCTGTAGTGAAGAAGTAGCTCAAGGGACGGTCAGAACAGAATTTTACGGTGCAGTGATACATGCTCTCATTCGAAGGCGGAACATTGCCATAGAGAGAAAGGCTGACCATGTGGAAAAGTAGGGATGTGATCCACAGAGGACTAGCTTCATACATACTATTATACATGCTCCTGTGTTATTAATTATACTTGTCCTAGCAGGATTTTAAACGCACAAATAAATTGGGCTGTTTTTAGGCAAATATAACTAAGATATTCAAAGATATATCGTTGATAAATCAGATTTATTCTATGTATTAATGATTTTGACAATAACTTAAATACTCATAGAGCAATTCCTGGGGACATTGTGACGTAGTCTCGGTTACAGTCATACAGATATTGAATCTCCATTATAATAAGATTAGCAGCGGCTACCCGGCGTCGCATGGGTAGAGGGGGATTTTTTAAAGTTAGTCGCGCAGATCCATTATTACTGAATCGTAAGTTGAATCCTCGTGGGATGCCCCATTTCAATCCGTACGTAAAAAAAAGTCATTGCATTGATTCAGCTACTCTGAAAAGAAATGTTAATGTCTACTATCTAAAATATTAAATGAAAAAAAAAACATGCTGTTATCATTTACTTTTTTTTCTAATTATCTTCACGAATATGAATCAAATCTCTATTATTTTTGCTCAAAATCCAAGCCCTGGTGATATTTAATGTGCATATATATTTACTTTGTCGTTAATTGTTTATACATATACACACAACTGCCCTTTATATATGTATAGATAGATAACGGAAAAGAGATGAACAATTAGAAGAATTTATTTAAGGAAAAAAGCTTTTTGTAAAATGTTATTTTATGAATATTTCAATTTTTTAATATCTTTGAATATCAACCAAATTCTTCATAATTATTGCACAAAAAGCAAGAACTGATGATATTATATATGTATATATATATTTACTTTGTCGTAAATTGCTTTATTTTCGCAATTCCATTCGGACATACATATAATCCAACTACCCTTTATATATGTATAGATATAGGTGTATGTTGTTGCAACGGGATCCCAACGAGTTCAGGCGTCGTCTAGTATTTCAGTAAAGTATTTTTCTCTTCGTACTTTTAGCGAAAATTGATCTTTAATTTGAACTTAATGAGTTTAATTTTTTTTATTTCTATTTTTACTTTGAGCTTAATACACACTGACTTTATCGATTTGGACGTTTCTTGCTGGCTTTTCTCGACACATTATAAATGTTGCTAATTACGTTTATTCTATTCACTGTTACTTTTCAGGGAAGTTTCGGTTTTTGCTTTTTTTTTGTTCTTTTTGTTCTTTTTCTTTTTTTTTGTAACTCTTGTGTTTCGGATGTCTTGTCGGGACTGATGCAATCATTATTCTGCATTATTTAACATGTCTAAGGTGCCAAACAAATCCACACATGTAAAAAGTGCAAAAAAATAAATCAAATAAATGATGAAAAAGTTTGAAAAAAACAAAAAAAAAACAACAAAAATAAACAAAAGAACTTTAAATTAAAAATTCATAGAAGAAATTAACAAGCTATTGCGACTTAAACCAAGATGAAAAAATGTGGTTATCTACTTATATCAGTTTGTTTTCTATCTTTTTATTGCTTATCCTTCTCTCTCTCTCTCTCTATATATATATATATATATATATATATATATATATATATATGTGTGTGAGTGTGTGTGTGTGTGTGTGTGTGATCAAAATATGTTTATCTACTTATTTCATTTTGTTTTCTATCTTTTTATTGTTTATTCCCCCTCTCTCTCTCTCTCTATATATATATATATATATATATATATATATATATATATATATATATGTATATATATATATATATATATATGTGTGTGTGTGTGTGTGTGTGTGTGTCTGAGTGATCAAAAATATGTTTATCTACTTATTTTGTTTTGTTTTCTATCTTTTTATTGTTTATTCCACATACACACACACACACACACACTCTCTCTCTCTCTCTCTCTCTCTCTCTCTCTCTCTCTCTCTCTCTCTCTCGCTAACCGTCCTTCTTAGCCAGCATAGCATCTAGAATTCCAGAATCCGCACGGAGCTGATTAATAAATCTATTTTCACTATATAAACTTTCCATTTTCTCTCTGTACTCATCAATAATTTAATTAGGTAGATAATGTTTAATGATTTTTGTTTATCTTAATTGCGTCTGGCAATTAGATTTTTACCCAAGATCCGAGCAAAGGATTCGGGTGGGGAACAATCCGGATCTAATAAGATGGACATAATGCAATTTCAATCTGACTGATGATCGTCAGGGGACGCTAAGAAATCAAACAAGGCTTGGAGAAGTTTTTTTCCTTTTGAAATCAGAGATAAATCAATTATTATATTAGATACTTCATACATATTAATATATGCATATATATATCATAGGTAAAATTATATTAGATAATAGCGCATATATTTGTAAATATATATATATAATATATATATATATATATATATATATATATATATATATATATACATATTTTAGGTGGTCTCCGTATGCTTCTCTCGGTATATATTTTTTTAATGTTTTTTTTTTTAAGTTGGGCGTTATTACGAAGCATTAAAATATATAACTTTTATATATCTAATATATAATTTATTTTAATAGAACACGCATTTCCAACAACGCAATCTAGAAAACAATCAGAAACTAAATGGATTCTAAAATTACAAACACACGTGAAGGGATTGAATGCAGACATCGGAATTCTCCGTTAATATAAATATTTCACAGACGCTGCCGCTGTCGATAACAACAGAGATATAAAAAAAAGCCTTTAAACAGGAATAACATTCATTTGATAAAGGGTATCTAACGAACCTCAAAATTTATGACAAAAAATAATAATAAAAAATAAGTGAATCCAATACTCCATAATATCGAGTTCATTCATTTATATATTTTTAATGCTTCGTAATAACGCCCAGATTTTAAAAAAACATTAAAAAATATATATATGCATGAATAGGTAGGCGTATAGATACACCACACAAAATTTATATATATATATATATATATATATATATATATATATATTATATATATATATATATATCTGTGTGTGTGTGTGTGTGTGTCTTTATATATGTAACTAGCCGGCAAAGTTTTGAAAATATTCGTAGCGATAATTTGAAATAAAATATTTTAAACTAATTTTTTTTGTTAACAAATTTTCTATTTAACCCGTAGATGGAACCCTAACAGGTACTACCACTTCGGGTCAGAGTAGACCTGGGAGCAATGGTGATGAATATGTGATCCACATTCCCCAGACGGTCAGAACTGGAACCACACCAGAGTTTAATGTCATACCCAGGGCATGAAGACACTCATTTATTAGTACCTTGCAATAACCACGTGCCGTTGACTTCATGTTTTCTCTATCACAACTTAGAAATACATTATATAATTAAAATTATTATTTATCACTATAATAACTAGTACAAAATAAAAAACACCCTCCGGGCGATGTAAAAATAGATTTTTGAAACATATTGCCTGAGGGGTTTGAGTAAAAAATTCAATGTTAGCGAGTTTGTACCCTAAGTAAGTAAAATCATTAAATTCATTAAAGGATTAACAAATAAAACACTTTGAAATGTAAACTTTAAATATGTATTAAAATAAAACAAACTATATATAGATATATAATACCAGTCATGTATTCATTCAAACTTGTTTTAAAAAAACAATGAGGACTGTCTAATGTTGCATGTTCAAATTTTGAATGTATTTATTCTATGTTATGACAATTTTGGTCAATGTGACGTAAGCAGTGACGTAATTTTTGTAACAGACAAAACCGGAAGCGAATCCCTATTATTAATAGATTATACTAAATATTTTAACCATTTACACTAGTTATTTTATGTAATAATAATTAATTTTAAGGATTAAAAATACAGTAATCAGAAAAGAGAAATAGTTACACAAATATAATCAAGCAGGAGACGTACATAAGGAAAACATAATTTGCCAAGCTTATGAGAAAAAGGAAAACGAGAAGCAACTGAAGGAATAGAACTGCCCAATTAGGAAAGTCTTAGAAAACTTAGAGAAAAAGTAAATTGCAAATACCAGGGAATATTAGAATTGAATACTTTGTTTTTCTTATCTTTATTACAACATAAGAATATTTGACCCCCCCCCCCAAAAAAAAAAAAACCAACAACAAATAAACAATAAAAAGAAAGATAAAGAAAAAAGTGGATACTTTATAGAATAGCGCACGAGAGACAATATCATTAGATTAATTATAAAAACATTACATTTCATTACATTTCACGGAAATACCCGAAACCTTTGAGACGCTAGGGTTAGTTTTAGTTTTAGAGTTACGGTTCGGCTACTTCCGGAGTTTCGGCAATCTAATACTATTTATACGTAAAATGTGATTCAAATGATATTATCTCTAGTATAATTAATATATTTAATATAATTAAGCAGTAAATAAGGAAAACATATAATCAGATTAAGAGTTCAACTGTAAACAGACATACAAATAGTTTTGCTCTCAAAATGAATATGTTTTCTTTCTAATTAGTCAAGTTTCTAACAGTCAAATTCAAATCAATTCAAATATTAGTTTTTTTTTTAAATCTATTTTTTGCCGCCCTGTCGGCACCTCTGCAGAAGGGTAAGACTCCCCCAATGGGGCCACCTGTTGGCTGTGGGTGGCGACCCGTGATGCTTAAGAATAGAGCCCAGGTGGATGAGCAGTTCATGACATGCAATACTCCACTTTGGCCCTATCTTGGGCTCGACGGGCGGTCGGAGAGGCCCCCTCCGATCAATCGGCTGGTCACGTCAAGTCCTAGCACCTATATGATTTCCCCAACCCTATTACCCTTATGGCAAGCCCCAACCCCTTTTTATCATATGGGTGCTAGAAGGCGGTGGCTGCGGGTCTACATGAACTGGGAATGACGTTAAACTCTATCTGATGGTGAGGTTCCAGTTCTGGAGGTTTGGGGAATGTGGAGCACCCCTTCATCACCATTGCTCCCTGGTCCACTCTGACCCGGAGTGGTAGTACCTGTTAGGGTCCCATCTATGGGTTAAATAGAAAAAACAGTATTTATAAAAAAATTGTATTATCCATTAGGAATTGATTTTTTTCAAAACTTTATCGGCATTAAATGACCCACTGAGGTTGATATGCCGTAAAATAAAACAAACCAAACAAACCAAACCAAAACTGTTTAGTTTTGATTAACGTTTGTCGTAATTCTTTTTTTTTACGAAAGACAATTATTAAAACGGAATGTTTTTTTAAGGTATAATAAAGTATAAAATTTAATGTAAAAAAATTATGTGACTATTTCTCGTTTGTAAATGATTTTCTCGTAAAACTCTATACGTTAGATAACTTTAAATGTTCATTAAAATAAAACAAATTAAATATAAATGAATAATACCGGGCATGTGTTTAGTAAAACTTGATTTAACAAACAATGAGGACCGTTGATTGTAAATTTGTTCTTTCATGTTTCAGTTTCTTACTCTACCCACGGTTTTGTTATTCTTGCTCGAAAGAGTTAAACTACGTGTGACGAAAAGTGGTGTATGTACCTTGGATAGGACATATACTGTGAAGTAGAAGGCATGATAACATATAAAAATGGAAGGTTGTTTTTCCTACATTTCTGTGTATATATAAGACAGGCTTGTTCTTTATTCTATGTATTAATCATTTTGACTCTAAATTAATTACTCATTGCTAAACTTACGCAATTCCTGAAGGTACTGTGATGTAAGCAGTGACAGAGTCATGGTTACAAACTGACAGACACCGAATCCCCATTATATATATAGTGATGTTTTCCTATCTATGGTGACGCATAATCATGCATTCTGCAATATTATTTTTGAAAAAAATATATATTGTTATTTTATGTAAATAATACCCATTTTATTCATAGTTATGTAAACGTATTCGAGATGCACAAGTAAAATATAAGAAAGACGAAAGGAACAAGAAATATTCCACAGCATAATAGCTTTTCTTAGTCAGATTGCTCGTGGGCTTTTTATTTGTTTACCACAACCTTTCGCCTTAATTTGTTTTTATTTGCTTCAGCCCAAAAATAAAATCCTTACTAATGACTTCACATTTCCGTTCTTATAAATAAAGAGAATTGAATATCCTAAATGCCAGATGCAGGCAGATGGTGTTCGAAACTTTTTAGATAGGTGAAAGTTTATTAAGTAGAAAAGGCTAAAGATTTACAAAAATATAGCATACAATTTGTTGCTTTTCTTTTTTTTTTTCGTAATTATATAAGAAATAAGGGTTTCCAAAATGCAACACAGTTTTTCTGCTAAAGCATTGTTACTTTTTAACATACAGATATATAAATACAATTTAATAATAATAAAAAAATATCAGTACGTAGATAAGGCCAACAGTATTAATAATGTAAAACAATTTTATTAATAACTGAAGTTTAAATAAAAATAAAATTGTGGAGAATGTGACATAAATAACAAAGGAAATTGTGACTTGAATAGTAAAATAGTTTTGGTTACAAACATACAAACACACAATCTCCATTATAATAGGATGTAATTAGTTTTTATTTGTTTAATTCTTTTTTTATTCTTCTACTTTTAATTTCACTGTTATGCTTATAGCTCATTAGCTAACAGACTATCACTACGGAACACTGAATGAAAATGTAGAACCAGGTTGTTGGAAATTAGCAAGGTTTTATTTAACACGGGGTAGATAATTCTTCTACCCTAAAAGTGAGTTAACTAGCTCAACCGTGTCGTGCACGTGCGTCCTTACCACACGAATCCCAATCTAAAAGTGTAATGGTGGAAAACCCATTTCCGCGTTTGCACCAGCTCTCTACTGATCAAAGAGTGTAACAAGATTTCGTTATTTCTGGGAGCTAACAATAATATTTATAGCGGTGGCCTCTCCGACCGACTGCCTTTCATAAGTAAGGACCAAAGTGGAGTATTGCATGTCATGGACTGCTCAACCACCAATTCCAAAAAGAAACATCATTTGCTTACGAAAAGTGATACCGTACCACTAATTTCAAAGATATAGTTATCCACAAAGAACATTTTCCCCTGTTGGTTGGTTGGTTGGTTGGGTGTTTTTTTGTTTTACTCGGCTTTGTCAATTGTCTTTCAGGTCTTTTAATGTCGAATCAAGTCATTTTTAAAAACATAGGACTAAGGTTGCTTACAATACCCACTGATCACCCAATTACTTATTGAACAGGCTCATTAGCTCTATGTAAAAATGCAAACAGCCTCGTCCAGGATTTGCACTCGCGTCGACGAATCCGATTCCTAGGAATCTAACCAATATACTACAAACCCTCAGAAGATCAAAATGCGGTACAAACAGAGCCCAGTTTGCTCTACTATTTAACCATAACTGGAAAGAGAGAGAGAGAGAGAGAGAGAGAGAGAGAGAGAGAGAGAGAGAGAGAGAGAGAGAGAGAGAGAGAGAGAGAGAGAGAGAGAGTAGTTGGATGCATACCTTCCTAACGATTATAGAGCTATTTGAAAATACAAGAAGGCTCACAGATGATCTGAAATCGGGTCGACGAATCCATTTACTAAGACTAACTATTACATCACGCATCCAAATAAAACTATATATTATATATATAATATATATATATATATATATATATATATATAATATATATATACGTTTAGAATCGAATGGTTTTAAAATTACCGACAATAGTTTTATCTAAGTAACGCGAATCTTCAGGGTATTTTTTCATCCTACCATAGGTCTGTATTTTATAACTGGGTTGTACCCATTTTCATGGTTGGACTAGAAATACCCTGAAGATTCGTGCTACTGCGAGAAGCTATAGTCGGTAATTTTAAACCATTCGATTTTAAGCGTATATTTAGCTCGTTATATTGAGCACTTTTTCGGGGTTTTTTTGTTAAATCCAGAAGTAAATAGTATTTTATATTTGTTTGCTTAGTGGATTTAATGGTAACTGCGATGTATATATATATATATATATATATATATATATATTATATTATATATATATATATATATATATTGTATTATTATATATAATTAATAGTAATACTAATAATATATATAAATAGCCTAAATTTTATATATATTATATATAATATATATATATATATATATATATATATATATAACTAGGCTAAAAACTCACACCAGGGGCCTCAACAATGATACTGGAGCGCTCAGAGCCTATAAATATTTTCAAAATACCAACACTACCACCAACACTACGATCCCCAGACCACTACAAGAAACACCGAGCATCACGACCAAAATAAACGAACTTCAAAGAATCCTACGAACCAACCGACGCCATGTACACCCACACACGAGAAAGAAAACATCGCTATCACAATCAGCAGCCACCCCCATCCCAATACGACAACCCCACTATAAGCAACAGCCAGAGCACAAAATTCAATTTCTGTTCACGTCTGAAGAAGGGAGTTTATAAAAATCCCGAAAATTTACTAAATAAACGAAACTCAACTCCAAAACAACAGAGTTCCTTATATTTATTACTTCAATACTCCATACTAATGCCCAAACCTGATATAAGTATCTCTCACAAGTGGATACATATACCAAAATAAACACAAATGTATATATATATATATATATATATACAGAGAGAGAGAGAGAGAGAGAGAGAGAGAGAAGAGAGAGAAGAGAGAGAGAGAGAGAGAGAGAGAGAGTAGTTGGATGCATACCTTCATAAGGATTATAGATCTATTTGAAAATGCAAAGCTGGCTCACACATGATCTGAACTCGGGTCGACGAATCCATTTACTAAGACTAACCATTACATCACCCACCCCAATGAAATACACACACACACACAACACACACAGACACACACACACACACACACACACACACACACACACACATATATATAATATATATATATATATATATATATATATATATATATATATACGTTTAAAATCGGTTTAAAATTACGGACAATAGTTTATCTCGGTAACGCGAATTTTCAGTGAATTTTTCATCATACCATAGGTCTGTATTTTATAACTGGGTTGTACCCATTTTCATGGTGGGACGAAAAATACCCTGAAGAAACTATAGTCGGTAATTTTAAACCATTCGATTTTAAGCGTATATTTAGCTCGTTTTTATCACCTTTACCACCTTCCACATACCAACAAAAGCCCTGAAGATGATCTAATTATTAGATCGAAACACTGCAGCGTCGGCCAATAAAGTCACCACTTAACTCATTTAAACCTGTGTTTTTTCAATTTTTTATTATACTACATACCGTCGGATTCACTTCCTTTTATTCACATATATGTATATATATCGCTCCATTAATTTCAGCATTGGACAACTGTTCCAAATAATTCCATTTTTGAAAAATCAATGTCAGTGGAACCACAGTTTGTCAATAACTTGAGAGCTCAGGGGGAAATTATTACGCTGTTGAAAATCAGCAATTTTTGTACCATTGAGAAATACAACGTCATTTTCCTTAAACGTGTGCTTGTTGATTGGGTAAGAGTGTCTCAATATGTCTACTAATACCAGAGTGTGTCAAAAAGTAATGTAATTTTGTTTAAGACAGGTAAAATTAGCACAGGAACATGTATGATACATCAAAATGAAACTGGTCCTCGGTGGATCCCATTGTAGGGTTTATCCGCCCTTGTTTGGGTGGGCGAGTTATCTTCTCTTGTGTTTCTGGTCTCGACCGCCAGGCTCTCTGAATATTTAAACAGGCAAGCGCCAAGTTTGAATCCTCTTTTTGTCTCCGGAACTCCACTAACAACCATGGGACATTTATATCTACACCCTTCCTGTGTGGGTGGTTTCACCTCCCCAACACTAAGTCAGTAAGTGACTTTACCTTATGGACTCTTCATATCTTCTATATGTATATTTATGTATCTCCTTTATACTTCCATTTTCTATCTTGTCTCCTATATGTGTTACTTATGTATCTACTAAATATATTGTATATATATATATATCTTGTTACAAATGCTTCTCCACGTGCTCATATATTAAAGTCCATTGTTATCTTTAACGACCTTGTCGGAATATAGTTTGTTCATATGTGTACCTAAGTTGACAGGCCTCTAAGCCAACCAATTAGCAATAATTACCTTTACTACCTTTTTGAATCTAACAACATCCTTACTTCTCCATATATTCAACGTTTCTCTCAATAGCAATGTTCCACACTCGAATGAAAGCATCTATCCTTGCCACGTAAGATTCTGTTGACTGTTCTTGACATATTTCACTTCCTCGTCTCTGGAACAATGTTTGCCTCTCAAATCCTCATTCCTGGGACCGAAGAGATTTCTGTTTAAATAGTCAGAGCGCCTGGAGGTCAAGACCAGAAACACAAGAGAAGATAACTCTTCCAGCCAAACAAGGGCGGATAAAACCTACAATGGGATCTACAGAGGACTAGTTTCATTTTGATAATGTGAAGGCGCTATGAAATCTGATGAGTAGGTAGGATGCGGTAACGTTGTCCACCCGAATGAGGCGATTTTCAACCCTTGTCCTGATGCTTAGTATTTGGTCGACCATTGTCATGCAGAATATGAGCAAAAATATCGTGGATAAATCTTAAAGAAATCCATTAACTAGAAGAAATAACTATAATATTATTCTTTACTTCCTATTTTAACTAAATAGTTAAATTAGGAAAATTTACCAATGAAAGACGGGAGTAATGGAAAATGATGGAAGAGTTAGTTTCAAAGTTGTTCTATTTTTCAATCATACCCCCTCTGTTCCAAATATTTTATCTGAATTATTTTTCAGTTTCATTAGCCTTTCTAATTTAACATGATATTTTATTATATTAAAACTTAAATACTTGCACCCGGAGGTTGCATATAATTTCCTAGTATAAATAATAAAAATGATCAGACCTCATCTCCCATATTCCGACAAATAAATTCCTTACACAAACTATTAGAATATACAGTCAAGACATTGGAACGGAATTTGGTAGGGAAAATGCACGATATTCATGTAAAGGGAAAGAAAGAAACAACTGAAGGAATAGAACAACAAAAGCAACATAGAAGATAAGAAAAGGAAAACAAAAAACGTTCTATGAATATTAGAATCAATTCCCATTAAGTTAAGGGAGATGAAAATTATATATATATATATATATATATATATATATATATAAAGATAAATCTAATGAGTCAGACGAACCTACTATTAGTTTCGCTTAATGCTCTTCAGGGCTAAGATCAGACTAAGATCTTAGCCCTGAAGAGCATTAAGCGAATCTAATAGTAGGTTCGTCTGACTCATTAGATTTATCTTTATTATTTGCTCTACTTAGGTATTGAGCACTTTTTACTTATTAGCTTATTCTCCTAGCGGTTATATGAATATATATATAATATATATAATATATATATATATATATATATATATAATATATATACATATATATACATATGAATTGATTTTTCTTTTGGCCAAAATACTGTACCAATAGATTACTTTTTGTTGGTACAACTATCTTGGTCTTTTCTTTTTTTCCAAATTTTTTTTCTCCCCGATTGATGTTTGGTAGTATATTTTTACAATCAAACTATTTGCTTGGATTTACCAACACGCTTGGTATATTATATATATATAATATATATATATATATATATATATATATATATATATTATATTATGTTGAAGTTGGGTGTTATTATGAAGTATTTAAAAATAAATGAAGGCACTCGATGTTATGGAGTACTGGATTCACCTATTTTTTTATTATTTGTTATCATCAATTTTCGGGATCGTTAGATTCCCTTTTTCAAATGAATGTCGCTACTGTTCAACGGATCCTCTGTCTTTGTTATTGACAGCGGCGGCGTCTGTAAAATATTTGAAATAACGGAGTATTCCGATATCGGGGTTCTGTCCCCTCATGTGAGTTCGTAGTTTTAAAATCCATTTGGTTTCTGCTTGTTTTCGAGATTGCGTTGTTGGAAATGCGTGGTTTATTAAAATATATTTGAGGTGTGTAAGGTTGTGTAGTGGGGTGTTAAAGTGAAGTGCTATCGTACTATGCGAGGATTTGAGTTTTATTGTGGATTTGTGGTAAATACCATATATATGGTATTTGCGGAAGAGTTGACTTACCGGTGAAAATGGTCACAATGGTTAGTTGATGTAAGTTTCACAATGATAAGACAGCGATATAACAAATATAAAGTGCTCAATACGTGAGCAGAGCAAATTTATTATAATAATGGTACACAGTAATAACCTACTCGAGTTTCCCCATGAGGTTCTTCAGGGTTAAAATCACTGGATTAATCAAGATATTGATTAATTACAGTCGATTGCACGTATGTGATTAATCCAGTGGATTTAACCTTGAAGATTCATATGGTGAAACTCGAGTAGGTTATTACTGTGTATCATTATATATATATATATATATATATATATATATATATACTACCTGCTATTGCTTAAGTTGTTACCCATTAGGTATTGAACAGGCTCATCGCAGCTTAACTTTGGTGATGTAGCGGTAACCGGTGATTTCACCGTGACTTTATCGTTATATACATATAGGCATCTTTTCGAATATATATATATATATATATATTAATATATATATCTTTTTCGAATTCTCTTTGAATATCTATAACTATTCTAATATTCTGTCAACAAGAATGAGACACAGCTTCTTAACAATTGAAGTAATTTTAATGTTTTTCGTTAGATGCTAAAACAAGTCAATGTTGATAAACAAAGGCTCTCGGGCTGCTTAAAATACCTGCTATTGCTTAGGTGGTCCCCCAGTTAAGTATTGATCGGGCTCATCGTTACTTAACCTTGGTGACCTAGCAAAAACCGGTGATGTTGTTTTGACATCTGATAAAGATAAACACATTCATAATTACTCAATATCATGTATCATTTAATTGCAAATCAAATCATTGAGATAGAAAAAAGGCTCGGGTTTTTTACATTACTTGTTGATGTTTAAGTGGTCACCCACTTTAGTATTGAATTGGCTCATTGCTGCTTAACTTTGGTGATCTGCCCAGTACCGATACTTTCACCGTGACTTGATCGTAATAGGTATCTTTTGGAATTCACTTAGAATATTTATAACTGTTCTCATACTCTGCCAATAGGAATTAGAGACAGCTTCTTAAAAATGGAAGTAATTTGATATTTTTTAGATTCTGAAAAAAGTCATTTTCCATAAACAAAGCAATCATGTTACTTAAAATAACTGCTATTGCTTAAGTGATCACCCAATTAAGTATTAATCAAGCTCATCGCTGTTTAACTTTGGTGGCTTAGCGAGAACCGGTGATGTTGTTTGGACATCTGATAAAGATAAACAGATTCGTAATTACGCACACCCATATATCATTTCTTTCCAAATAAATTCCTTTTGATAGAAAAAAGGATTCGTGTCGTTTACAGCACTTGCTGATGCTTAAGTGGTCACCCAATTAAGTAATGAACTGGCTCATCGTTGCTTAACTTCAGTTTTAAGTTTGGTTCGTTGGCTGTTTTATTTTACCTAGTTAGAACTGATATTTTCAATAATAGGCATCTTTTGGAATTCACTTATTGTTTATTTGTTTGTTTTTGTTTTACGGCATATCAACCTCAGTGGGTCATTTAATGGCGATAAAGTTTTGAAATAAATCATCTTAATGGATAATACACATTTTTTTATAAATACATTTTTCTATTTAACCCATATATGGGACCCTAACAGGTACTACCAACTCCGGGTCAGAGTGGACCAGGGAGCAATGGTGATGAAGGGGTGCTTCCCACATTCCCAAACCTCCAAACTGGAACCTTCACCATCAGATAGAGTTTAAGTCAATTCAGGACATGTAGACCCGCAGCCACCGCTTCCTAGCACCCATATGATAAAAAGGGCTTTGGGCTTTGCATAAGGGCAATAGGGTTGGGGAAAATCATATAGGTGCTAGGGCTTGACGTGACCAGCCGATCAATCGTCTAGCACAAGATAGGGCCAACGTGGAGTATTGCATGTCATGAATTGCTCATCCACCTGGGCTCTATTCTTAAGCATCACGGGTCGCCACCCACGGCCAACAGGTGGTCCCATTGGGGGAGTTTTACCACTCTGCAGAGGTACAGTCGGTGCATTCTAACGCCCCAGCCGACAGGGCGGGGAATTCACTTAGAATATTTATAACTGTTCTCGTACTCATGATATTGAGAGCACAGCCTTGTTAAATGAAGAAATTTGATAGTTTTGCCTTGATGGTTCATTTTGCCTCTTCACTGAACGTTAATAATTATCATTTTGACAGGATATTTTCTAGCAATGATAAATATTACAGATGATGAACACAAAACATATCTTTTTTTAAATTTTTATTTTTCCATACATAATACAAT
The DNA here is from genome assembly GCA_023376005.1 of Doryteuthis pealeii. Classification (NCBI taxonomy): domain Eukaryota; kingdom Metazoa; phylum Mollusca; class Cephalopoda; order Myopsida; family Loliginidae; genus Doryteuthis; species Doryteuthis pealeii. The sequence goes on from CM042155.1 coordinate 10,399,898, forward strand.
TTTTTTTTTAAAAGAATTCTCTTTAGTTCGCCAGATTCGGCTTGTATTAGATAATGGAATTCGTCCAGAATTTTATAACAACAGATACAATAAAAATGTATTTAGTCAGGCGGCCATTTCTATCCTGTCTCACTAGGAAGAACATTTTTCTCTGTTTTGATCAAACTTGGCGAAGCGCCAATTTTTTTTTGTTTTTCGTTGGGGAAGCATCTAAGAACATTTAGTTTTGGACAGCGTATTTCAGTTAGGAATAATTAAATAGAGGGAAATGATAACTTTGCCAACGCTGTCGTAATTTGGATAGATAATGAAAAAATAATTGAAATAGTTGATTCCAACGTTCTTATTGATTTGTGCGGATGATTATGGTCGTAATCTTGCCGAGAAATGAAAACAGATAATTAATGATGTTTATCGACTCTCATGCTAAACCGTGCAAATGATTTACAATAGAAAATTACATCAATTCACATTTAGCTGATGTTGTAGCTATCAAGAAATCGATTTGACGTACTGTAGATGAGTACATGTTCCAGTTTTCTATTACACAAGAGAGAAGAGAGAGAGAGACAGAGAGACAGAGACAGAGACAGAGAGAGACGGAGACAGAGAGAGAGAGAGAGAGAGAGAGAGAGAGAAAGAGAGAGCAAGAGAGAAGAGACGGAAACATAGAAGAGAGAGAGAATACAGAGAGAGAGAGAGAGAGAGAGAGGAGAGGGAGAAGAGAGAGAGAGAGCGGAAACATAGAGAGAGAGAGAGACAGAGAGAGAGAGAGAACATAGAGAGACGGAACAGAGAGAGAGAGAGAGACAGAGAGAGATAGAGAGAGAGAGAGAGCGAGAGAGAGAGAGAGAGAAAGAGAGAGAGAGAGAGAGAGAGAGAGAGAGAGAGAGAGACGTACAAGTTATTTTTTTATTGGATCCTTTCTGTCCATAAAAAGACGATGGCGTAGTGTCCAGAAAAAATAAATGAATAAATAAATAAATAAATAAAAATATCAAAAATAAAAAATAAATATTTATCTAGTATTATCTGCGTTATTCGGACTATTGTTCCCATCTTCATTGTTATTTGTACAACGTTTCGGCCGATATGCCCTCCGGCCTTCTTCAGGTATTTCTTATCTGCGCAAGTGACTCTGCAGGCCAATTCTTGAGTGACAGTCTTTGGTGCACTGAATGAACTAAAAAGTTTACAAATACAATTATACACTTTTACAAATACGATTTTCTTTAACATTTACGTGGAAAATATTCAAAATAATTATCTAAGTAATAATTAATAGTTATGCGCAACATTCTATTTGAGGAAGAAAGAACTAAGTTTCAATTTCAAATTATTTTATTTTATTTTTTTACTCCTTTGATAGATTCAATGATTTTATTTATTCATGATACAAACCTCTGACATTGAATTTTTAACCCCCCTCTCAGTCAATATCTTTCAAAAATAAATTTTTCACCACCTGGTGGGCCTTTTTGTCAGTCTTATTATAATAGAGATTGTGTGTTTGTCTGTTTGGAAACGAAACTATATCAATACCCAAGTCATAATTCCCATAGTTATTTATGTCAGATTCTCAAGATTTTATCTTTTATTTAAACCCCAATTATGAATGAAATTGTTGCACATTATAAATACTGTTGGTCTCATCTACATACTAATAACATGCAATGGTATTTATATATACAACAAAATAGAGATTTACAGTGTACACGGGAAGGCTTATTTGCATATTGATATTAGAAATATGATTTTAATAAATATGTGGTTGGTATTTTAATTTCTCATTATTTGGTTTTATTTTAATGAATATGAGCGAAAATCTCGGGGATAAATCTTAAAAGAAATCCATTAACAAGAAGAAATAACTGTTATTTTATTCTTTACTTCCGAATTTGACTAAATAGTTAAATTAGGAAAAGTTAGCAATGAAAGATGGGAGTGATGGAAGAGTAAGTCTCAGTTGTTCTATTTTTTTTTATTATACTCCGCCTCTGTTTTAAATCTTTTTATCTACGTTCTTATTTAGTTTTATTAGCCTTTATAATTTAATATAATATTTTATTACATTAAAACGTACATACTTGCACACAGAGGTTGCATATAATTTGCTTTTTTTTTTTTTTAATAAGAGAAGCTATATTATACGAGATTTTCTTTTGTTTCATTCGTAACCGTATGCTGTAAACATCGATTTATGATCTGGTTTCACTAAATAGGCACAATGAATGGCACAATGAATCTTCGCTGTTTAATAAGAAGCATAGCTGGATCCATAAACTGACAGTAGAAGGATGTTAATAAATAGATATTGGATGCATATTTATTTGATGATTAAACGCATTATAAAATATTCATTAGTAGATATCCACTGAAACACACACACACACACACACACACACACACACACACACACACACACACCACGCACATATATATATATATATATATATATATATATATATAGTCGACAATCCGAGTTCAATTCCTGGACGAACCTGTTTGCATAGCGTTAATATCAGTTTATATATGAATGGGTGGATGCATGGATGGTAAATAATGCCAGTCAGTAGGAGGGTTTAAATACAAGGATTTTTATAAATCCCAAAGAGAGCTCAATGTATAATGACTAATAAATCAATCATATATAGAGCATTATTTAACTTTCAAAGAAATAAAAACTTGACAAACCCTCATTTGACTATGATAAATTTATTTCGACAAGATACTTATATGAGTCTGGTCTCTTCAGTTAGATTTTAGAAAATGCAGAGAAAATCGAATAGAAAAAAAATATTCACCAGAATTCAGTCTTCTCAAGGTTGATTAGGAGTATATGGGAAGGGGATTATTACTGCTCTAACTGCCTCATTTCTTTATCTGAATTGTTCAAGTGGTTGAAAATAATTATATAACTATCTAAGCACGTTACGCGAATACTTCATGTTTTCTGCAAGGCTCAAGCAAGGTCTTGATTGTTTTTGATTTTATTTTTATTATTCAGTATTAGTGAATGAGCTTATAATCTTTAGATCTTTCATTTTCATTTTTTCTTGTTTTGTTTTTGTAAATTATTGTCAAGAGAGTCAAGGGAATCCATCATATCACCATGATTTGATGAAGAGGATTATACTTTTTGTATCAATAGATCTCATGGGTTTGATTGATTTGCTTTCATATATAATAGAACAATAGTTGCTGTTACTTTAGTCATAAAAGCTCAGAATTTATCTTCGTCTGGGGACCCTTCTTCTAGGCTGATCTTCTTCCCAGAACTATAATGAGTTGGATCAAAATCAATTTTTTTGATGTCTGCCTTGAAAGCTAATGGAAAATAATAGTTTTTAACCTTACCCAAAAAGTATCCGAACTTCCTACGATAAAACGACAATGAAGAATAAAAATAAATAAATAAAATAAAACTTTCTACGTAGCTAAAAAAGAAAAGAGAAAAAAATAAAGAAAATGGCTTAATATTTATCTAGAAAGTTATGAAATCTTTACTCTGTAAATTTAACAGTGGCTGCTGAAAAAAAGCCACTACGATTGAATGTCCATAGCCGAAGCGGTGTCATTTAAAAAAAAAAAAACAACAAAAAGAAACAACCGACTTAGGGCATTTTTCCCGAAAACCCAACCCCAACCCTAACCTAAACCTAACCCTAAACCTCCTAGTTAAAATTAACAGTTTTATTATTGTAGAGAGCCCACTTATTTATTTATTTTCCCATTAAACTAAACCTAACCCCTACCCCAACCCTAACCCTAATCCTAAACCCTAACCCTGTTTTTTCAAGTGACACCGCTTCGGCTACGGACTTCAATCGTTTTTTTCAGCAGCCACAGACTAGCGGTTTTTTAAGAGGCAGGCGGTCGGGCCGGAACTCCGCGAATATACCCTTCCTATGTATCCAAGTCTTTACGTCATTGTTTGCCGTTCTTTTGAGATACTTACTTTCACTTTGTAAAATGTGTATCTAGGTCAGTTGAGATTTAAACTCGGTTCTTTCAATTTATATTTTGAAGTGAGCGTACGATTGTATTTCTTCTTAAAATCTCATTGTTGTGTTCATTGCTTTTCTATTAGATTTTATGTTAGTTCTGCAAATGTATCATGTTTAGATTTTCCTTGTTTTCACGCCATGTAAACCTCATATTATTAAATTGCAGTGTAGCAGTTATTTGTGCGAAATTACTATGCAACACAAAATCTTAAGTTTCAAATATTAAACACATTTGAAGAAGTATTTAGATTCCTTATGTAACATAATAGGATTGGAAAAAGTAGAAATGCAATAGGTTACTGTTACATAATTCATAGGCAGTTTATGAATGATGTACGTATCTGTTGTAAGATATTTGAATTGGGGTTCCTTAGATTCAGAATAACGGTGGTTCAGTGGAAAGTTAACATAGCCGCTGATTGACAACTGGTGACATTCCACTTGAACTTCCGTTAGCGCGAACTTGAGTAGTTCAGTTAAAAGACTTATAAGAAAAATAATACTTGCTTCATTGATTAAGTAACATGATTAAAAGATACCTAACAATGAGCCCGAAAAGAAAAAAGAAACAGCTCCATTGATTCAACCCGGGAAGTCAGCCCTGAGAAGATGGCGACGAATTAGCAGCAGTAAAAGTAGCGAATAATAAGGAAGACCCCCCCCCAATTCCTACTCCTACTCTGTCTGTCTGTCTGTCTCTCTTCATTATATACCCGAGATGTGGGTATACAACATTACGTGTAGTTAAATTTGTCAATTTCTTATTGCCCTCCGATCAATCGGCTGGTCACGTCAAGCCCTAGCACCTATATGATTTTCCGCAACCCTATTGCCCTTATGGCAAGCCCCAAACCCTTTTTATCATATGGGTGCTAGAAGGTGGTGGCTGCGGGTCTACATGTCCTGGGAATAACGTTAAACTCTATCTGATGGTGAGGTTCCAGTTTTGGAGGTTTGGGGAATGTGGAGCACCCCTTCATCACCATTGCTCCCGGGTCCACTCTGACCCGGAGTGGTAGTACCTGTTAGGGTCCCATCTATGGGTTAAATAGAAAAATGTATTTATAAAAAATTGTATTATCCATTAAGAATTGATTTATTTCAAAACTTTATCGGCATTAAATGACCCATTGAGGTTGATATGCCGTAAAACAAAACAATTAAACAAACAAAAAATTTCTTATTGGTTAAGAT
>CM042155.1:10407598-10415098 GCA_023376005.1 Doryteuthis pealeii
AAAATTAATTCCCTATAATCAATGCAAACTCCATTATTTTGTAAGTGATTCTTACAAAACTATAGATTTAGTAATCTCATTATCAAAGATGTCTGTCTATATTTTTATTTTATTACATCTCATAAATGTTCATATCAATGGCTTAAACGAGAACAACATATGGTTAGTTGGTTGATAAGGGAATATCAACCCGTCTAGGGTTAATCTATGCCTCGCTGTTAGGAAATAGTATACGTGACACGTCTATATTTACACTTTTTGGAGGTACAGACTGTAATTGTTGGAGGCGCGTGGTCAAATGGTTAGAGTCGTAGAAAATGGACTCGACGACACAAGTTCAAATCCTGGACGAAGAAACAGTTCACATAGCGCTAATAACATTGGGAAAAGTATCAGTTCGACTAATCTCCCTCCAGCTATGAGCAAATAGCAGGGCAGACTGGGCTCTTTAACCTGGGTTAGGCCAGTCTGGGGAAGGAAACTATGAATTCAAACCTGTTAAAAACTCCGCTTGGGGTGGTCACTACTAAAATGGGCTAGGTCCTAATTAGTGATCTATTTTACTAATTTGAATGGTTACAATCGTAGGAAATGGAGACGGTGACACGAGTTCAAATCCCAGACGAGGTTGTTTGCATTTCACATAGCACTAATACACGAGAGAAAGATATGTGTTCAACAATGTTGTCTTAATCTATGGGAAAATAGTAGGTTAGAATAGCTCTGTAATCCTTGGTCAAGCAACCAGTCTAGGAGAAGGAAATCTCTGAATTCAAATCTTTTAAATTCCAATTAAGAAACAGATCATTGTGTCACATCCTGCACGTGAGGATAGTTTGGTATATATTATATATAATTATATATATATATATATATTATATATATATATATATATATTTATATGTAATGCCAGTACTTTCGTGGGGCGTTATAATTTTATTACGCGCCCTTACGTTCATCGCAGACAATGCCCGGAAGACAACTATTCGACAGTCGATGCAATAGTCTCTTCATATGATAAAAATCTGATATAAACACGGATGACACATTATTTTTTAAAGGCCAATAAAATTTCATCAAATAGATTCATATTCCTACACTCAACTACAAATGATCTAATCTGAGGAAAAAGAGAAATCGATTACACCCTTTCACTCCAGTGGGTTTAAAACTAACCATATGGTGAAAGAAAGGAAATTAAGCGGTTGTCTCAATTTGCTCAAGGGTGTATAAGAGAAAACGGCGGACCTGAACTTTAAGAACCCCCATCTAAAATTTTGTTTTTAATTTTTTTCTTCTTTCAATGGATTATTATCGAATGCACACCAATCTATCAGACTATGAAAAAAAAAAATCAAAAAAGTTATTTATTTTTCGAGTTTTCAGGGGTGCTCAGTCCCCGTATAAGTTTATAGTTATCGAACCCCCACATCGGAACCGCTCGAAAGGAAACTGGCGCAAAGATGTCAAAGTTAAGGTGGCCCAGAAAAAACAGAACCCAATTATTTATTATCGAGCGGTCCCGATATGGGGGATCTATTTACTATAAACTTATACGGGTAAATGAGCACCACTGAAAACTCGAAAAATAAAGAACTTTTTAGAATTTTTTTTTTTTTTACAATCTGATAGATTGGTGAGTAAACAATAATAATTCATTGAAGAAAAAGAAAAGAAATTACAAAGAACATTTTTTTCAGCAGTTCCGATATGGGGGATCGGTTTACGATAAACTTATAGGGGGAACTGAGCACCCCTAAAAACTCGAAAAATAAATAACTTAACATTTTTTTTTTACAATCAGATAGACTGGTGTGCAATCGATAATAATCCGTTGAAAAAAAAAAAAAAAAAAGATTACGAACAAACATTTTAGATGAGGGGGGGGGCTTCTGAAAGTCTAGGTCCGCCGAGAAAACATTTTTTTAAAGGCCAATAAAATTTCATCAAATAGATTCACATTCCTACACACAACTACAAATGATCTAATCTGAGGAAAAAGAGAAATCGATTACAACCTTTTCACTCAGTGGGTTTAAAACTAACCGTATGGTGAAAGAAAGGAAATAAGTGGTTGTTTCAATTAATTTGCTCAAGGGTGTATAAGAGAAAACATTAAGCTATGAATTGATTAGTAAATAGAAAAAATATTAAAGCAATAAACAGAAAAGAAAAGAAAGGTTTTAGAAGAAATAAAGTATATGTTTTGCTAGAATAGCGCCAATCTTGAGAATATAAAAAAAGATATTTGAATACAATATAGTTATTTTTATAATTATTTCCTGGTGACGCCAATGAACCTTCTATAGAGTTTAATGTTTTCTCTCAATTGTTTATCTAAATCTAAAGTGTTGATATCACAAAAAATTAATAATTAACAATCAATTTATGAAGAAATTTTCAATTGAAAATCTAAAAGGTATTTATGAAAGGTATTTCTAAAGATTTCTTTTCTATTCACCTTGGTTTTCATCCTTCACAATGAAGAAAAAATGATTATATTTTTCTAAAAAATCTATGGTTTTAATAACAAGATAGAAATGGACACACACACACACACACACACACACACACACCCACTACACACATAGCAACCGCATAATCTTTAAAGTTCACTGCCGTCCCTAATAATCTTACAACCCACCTGTAAAAATAAACCAACTTTAGCCGATGGAAACCAATCAGTGTTCAGGTGACCGAATTGATTGTTTCAATTAATTTGCACAAAGGTGTATTTATGTTGGTTGGTTGGTGTGTTAGTAATTTGTATTTTAGGGTATGACAACCCTTGTTGGGTCATTTTATGCCGAATAATTTTTTTTATTCATTCGTTATGGATACTCAATTGTTTTTAAAACTCATTTTTTCTAAACACATTTTTCAAACTCATTATTTTCTATTTGGCACATAGAAGGGATACTGACAGTTACTACCACTCCGGGTCAGAGTTTACCTGGGAGTAATGGTGATGAAGGGAAACTCATTATCCATGACATGAAAGACCTCACCCCCTTCTACCTCATATAGATAAAGAGGGTTGACGCTTGCCATACATAAGGCAACAGGATTCGGACAATCACATCGGTGGTAGGGCTTGACGTGACAAGCCGATTGATGGGATGAGGCCTCTTCGACCGCATAAGTAAGGGCCAAAGTGGAGTGTTGCAAGCCGTGGACTGCTAGTCACCAGGATTCTATACATGGGTCACCACACACGGCCAACAAGTGACCCCATTGCTAGGGCTTGACATGACAAGACGACTGATCGGATGGAGGCCTCTTCACCGCCCGTTCAGCCGAAGTAAGGGCCAATAAGGAGTATTGTAAGTCATGGACTGCTCAGCCACCAGGATTCTATACTCAAATTGGGTCGGGTTTGCCATAAAGGCAATAGGGTTGGGACAATCATATAAGAGCTAAGACTTTAGGAAGCGTTTAGTGTAATGATTAAAGTCGTGGGAAATGGACTCGTCGACCCGAGTTCAAATTCTGGACGTGGTAATTGCATTTCACTTAGCGCTAATCCCCTTGGGAAAGGTATGAATCCTACTCTCCCTCCTTCTATGGATAAATATAGGGCAGACTGGGATCTTTAACCTTGGTTCAGGCAACCGGTCTAGGAGAAGAAAAACTCTGAATTCAAACCTGTGAAACTCCGCTTAAGAAATTGATCTTGTGTCGCATCCTGCTCGTGCGGAGGGTTGGTAATATATATATTAGAGCTAAGACTTGAATGACCAGCCGAATGATTGGAGGTGGCCTCTCTGACCACCCATTTCGCCTAAGTAAGGGCCTTAATGGAGTGTTACATGTCATGGACTGTTCATCCACAAGGATCCGTCCTTAAGCATTACGGGTCGCCACACACGACCAATAAGTGGCCCTATTGGGGGAGGGTGTCTTACTCCTCTGCAGAGGTGTAGTCAGTGTATTCTAAATACAAAGGTGGACTATGTTGAAAAATAAACCTGATTTGGTCTCATTCCATGGGTATATCTTGGTCTTCCTATGAATTTTTCAGCTGACCATCATATTTTTTAACTAAATCATCAAAATATTTAGCTAACTAATTTGAAATTTGAAGATGGAACCAATATTTTTGATTGATTGATTAATTTTAACATGTCAACCTGTTCGAGTTATTTTATGCCTAGATGTTAGAAAATTGCATATATTGTACATTTATACTTACATTTTTTGTGTAATTTCTTTTTTTTTTTTGTTTCCGCTTATATGATACTCATCCTAGATTAGGTTGTTTGATAAATATGTTGTTAGAAATAAAATATTTTTCTTCTATTTTTATTTAATAATTTGGCTGGTCATTTAATAAATACTATTTGACATCTTAGGACATTCTGTTGAACTTGATTTTTGTTATATATTTTTTATCTATTCTGGTGGAAAATAAAATGGCAACACCCTGAAGGATGACCCCAATTTTGCCTGGGTACAAATTGTACATGCTAAGAGGTAGTAGTTATTCTGATAAGATTTCCAGTCTTTGGCATGGTAATAATGTACACAGGATGGTATTTACCATCTGTATGATTAATATGTATAGGGCTGGTGTATTGATGTAACAGTCAGCAAAATTAAACCAATGTTTATATAAATCAATGGCGAAGTTATGAAATCAAAGAGATACCGTTATATTGTCAACGACATCGTTACTTGAGGCGTGATAGAGATTTTTAGCATAAGGCCAATATATATCCATTTACATAAAAGAAAAAATATTATTCCCAATTCATTTGAAATTTCACCACATTTTTGCAATGCACAAGATTTAATCATGTGATTCTCGATTTTCGCTTGACTTTCTATGTTTTTTTTTTTTTTTAAGTTATATCTCGATTCGCTTTGCTCTGCTTTGAAAACGCGTAAAGATTTCCTTTGACAGAAATAGCGTAATGATTCTTTTGTCAAAACCTTATTTGCATCTTATTTATTATTCACCAGGTTTGAGAGATAAATGTGGAAACATGTTGATAAGACAAACACATTGTTACCCGATATATATATATATATATATATTATATATATAATATATATATTATATATGTGTGTGTGTGTGTGTGTGTGTGTATATATATATATATATGTGTGTATATATATATATATATATATATATATATATATATATATATATATATATATATATATAACATATGTTATCACGTAACAATGTGTTTTTTCTTATCAACATATTTCCAAATATATTCTCTCATATATAATATATATATATATATATATATATATATATATATATATATATATACTTATTCATATATTTATAGTTGGTAGGGTATATATTATATATATATATATATATATTATATATATATACATACTTTATATATTTATATATATATATATATATATATATATACTCATTCATAAATATATATTCATGTATAAAAATATATATATACTCCCATGCAACACACACACATATATACATAATGTTGTTCAACATATGTGTGTGTTTGAACGAATGTTTGCCTTTATAGGGGCGTATTTGAGCGTCCGTGCATGAACAAGTTTTTCACTGGCAAATAGTTATGTCAATGCATGCATGTGCAACCACGTGTGTGTGTGCATATGTGTGTGCGTGTGTCCTTACACATATATATATATAATATATGATGGTCTCTCCCGTCGATCGACGCATGAGTGTTCATACAATGAACATCCACACAGTGATTTATTTATAGTGGTGAAGGCTTGTGTTGGACCATCCACACTTTTTGGCACAGTCGATAGGAAAGAATTGGTGCATCAAGGCTTGCCACAAACCCAATCAACGACCGATCTCTGGAATTTTGAATTCAGAGTTATCCCTCTCCTAGAGTGGTTACCTACTCTAGGCTGCCCTACTATTTAATCCATAGCTGGAGGGAATTTTGAATTCAGAGTTATCCCTCTCTTAGACTGGTTACCTACCCAAGGCTGAAGGGCCCAGTCTGCCCTACTATTTAATCCATAGCTGGAGGGAATTTTGAATTCAGAGGTAATCCCTCTCCTAGACTGGTTACCTACTCAAGGCTGAAGGATCGAGTCTGCCCTACTATTTAACCCATATATATATATATATATATATATATATATATATATATATATTCTTATATAAAAATGGGATGACTTACCGGTGAAATCGGTCTCAATGCTTAGTTGATACAAGTTTTACCATGATGAGTCAGCGATATAACAAATATAAAATGCTCAATACATAATAACTGCAAGACGTAATAACTACAACATAAACTCCTGCAATTAGCAATAATTAATCAATATATTGATTAATTCAGCAGATTTAACCCTGACGATCATTATGGTGAGACTCGAATAGGTTATTTCTGTACATACCATAATATATATATATATATATATATATATATATATATATATATATATTTGAAAAGCATGTTTGCCAATTTTACATTACTCTCATATTTATTTGTTCCTGATACAGAGTATATAGACTTCACACTCATACATGTATCCATTAGATAATTATTTATTATTAGTACGAGAATTTAATTCGTGCTTACAGATTTTCAATTCTGTTGAGTAGTAAATTCAAAACATAGTATATAAATATGTCTTTTAATGTAATGTTTCCTGAAAATTGAGAACGTACAGCTATAGTAGAAAAATTGCTATTCATAAACAATTTCCGTGAGAACATATTCAGAGGTGATACTATATATATATATATATATATATATATATATATATATATATATATAGAGAGAGAGAGAGAGAGAGAGAGATAGATTAGAAATATCCAAAACTTCGTAGTAAGGGATGATTCTATATGTGATTTCTAAGACACACTGTATTATCATTGTATGATCAGTATGTATAAATACAGTGAATCTTTAAATCACTAAAGAGCTCAATGTATAATAACCTTTTTAGATTATATACAGAGCAATAGAAAGGAAGGAAAAATTCAATACCGTTATTCCATAATAAATTTATTTCGACCAAAATTGGGGCCTTTATAGATCTAAGTTGATTTAATATAGCTCACCCCAAAATTTCGTGTCATCAGATGGTAGATCAAGATAATTTTATCTTGATCTACCATCTGATGAGACGAAATTTTTGGGGGAGCGATATTAAATCAACTTAGATCTATAAAGTCCCCAATTTTGGTAGAAATAAATTTATTATTGAATTACGGTGTTGAGTTTTTCCTTCCTTTCTTATATATACTAGCAAATATATGCACCCTCCGGGTGCAAGTATTTAAGTTTTAATGCAATAAAATATTGTATTAAATTAGAAAGGCTAATGAAACTAAATAAGAATACAGATAAAAAGATTTGAAACATAGGGAGTATAATAAAAGATTTGAAACAGAGGGAGTATAATAAAAAATGGAACAACTGAAACTTACTCTTCCATCACTCTCGTCTTTCATTGTTATTTTTTCTAATTTAAGTATTTAGTTATAAGAGGAAGTAAAGAATAAAATGACAGTTATTTTAT
>CM042155.1:10420098-10430098 GCA_023376005.1 Doryteuthis pealeii
GGGGGTGAGCGCGTTAAAACGCTAATCTGTTTCAATTAAGCATAATGAAAAGATGAAAATATGGAAAGAAAAAAGGGAGAGAGATGAAGATTATAATATATTCTACATATTAAACTATTTTGCAATTGCTCTTAATTATACATATCAAACATTGTAATAAATAATCATACTGTGATATATTCACAGGTTCCGCTAATTACTTAATATTTGTCGTTGTTGATATTGCTCTAATATGTATTTAAAGCTAGATATTGAGTGAACTCAATCAAGGACCTTGGGATGGGATACTCTTAACGAATGCTCTACCGACTGAGCCAACCAGCACCTTCGCGTGACACAGGGTTTAGTTTGAATACTTACAGGAAACAGTTTTTCATGTACACTATTATATATATATATATATATATATATATATATATATATGTGTGTGTGTGTGTGTGTGTGTGTGTGTGTGTGTGTATATATAATTTTTCATTATTATCTGCGTGTTCGTTTACTGCTTACTTGATTTTATTGTATAAGATACATTACAAAGAAGATCTTTCCTTCTCTGTATTTCTCACGCAATACTGTCGTCTTTATTTATTTGCATATATATATATATATATATATATATATATATATATATATATATATATATATATAAAGATATGAAACATCACAAAATGCTGTTAAACTGAAAACATTTTACAGCATAGCTGATATTGAACAATATTTCGATTTTATGATAATCATCATCAGAGCTTGTTTATACTCCGTGTTGTTAAGAGCAGAGACAAAAGTCATATAAGTCCAAAACAAAAACCTTGATGTTAAAAAATCAAAAAAAGTTATACAATAGTTTCGAATGTGAGCATTTCCGCCGCATTTTTCTCGGTCATCAGATTATGTATATCTTATTGTAACAGTTTTTTTTTTCACATTCGAAACTATTGTATAACTTTTTTGCAACATCAAGGTTTTTGTTTTGAATATATATGACTTTTGTCTCCGCTCTTAACAACACGGAGTATAAACAAGCTCTGATGATGATTTTCATAAAATCGAAATATTGTTCAATATCAGCTATGTTAAAAAATGTTTTCACTTTAACAGCATTTTGTGGTGTTTCATATCTTTTTATATATGCTAATACCGTCGGATTCATTTCCTTTCTTTAACTTATATATATATATATATATATATATATATATATATATATATATATTATATATATATATATATATAATATTTAAGCCGACAATTTTTGGAAGATATGTTCTTAATTGAAGTTGTACCGAATTTTGAAAATTAATTAGTTAATAACTAATGAATTTTAGGCGGGCATATATGTTCAAATGTAAGGGTAAACGAATCGAGAAAATGTCATGTTCTCGATTCGTTTAGCCTTACATTTGAATATATATGCCCGCCTAAAATTCATTAGTTATTAACTAATTAATTTTCAAAATTCGGTACGACTTCAATTAAGCACATATCCTCCAAATATATATATATATATATATATATATATATATATATATATATATATATATATATATATTTGTTATAATTAACAAATCCAGTTCCGGGTATGTGTTCTTGTCGAGCAGCATATGCTCCATCATCTAGAAATATAAGGTTTATTGCTTGATGCCTAGGGCGCCCTTATCTAAAGGGAACATCATCAGTGCTAAAATCATTCATCACTGCCACTGTGAAGAGAGTGGATTCCATGGAGAGAGCGATTCCCCATTAAACAAACCTTGTTTAAAACTAATCTTGACATTCTGGGGAATCCGGTGGGTTAATGATGTCATTATTTACATATGGTTCGGTATTTCTGCTTGTATATTTGGGTTGGAGATTAAATTGTCAGTCATGTTAAGGAGATTATGGAATCTGTGATATCGGTTGAGAGAAATCCTTTAAAATCACCCGGTGAAGGGAAACAAAGAGGAAGATAATGGATTGAACTAGAAGGGATGAGAAACAAAAAAAAATTGAATACGTTAAGAGGAAACTGATGAATAGTGAGAGCAGAAACGTGAAGAAAGCAAAAACAACCCCTGATATATATCTTCTTATTATAATGGAGATTGTGTGTTTATCCGTCTGTAACCGAAACTATATCACTACTCAAGACAAAATTTCCTTAGTTATCTATCTCACATTCTCCATGATTTTATTTTTTTATTTACTGAATTATTAATAAAATTAAGATTTTCGATTCTTAATAATATTGACCATATCTCCATTATAATAACATGCAAATGTATTTATCAACAAGAGGAAAATATGTTGCCTATACTGTGGAGGAAGCGCGTGGTGCGATGGTTACAGTCATGGGAAATGGACTCGTCGCCCCGAGTTCAAATCCTAGATGTGATAACTGCATTTCACTTAGCGCTAATACCCTTGGGAAAGATATGAATCCTACTCTCCCTCCAGCTATGGATAAATAGTAGGGCATACTGGGCTCTTTAACCTTGGTTAGGCAACTAGTCTAGGAGAAGGAAAACTCTGAATTCAAACCTGTTGAACTCCGCTTAAGAAATTGACCTTGTGTCACAACCTGTTCGTGCGGAGGGGTTGGTAAAATATATATATATATATATATATACTGTGGATCCCTGAATGAAAAGAAAGAAAAAAAAAGCTAAGAAATAAATGGATCTTACCAGAGAGCTAAACAAAAGAAAAAGAGAAACATGAAGTTGACGGTTGTACCAGTCGTTATTGGACTCTTCGGAACATTACGCAAGAACCTGCTTTAATTTTTGTCTTGAGTTAATATCCAAGAGTTATGTTTTTTTTTTTTTTATTTTTTTTTTTTAATTTAGACCAACAGATTTATTTTTGTAGGAAATGTTTAGAGTCCATCTATGTGCTTAAGCTCGATTTCAAGAAAAGTCAATGCTATTCACACTAATAAACACATTAGAATTTTGTCTTTCTCTCTCCTTCTATCTCTTTCTTTCTTCCTCTTCCTCTCTTTCTATCTCTTTCTCTCCTTCTATCTCTTTCTTTTCTCCTTCTCTCCTTCTATCTCTTCCTTTCTTCCTCTTTCTCTCCTTCTATCTCTTTCTTAATTCCTCCTTCTCTCCTTCTATCTTTCTTTCTTCCACCTTCTCTCCTTCTATCTTTCTTTCCTCCTCTTTCTCTCCTTCTATCTCTTCCTTTCTTCCTCTTTCTCTCCTTCTATCTCTTTCTTAATTCCTCCTTCTCTCCTTCTATCTTTCTTTCTTCCACCTTCTCTCCTTCATTCTCTTTCTTTCCTCCTCTTTCTCTCCTTCTATCTCTTTCTTTCTTCCTCCTTCTCTCCTTCTATCTCTTTCTTAATTCCTCCTTCTCTCCTTCTATCTCTTTCTTTCTTCCTCCTTCTCTCCTTCTATCTCTTTATTTCCTCCTCTTTCTCTCCTTCTATCTCTTTCTTTTTTCCTATTTCTCTCCTTCTATCTCTTTCTTTCTTCCTCTTTCTCTCTCATTCTATTAATCGCTTTCCCTCTTTTTTTCAATATTTCTCTCTTTTTAGTATTATCTGCGTTATTCGGACTATTGTCCTCATCTTCAATAGTCCGAATAACGCAGATAATACTAATCATCAAGCCTCATCTCAAACATTCCCTCTTTTTGTCTCCCACTTTAACTCCGTTTGTCCAATTTCATTTTCTTTCTTTCGAGTTATATTTCTTCTTCTTCTTCTTCTTCTTCTTCTTCTTCTTCTTCTTCTTCTTCTTCTTCTTTCTCACTCTCTCTTTCTCTGCCATAATGTCTATCTCTCTCCTGTTATTTTTTAAAATTTGTGTCTTTTTCTTTCCCTTCCCCTTTTTGTCTCTTTCCCTCTTTTTTCGATCTCTCTCTCTTTTTATCTCCCTCTTTCTATCTGTCTCTCTGTCTATAATCTGTTTTTCTAATTTTATTTTCTTTCTTTCGAGTTGTACTTTCCTCCTCCTCCTTCTCTCTCTCTCTCTCTCTCTCTCTCTCTCTCTCTATGCTATAAGGTCTATCTCTCTCCTGTCTTTTTCTTTCCCTTCCCCTTCTTTGCCTCTTTGGTCATTCTCTTTGTTCTCTCGTTTTTGCTCTTTTTAGCCCCCTCTCTATCCTTATTTATTTGTTTCTTTTCCACTCTCTCTTTCTCTCCCTCCTTCTTTCTCTCTTCCCCCTCTCTCTCCCCCTCTCTCAACCTAAGTGTTAATATTTAATTCTTATCTATTGAATAATTGATTAGTTCTTAGACTTTTAGAATGTTTGAATTTAAAATGGGTTAAATCGAACTTAACGCACTTAACTTCCACCATCGTATATCACCCCTCCAAAATAAAAAAAAAATACTAAAAACCAAGGAATTAACCGAATTTAATGAAATTCTCAGTGTTGGTAAATTAACGAATAAACAATATAATGCACCAGTTATTTTATTTGAAAACTCTTATATTTTTCAGGTCAGTTAACTTTGAACCACATAGTTACAGAGGCGTAACACAGATTCACAAACATACGGGGTTCAATGTTAATTGACCTGAAAAAATGTAAGAGTTTTTAAATAAAATAACTGATGCATTAAATCTTTTATTCATTAATGAATCAACACTGAAAATTTTATTAAATTCGGTTTATTCCTTGATTTTTTTGTACTTTCTTTCTTTTGGCGGAGTTACATACGATGGTGGAATTTATGGCCGTTAAGTAGGATTTAACCGTAAAATGTATATCTGTTGGTGGATTTTTCCTGTTGAAAGTATAAAATAGAACCCTTAACAATATAAATAAATGCATAGATAAATAAATAAATAAATAAATAAAAGACAATAAACAGAAGTTGTATCTATTTTCCTGACAATTTCATGAAAGATTAGTTAATCAAATCTCAGACAAATATGATGTTATCGGTGTTTTGTTATTTTATCAGCTGCGAAAATAAATACCCCATAATCGATGCTAAAAACATTAGATTTCAATTATGTACGCCATTCATGATAAATGATATTATCAAGGGTGTCTGCACATTCTTTGTTTTTATTATATTTGATGAATTTTCATATCGATGCACTAGTGGCTTAAAATGGAAGAAGAAATGTAAGATTTTTTTATATAAGTAAATACACTTGGCGAAGTGGCCTATTCTCAGTATCAGCCGGACAGGAAGGAAGTCTATCCCCTTTTCGCTAACGCTAGACCAAGGAGATCGTTAGGCAAGAAACTTAAAATGACTAAACAATGTTGACCCTGTTTTAACTTAAATCTATCTATGTATCTATCTATATCCATCTATATATTCTCTCTCTCTCTGTCTCTCTCTGTCTCTCTCTGTCTCTCTCTCTCTCTCTGTCTCTCTCTGTCTCTCTCATTCTTTCTATTATGTCTGTCTCTTTCACCCTCGAACACACATATACATGCTTTTATGGCGTTTGCAAAAAGTGTAAAGTAAAGTTGGCAGGGTGGCCTATTGTCGGTATCAGCCGGACAGCAAGGGAGTCTATCCCCTATTCGCTAACGCTAGACCAAGGAGATCGTTAGGCAAGAAACTTAAAATGACTAAACAATGTTGACCCTGTTTTAACTTAAATCTATTTATGTATCTATCTATATCCATCTATATCTATTCTCTCTCTCTCTCTCTGTCTCTCTGTCTCTGTCTCTGTCTCTGTCTCTCTCTGTCTCTCTCTCTCTCTCTCATTCTTTTTCTTATGTCTGTCTCTTTCGCACTCGAACATACATACACACGCTTTTATGTCGTTTGCAAAAAGTGTAAAGTAATGTTGGCAGGGTGGCCTATTGTCGGTATCAGCCGGACAGCAAGGGAGTCTATCCCCTTTTCGCTAAAGCTAGACCAAGGAGATCGTTAGGCAAGAAACTTAAAATGATGAAACACCGTTGACCCTGTGTTAACTTAAATCTATCTATGTATCTATCTATATCTTTCTATATATATTCTCTCTCTCTCTCTCTCTCTTCTCTCTCTCTCTTTCTCTCTCTCTCTCTCTCTCTATATATATATATATATATATATATATCTTTCTCTCTCTCTCTCTCTCTCTCTCTCCCATTCTTTCTATTATGTCTATCTCTTTCACCCTCGAACACACATACACACGCTTTTATGTCGTTTGCAAAAAAGTGGAAAGTAAAGTTGGCAGGGTGGCCTATTGTCGGTATCAGCCGGACAGCAAGGGAATCTATCCCCTTTTGGCTAACGCTACAGCATGGAGATTGTTTTCTCGCTGAGGAGGAGCACTACACCTACCGACAGTTCCCACTTTACCGCATAGATCAGATTAAACAATCGGTGCTACTCATGCGCTGAGTTAGCGGGGACCTGTATCCAACTAGGAACCTTGTGAGGTGCTCTACCGTCTGAGCTAAATCGGCCCCTTTTTTATATTAATGGTCCCTATATTTTCAGATGTCAGGTAAGATAACGTCTGATTAGTATAAAATCTAAGGCAAAGAAGTTGGCAGAGACCAGTATCGAACCAGGAACCTTGTGATTCATTGACGAGTGCACTACCGACTAAGCTCACCCGGCTCCTTTTTAAAAAAAATTTCCCTACATTTTTAGATGTCAGGTAAAACAACGTCTGATCAGTATTAAAAAAAATGGTAAAGAAAGTTGACGGGGATTGGTATCGAACCGGGAACCTTGTGATTCCTTGACGGACGCTCTACCGTCTGAGAGTCTATCCCCTTTTCACTAGCACTAGACTAAGGAGATTGTTTTTGCGTCTGAGATGGCGCGTCATACCTATCATCAGCTCCTTACTTTACCGCTCAGATCCCTGTGCTACTAATACTCTGAGTTGGCGAGGGCCGGTATCGAGCTAGGAACCTTGTGGTTTTTAACCGAACGCTCTATCGACTGAGTTAACCCGGCCATATCTTTTTTTATATATAATGCTGTATATTGTACAAACGGAAATAGGAATTTCCGGTTAAATTAAACAAAGAAAAGACAACAAAAGACTTTTTTCCTGGTAAAAGCGAACAAAGAAGTTAAAAAACGGAAGCGAGGCTTTCTGGTCAAATAAGCAGGGAGAAGATAAAGAAATATATAACAAAGGTCCGTTATCAGATCAAAAGATAAAGATGCGTAGGAGTATCTATCAATATAAAAGGCCTGAGGGTTCGAGCCGACAGGAGTCAGACAGCAGACGGCGAACAGAGCACAAGGAGCGACCATCGACACGGTCCATTCTGCCAGCGGGCAGTGAGGTTCGTCCACCCCTTCCACCTTACCAGCGCCAGTCAGCCTTGGGCATTCCTATTGTCACGCTCGCCAGCCACCACGTACAGCCGAGAAGAAGAAATAAAGTTAAAACTTCTACTATACCCATGTGTTGTAGATTTCATTAAGCGACTACTACATATATCGTCTAGGATTAGTGACGATACCTGCTACGTACACAGATACACCAAGTAGGGCCTTGGAAATTGATGCCAATATGCAACAATAATGGTTCCTCTATTTTCAATGTCAGCTAAGACAACGTCTGATTAATATAAAAAAGGTAAAGAAGGAAAACGAACCAATAAAGTTAAATGCAGTCCAGTCAAATATTACATTACAGGAACCGCCATGTCGACTGGAGTAGAAGAATACATCTACTGAACCTAAGCAGAGGGGTAGAATCCCCCAATAGGGCCCTTGATGCTTAAGGATGGAATCCTAGTGTCTGATCAGTCCATGACATGCAACATTTAACTTTGGCCCTTACTAAAACTAGACGGAAGGTCGGAGAGACCTCCACCGCTCAATCTGATAGCCACGTCAAACGCTAGCACCTTGTCCCAACACTATTATTTAAATGCCCAACCCTTTTTATCATATATGGAGGCATAATGGTTAGTGTCGTAGGAAATGGACTGGCCGACCGAGTTATCTGGAAAAGGCTGTTTAAATTTCGCATAGCGATAATAACCTTCGGAATGGTATGAATCCAACTATTCCCCCTCCAACTATCGATAAATAGTAGGGCAAACTGGGTTCTTCAATTTTGGTAAGGAAACCTGTCTAGGAGAATGAAAACCCTGAATCCAAACCTGTTAAACTCCGCTTAAGAAATTGGCCTTGTGTCGCATCCTGGTCTTGCGGAGGAGTTGGTAAATATATATGTGCTATAAGGTGAGGTTCTTTCGATTATCTGTCTGTGTCCTTCAGTCTTAAGTTTTTTAAATGGTTCAGTGTATATTTCAAGGGGGACAATCTAAGTGTTTATTCCTTTAACGAGACTTTTATTGCAGAGCTTGGTTTCGAAAATATTCTTGCTCTTCTGGGTTACTCTTTTCTTTCATATTCAAATTGTTTTATCTATTTCTGGAAGTGTCCTTCAATTTGTTTTTCCTTCCACATTTAGCTTCCACTTTCGCCGTTTTTAGATTCCACATATGTCAAACCTTAGCTCCTATATTAGTGTCTCAACACTATCATCCAAGCCCCCAACCATTTTCATCATATATACGCTAGAAGGAAGTGTTCTTGAATCATCTGTCTGGGTTCCTCCGTCTTAAATCTTAAGAATAGTCCAATGTATCTATCATGGGGGACAGTCCATGTGTTCATTCCTTTGACGAGATTTTTATTGCAGAGCTTGGTTTCGAAAATGTCCTTGCTCTTCTGGGTTACTCTTTTCTTTCATCTTCAAATTGTTTTACTTATTTCCTAAGTGTCCTTCAATTTGTTTTTCCTTCCACATTTTGGCTTCCACTTTCGCCGTTTTTAGATCCCACATTTGTCATATTGTCAGTTTGCCTTCAACTTCCGGTCGCTCTAACCAATCATTCTTCACTTTACCTTCTCTACTCGCCAACTCTCTAGAGAGAAGATTCAACGCGATCCGAAATGTTGACAAGTCATGTCACCCCAACGTTTAATCTTATATACAATCTATCAATCTTATATTTGGCTTGCAAGAATTTACATATGATATTCACTTCCTCTGTTCTTAAATCGAAATATCTCACTTGTTTCCCAGTCCAGATTTGGAATGGTTCCAAATTCTTCCCTTAATATTCTACAAGTATTTATTCCATTGATGTTTTCTAGGGTTGAGACATCGTTCTATTTTAGATTTATTTGTTCCTGCTTTTTACTTTTAATTTTATCCTTCTTAATTTAATTCGTTATGTAGCATGTCTTTAGCAGGAATAGCCTGGCAGAGCCCATCCTGGTCCCGGTCTACAACTGATTTGAATATAGAGTTTTCCTTCTCCTAAATCAGTTGCAATACAAAACAAATAGCCTGGCAGAGCCCATCCTGGTCTACAACTGATTTGAATATAGAGTTTTCCTTCTCCTAAATCAGTTGCAATACAAACAAATAGCCTGGCAGAGCCCATCCTGGTCCCGGTCTACAACTGATTTGAATATAGAGCTTTCCTTCTCCTAAATCAGTTGCAATACAAAACAAATAGCCTGGCAGAGCCCATCCTGGTCCCGGTCTAAACTGATTTGAATATAGAGTTTTCCTTCTCCTAAATCAGTTGCAATACAAAACAAAATAGCCTGGCAGAGCCCATCCTGGTCCGGTTACAACTGATTTGATATAGAGTTTTCCTTCTCCTAAATCAGTTGCAATACAGAACAAATAGCCTGGCAGAGCCCATCCTGGTCCCGGTCTACAACTGATTTGAATATAGAGTTTTCCTTCTCCTAAAATCAGTTGCAATACAGAACAAATAGCCTGGCAGAGCCCATCCTGGTCCCGGTCTACAACTGATTTGAATATAGAGTTTTCCTTCTCCTAAATCAGTTGCAATACAGAACAAATAGCCTGGCAGAGCCCATCCTGGTCCCGGTCTACAACTGATTTGAATATAGAGTTTTCTTCTCCTAAATCAGTTGCAATACAGAACAAATAGCCTGGCAGAGCCATCCTGGTCCCCGGTCTACAACTGATTTGAATATAGAGTTTTCCTTCTCCTAAATCAGTTGCCAATACAGAACAAATAGCCTGGCAGAGCCCATCCTGGTCCCGGTCTACAACTGATTTGAATATAGTTTTTCCTTCTCCTAAATCAGTTG
>CM042155.1:10435098-10450098 GCA_023376005.1 Doryteuthis pealeii
GTGTTGAGTACCCTTTCATTGTTATTTTTGCCAAGACCACCCTGATTCTGTGCGGTAGTACTTGTTAGGATTCCATGTCTGGGTTAAATAGATATGTAAGAACTCAGCTTAAAAAATTAAAATCCAACAAGATTGTATAAACCAAAACTGAATTCGGTAAAAAAAAATAACTCAAGGGTTGACATAACGTAAAATAGTATCTGAGTGTCCTAGGTAAGATGTTAAACTGCATGAAGTGGTGAGGTTCAAGTTCTAGAAGTCTGGGGAGTGTGGAGTACCCCTTCATTGCCATTACTACCAGTTATACCCTGATTCTGAGCGGTAGCATTTGTTAGTTTCCCATATATGGGTTAAATAGATCTTTAAAACTCAGCTAGAAAAATTGAAAATCCCACAAGAATGAATAACACATTTCTTCAGTAAAGAAATAACCCAAGGGTAAAATCTAATCAACAAACCAACAAGCAGCTGTATTCTTGCATTGCCTAGAGAAACATAACCTAATAATATCATCTACAAGAAACAATGTCAATATACGCATAAGAAAAGCTTGAACTACTAAAGACAGATATCACTTACCTGCGTTTAAAAATCTGAAAGGTCAAAGGTTTATTAAAGTGATGTATTAGTATTATCTGCGTTATTCGAACTATTGTCCCCATCTTCATTGTTACTTGTACAACGTTTCGGCCGATATGCTCTCCGGCCTTCTTCAGGTATTTCTTGTCAGACTCGGGAACCTTCTTGGACTCAGGAACATTCTCGGAATCGGGAACCTTCTCAGAATAGGGAACCTTCTTTTCGAACTCGGGAACTTTCTTGTCGTACTCGGGAGCTATCAAGAACTTTGAACCTAACCCTTTATTTAGTCCACGGGGCTATCCTGTTCTCATTCCGCTAACCATAGCTGGGGTAGGAGTTGTGTTAATTAATATCGGCATATCGGCCGAAACGTTGTACAAATAACAATGAAGATGGGGACAATAGTCCGAATAACGCAGATAATACTAATCTTCAAGCCTCATCTCAAACATTCTGAGAAGTGATATATGATCGGCATTTTATGCAGATTTCAAAAATACCCTTCCCTTCATTGTGTTTATTCTGGCCTAGTTTTTAAGATGTTTAACAACAATTCGTGCATAATACTAACACTTATTCAAAAGCCTTGCCCTCTTCTTGTCACAGGTAAAATACTGTTGAATACATTTCAAGTAAGAGCTTGTATCTTAAAAATTTGATCTGATTAGAAAAAATGGAAATGATTTTTGGATTTAGCATATAAAAAACGGCATTAAAATCATTTAATATATATTCGACCTTGAAAACATCGCAGACAAGTATTATCGATTATTGGAAATCTGACCTCTGATAAGATAAAGCGGCATTCCTCCAAGATTTAGTCGTGTCAGTGCTACTGTATGGTTGCACCCCTTGAACTTTAATGAAATGCTTAGATTAAAAGCTAGATTCAAACTAAGATGTAAGCTAGGTGGAGGTGCGTGGTGTAATGGCTACAGTCGTCGGAAATGGACTCGTCAACCCGAGTTCAAATCCTGGACGAAGCTGTTTGCATTTCACCTTGCGCTAATAAACTTGAAAATTGTGAATCCAACTACCCTCCCTCCAGCTATAGGTAATTGTAGAGTAGACTGGGCTCTTTAACCTTCTCTAGGTAACCATTCTAGGAGAATGAAAACTGTGAATTCAATCCTGTTAAATTCCGCTTAAGGCATTGACCTTGTGTCACATCCTGCTCGTGCGAAGGGGTTGGTAATACATACGGAGATGTAAAATAAATACTGATCCTTTTTGCTGTTATAACAAATCATGGACCAGCCCCCCCCAAAAAGCAGCTGTACGTCCACTTACCTCCTATCACAAACCATCCAGTAAAACAAACAAGACATGCTGGACATTGCTGGAGAAATAAATAGAAGCTCTTAAGTAGGCCGGCCAGCAAAAACCTATTGATAAGTTCTGCGCATATACTTGATGCCGTGAGGAGGACCTGCCTTAAGCGATGACTTACCTGTAAGTCTGAAAATCTGTCCGTGATAGAATTAGGGTTAGGGTTTGGGTGAGTAATAAGTAGATCGAATGTAATAAGTTGTGAGCATGCTAAATGTATTAGACGTACTAAAAAGCACAGCCCGTTTTCGGGGCAAATTACTTTCTTAATAGTATTTCCTGATCTGAGACTTAAAAACAACATATCAATCAGTATTATATTTTCTTTAGATAAATAGATTTTATTACTTATTTATGTTTTTTTTAATAAAAGACACAAGATCAATTTCTTAAGCGGAGTCTAAAGGTTTAATTCAGAGTTTTCCTTCTCCTAGACATGTCACCTTACCAAGGTTGAAGAGCATACTATTCACCAATAGCTGTAAGGAGTATAGTTGGATTCATACTTTTCCCAAGGGTATTAGCGCTATGTAAAATGCACACAACTCTAACCATTATGCCTCGCTCCTATATGTATATTTGTCTGTTATATATATATATTATATATATATATATATATATATATAATATATATATATATAAGTAATTGGTAATTTACTTGAAGCATTGTTAAGTATGCTATAATATATTACTGATTTGAAGGCAATTACAATGCGTATGAAGAATAAAAACAAAAAGATGTGTTGTCTTATCGATTTCAAAGTAGAAACTTTTCTTCAGAGATGAATTTGTTTTTATTTTTCATACGCATTGTAATTGCCTTCAAATCATTAATATATTATATTATAATATATATATATATATTATTATAACATACTTAACAATGCTTCAAGCAAATTACCAATTATATATATATATATATATATATATATATATATATATATATATATATATGTGTGTGTGTGTGTGTGTGTGTGTGTACATATATATACATGCGTGTATGTGTATAAAGATATGCGTGGACGTGTATTTTTGTCTCAAACAAACTGCCAGACAGTATACAATCCTGCAATAGATACCTACTTTTTATTTATTTATTATTTTTTTATATTGATGACGTATATTTTTAAGCAAAAAGACCGCGTAAAACAAGATGTAACGCCCCGGCTCCCGATATTAAACACTCTTTAAATATGATTCAAAGCACATGACCCAAAATTGAACGTTAGGTCGGCAAATATGGGTTGCTTATATTAAATATTATTTCTTCCACATAATTACAAACTCTGAGTACGTTTAAAATGATCGAGCGTATTTTCATAGGCTGAGCGGGAATTCGAAATATAGCCTTCCGCTATTCCCTGGCTTCGCTCATCTTTAACAGACGTTATGTGAAAATAATACTCTGGGCACCATATGAGGATTAAATAACACCCTTAGAGAAGATCCACTGGGCAAATCACACGTATTGAAACTCGGTAAACATATCGATCAATATTGTTTCACATTGTTTCAGAAATGAATAATGGCATTTCCATGCAGATGCGTTTATAATCCGCCCACGTGACTCGATCCAAACATAATGGCATTTTGTTGGTAAACAGGCGAAGCAGCGCGTTTCTTGTTTTCCAAAAATGTGCGTGATTTATGTTCCTTTTACTGAACGCCGAGCCATTTCCCTGCGTATAATCCGCAACTTGGATAAAACCTACTATTTATTTGGAAACTTTCATCCTTTCATCCTCCTCCATCTTTTCCATTTCTATTATATTTATCTCTTTATTATTTACTCGCTTCTTTATTCCGACATGTTTTTGCGACTGCGAGGCGTTCCTCCCTTCTTCACTAAATCCGAAAGTCTCTAAAAATCGATACGCCAACCCCAATCAGTGCTCATCGATTATTTATCTATATTAATAACTGGGAAGATTTGTTTTCTGTTCTCTAAGAAGACCGAACGGTTTCAGATGGAATTACCAAATTTGGTATGAAAACATACTGAATACAACCGGATGTTTTTAACAATAATAGGTAGTCTTTGTGGAATACTCTCACCGAGAAAAGTGTTTAACAATAGAAATAATAAGCAAATAGTCGTGTTTCTTCAAAACGCAACTATGGTTTGGTTTGGATTTGTTTTTTATTCAATGGGATATCAACTTTTGTGGGGTATTTAATGCGAAAACTGTACTTGTAGAAGAACAGGAGTGGTAATATTTAATCCACATCTGCGCAAAACGTAACGAATCTGACATGATATACATCCCTAAACCCCAAACGAAAACTACATACACATAATTTTTCCTGCTAAAATAAATATTCGTATTTCCTCTTCCTTCTTATACAACCCCCGCCCTGTCGGATGGGGCGTTAGAATGCACCGACTGCACCTCTGCTGAGGGGTAAGACTCGCCCAATGGGACCACATATTGGCCGTGGGTGGCGACCCGTGATGCTTAAGGATAGAACCTAGGTGAAATAGCAGGTCATGACTTGTAAATACTCCACTTTTGCCCTATCTTGGGCTAGACGGGCAGTCGGAGAGGCCACCTCTGATTAATCGGCTGGTCACGTCAAGCCCTAGCACCTATATGATTTTCCCAACCCTATTGCCCTTATGACAATCCCCACCCCTTTTTATCATATCGGTGCTAGAAGGCGGTGGCTGACGGTCTATATGTCCTGGGAATGACGTTAAACTCTATCTGATGGTGAGGTTCCAGTTTTGGAGGTTTGGGGAATGTGGAGCACCCCTTCATCACCATTTCTCCCTGGTCCACTCTGACCCGGAGTAGTAGTACCTGTTAGGGTCCCATCTATGGGTTAAATAGAAAAATGTATATATAAAAAAATTGTATTATCCATTAAGAATTGATTTCTTTCAAAACTTTATCGGCATTAAATGACCCACTGAGGTTGATATGCCGTAAAACAAAACCAAACCAAACAAACCGAACTTATACAACCCATACGAAATTCCATCGCTCAGCATTATGGTCAAGTAATGCTAAAAGTACAGTTTCCTGCTAAATCACTGAAGTTAAGCAAGACTGATCCAAAGCTTAAACCCGCAAATACCCAAACGAAAACTACATACAAATAATTTCTCCTGCTAAAATAGATATCCATATTTCCTTATCACTTATATTTTCTTTTTACCTATGAAAATACAACACTCAGCATAATGTTCAAGTCATACCGAAAGCACCTGTTCCCTCTAAATTTCTGAAGTTAAGCATGGCGGAGCCTGTTTAATAATTTATTGGGTTACCACTTAAGCAACACCAGGAACTGTAAACAATCGGACATCTCTATTTAGTAAACAATAACTTTGGTCGGGGTGGCCTAAAGTCAGTATCAGCCAGACAACCAGGGAGTCTATCCCCTTTTCACTAGTGCTAAACCAAGGAGATTATTTTGTGCGTCTGAGGTGGAGCACCAAACCTACCATCAGCTCCTTACTTTACCGCACAGATCCCCGTGCTACTCATACGCTGAGTTGGCGAGGGCCGGTATCGAACCCGGAACCTTATGCTTTCTAGGCTGACGCTCTACCGACTGAGCTAAGCCGATCATGACCCGAAAAGGGTTGAAATACTGTAAAACAAAACCAACTAACCAACCCTCAGCTATATTCAAAATGTTGATTATAAATTGTACTTTAATTCCTAAGCTATTAACTCTGAACGTACCAAGAAATATCAACAATCAAAAAAACATTTTTCTTGTAATGGTGGTGGTGCTCGTTGTGCAATTGTTATCATGGTAGGAAAATGACACAGTGAAGCGTGTACATATCCTTGAGGACGCAATTCTAATTTCACAGAGCACTAATACCCTTTGAAAATATATGCACCGAACTATTCTCCCTCCAGACATGTTATATATATATATATATATATATATATATATATATATATATATACACACACACACACACACACACACATATATATATATATATATATATATATATATATATATATATATATGTAGAATTAAACAAAAGACACATATCCTGTTTAACAATTTTTTTTGATCTTTTCGAGATTTGAACTTTGGTGGACTTATCCACGAATTCCACCCAAATATTAAAAAGTTGGACAAAAAACTCGAAAAGATCAAAAATAAAATTGTTAAACAGGAGATGTGTCTTTTGTTTAATTCTACATCTATAAATGAAATACACACACACACACACAAACACATACACACACACACACACACATATATATATATATATATATATATATATATATATATATAATTGCGTGTCAAAATGGTTAGAGTTGTTTGCATTTCATATAGCACTACTACCCTTGGGAAAGGTATGAATCCAACCATACTCCTTCCTGCTATGTGTAAATAGCAGGGCAGATTAACCACCTTAACCAGTTTAAGGGAAATAAATCTGAATTCAATTCTGTAAATTTAGCAAGGGGTGATGGGAAGAGCTAGCGTCCAATTTAATCTATTCTTCGGTTATATCTACTCTGTTTCAAATAGGTTTAACGCATTAATTAACAACTAATTTATATAGATATCAATTAAATTGAATAACAATAAGATTTGCCTCAAAACAGCCCATGTTATTAATGCATTTAAAATCCTACAATCTGTGTTATATATCACTAAGAAATAAAAGTTTTCATAGTATGTGGTGTGGATAATTTGAACTCTGTTTTTTTAAACTAAATCTTGTTTAATAAATGATTACTTGGTGTTATTTATTTCTGACATTATTATCATATTCTCGAACATATTAAAAGTAATCCTATGCATAATTTTGAATAATTGAAATCAACCAAATTAAAATAAGTGTAATCTTTTTATATGCGTTTTTATTTAGTTTCGTTAATGTTTCTAATTTAATATAATATTTTGTTATGTTATAGCTAATAAATTGACATTGCCTCATATCCTGGTCGTTTTGAAGGGTTGGTAAATATCTGTATATTCTTTTTCCTTTACAGTGTCGAGCAGTATAACACTCAGCTTCCTGACACTGTAGGTGGTGGATCTATCCAGCTTGTTCAAAATGCTAATTATAATCTAGAGTGCAGAATATGAATATTTATTGTTAATGAATATAACATGATACCTTATGTCCGTGGCAATGGTAAATGGGAATCCCATATGGTTGTTTATTCAATTTTTCTGTTTTTTTTAGATTAGGCTTGATGATTTGAATTATTTGGATTATTCGGATTATTGACTTCATCTTTATTGTTATCTACAATTTATGTTCAGTTCGGTTCGAATTTCCGTGAAGGTTCCTGATTATGACATTGACGGCTCCCGAGTTCGAAAAGAAGGTTCCCGAGTTCTAAGAGAAAGTTTCCATTGTGTAGATAACAATAAAAATGTGGACAATAGTCCGAATAATCCAAATAATCTAAATTATACTTTATTGTCCCTCAAAGGCAGATAATTACTGAGGGTTTTATATATTTAAAAGATGTTTGTGAGTTCACAATAAAACTAACCTTTTTCTCGGAATTTTTTTTATGAGCATTGATAATTAGTCCAATTGGACACATGGCCTAGTGGATAAAGGAGTTAGGTTAAGCCAGTTCTAAGTGACAGTTATCTCTAGACTGCAGGTTCAATCCTGGTCACAGGCAGCAGTAACACAGAATAATAATTAATACAGCTTAACACCTGTACCCTAGTTATGATTAGCTGATTGAGAACAGGATACCTCTGTAGAATGAATAAAGGATTAGGTTAAAAGTTCCCTGATAGCTCCTGATTACGATAAGAAGGTTCCCGTGTCCGACAAGAAATACCTAAGGAAGGCCGGAGGGCACATCGACCGAATCGTCGTACAGATAAAAATTAAGATGAGGACAATAGTCTGACAGAAACCATTCTTTTTATGTTTCTAGTCAAATGTGTCTTTCTATTATCTGAGATATGTTATTTCCAACATTAAGAGATGAACTTATGAGCTGATTATAATTGGACAATTTTGATAAATCATGGATGTGCCAATTGGAATTTAATTTAATCTAGAGACCAATCAATATAGAGGGACTTACATTTTTCATGCAAGCCGTTTTGGAATGCAGTATTTGATTTTCTCCGGCTAATTTAATGCGGAAAATATACACAGACTACACCAAGAGACGTGTCCAGACTATCATGCATACTATTCATGTCCGAAGTCACCCTGGGGCAACACCATGAAGCCAAGATGTCGAAAAGAAAGCGACAGCACCAGAACACCGCAACACCGACATCTTCAGGGACAACCTTCACATGCGACATCGATGGTCGGGGCCGTCACAGAATACACTCTAACACCTGGGGCATGAGAAATATATAGTCTCCCAAATCTACGATGTTGATGATGATGATTATGGATAAGTGTTATAGGTGATATACCCTATAGACTAATGGAATGCGCCGACTGTTACTATAAGTAACAGGGAAAAATTATGGCTTGTAGAGTAAGCCAATGCGAGTCAGCTCATAACTCTATTGTCGGACGTAATTCCCACTTCTTTGTACTGTAATTGTCTACTCTTTTGTCAATACATTTTCCTACATTTGTTACCCGTCGTTTTGTTCTTATTTGACCCCTTAAAACCCCACAACAATAAGAAAGGATGATCATCTATCACAGATGTGTTGACCGATGTTTCTGACATTTTACTTAAAAATGTGTATAACAATGTGATATATATATATATATATATATATATATATATATATATATATACCCCTCCACATGAACGGAGTTTAACAAATCTGAATTCAGAGTTTTCCTTCTCCTAGACTAGTTACCTATCCAAGGTTAAAAAACCCGGTCTGCCCTACTATTTACCCATACATGGAGGGAGGATATATGGATTCATACCTTTCCCAACGGTATTAGCGATATGTGAAATGCAAACAGCCTCGTCCAGGATTTGAACTCGGGTCGACAATTCCATTTCCTACGACTCTAACCATTACACCACGCACCTCCATCTATTGATACATTATATAAAGGACTTGGCAAGTATTTTCTAGTCACTCCTGTGAATTCTGACATTTTTCGATTTTTATTCTGTTGCTCTATAAAGCTCTATAAATAACTTCTATGAGTTTGTTACATAATTATTAGATGCCTAATATTTGTGTACTGTAGTGTAGAAACCAAAATGGCTGTTATAACTTGCAGCCAGTGGCCTTGAAGGATGAGTGACAAGGCTTGACCTTAGTCCTGATCCTTCCTTCCGGTGGATACCGTGAGAATCAGTGGAGAAGACCCTCTTCCGGTTTAGATTAGAAATAGATTTTAGTTAGTGAGATCGGCCAAAAAGCACGACGGTGGTAAGACGTATTATTCACGCTCCGACTCAATCTGCGCAGGTAGTCTGGTTGTTATTTCGAAATAAAATATGATCTAAGTAAATCGAAGTCTTGTGTTATTATCTAAAAACTAATAATGACACAAGGCTTTTGATTAAGAGAAATCCCCAATGAAAGACCAGACACGAAGTCCCCAAGACGAAGTCCAGACGCTAGAAGAGACGCTAGAATAATAGAAGTAAGAAAGTAAAGAAAGACATTATTCAACAAGTTTACTTCTATTATTTTTTTTTTATCCGACATGTTTATACCTGCCTTTTAATCTTTTGGAGCCAGTTGGAATGTCTTCGTAGTTAACGAAACTCTGCTGAAGTCACTATTATATTACCAACATACTGAACAGATCACCTGACAATGGAATACACTGTTAATTGATTTAGACATAAAAGGTGAACAACTCATTGGTTACTGTTGGAACTGGAACTTTGTTTCGCTTTTGTCTTTTAGGATAGGACTTTAAACTTATGTGCCAAAACAAAAACTTGATTGAAAATATATTTAACAAAACTATTGTATGCTTTCATAATATTTATCAAAGATTTTTATCTGAAAGGGCCGGGTTAGCTCAGTCGATAGAGTGTTCGGCTAGGAATCACAACGTTCTTGGTTCGATACCGGCCCTCGCCAACTCAGCGTATGAGTAGCACAGGGATCTGTGTGGTAAAGTGAGGAGCTGATGGTAGGTGTGGCGCTCCACCTCAAATGTTAAAATACTCTCCTTGATCTGGCGCTAGAGAAAAGAGGATAGACTCACTCGCTGTCTGGCTGATACCGACATTAGGCCACCCCAAATGTATTATCTGAAAAATAATATCAATTATTATACTAGCAGTAAATTGGGTGTAGTTGCCCATTGTCGGTATCAGCTGGATAGCGAGTGAGACTATTCATTAGTGCTAGACCAGAGAGATGGTTTCTGCCTCTGAGGTGGTACACCACACTTATAATCAAATCCTGACTTTACCGTCCACACCCAAGCTAGTCATGCGCTGAGTTTGCAAGGGTGAGTATTGAATCCAAAACCTCGTAGTTCCTAGGATATTCAATCATTATGTTATATGTTGCATACTCATATATACCCACATCCCACATCTTAATTTTTATAAACACAACGTTTCAGCTTATGTGCCATCTAGTCTTAGTCAAGTGTTTCGTTGAACTTTGGGGTCTTCATGGCGTAAGCTGAAGCTTTCACAGAATATACTATGTTATTTCCGCCTGTTCTAGTGATTGAAAATCATACGGAATGTGTCCAAACTGGACAATTCAGAGTGTAACGGACTAAATGGAATAGTCTCCCTTGTCTCAGGGTTTGGGTAATCTCTTGCGCCAGGAACCCCTTTTTGGTCACGTGACGCAGGAGCCCAGAAGATCGCTCTCTTTGCCTACTGGACAAGTGCTGGTCACCTCTCTCCAGCACACACATGGTGCATGCCAGACAGTACAGCCTCTACATACAGTAAGTGATTTCCACCTATTTTGCCTCTATTACACTACTATGTATGTTTGGATACTTGTGACATTGTATAGCCTGGGGAACTTTGCTCCCCTATATATGTTAAAATAAATGTTGTATAAATGTAACTAACGAGTTTGTTTTTGTCCTAACTGAAGTATTCCGCGTTGGGTACTTTTCCTTTAAGTAACCTAATGCTTTATAAGAACCGGAATTCATACTCTGTGAACCACATATAGGGGTGATTTTTGAATCATGTGTAAATCTAATCCTCTTTTTACCCAGAATTTGCATTTATACTTATTATCTATGATTTCCAGGGGATAATCCCCAGGCAATACCCGCCCCTTCGATCTATAGGGGCATGGTTGGGTTTATTGTCCAGTGCCTGTGGTGCATCAAAAAAGGAATGAGTGGATTTTTAAAAAATCTATAAACCTAATGCTATTTTTTAAAAAATCTAGAATTCACATTTATATTTATTATTTATGATTCCCAGGGGGAGGGCTATCACCCCAGGCAACATCTGACTCCTTGCTGAAAAGGGTCAGGAATGAGTTTTTTGCCAAGTGCCCGCGGTGCCTAAAGAGAGGAATGCCGAAGGGATACACGCAATTTTTTAGGATTAGCCCCTCATGTTCTTCGGTTTGTGCGTGGATTCCCACGTTAAACGATACTTGTATTCAACTGTCATGGTGAAATGTAAGTTAAAAAAAAAACAAAAAAAAAAAAAAACGAATTATGTATGTTTTTTTTACTTTACTCATATTGCGTTTTTTTTTTAATGCAAGTGCAACGTTCTGCTTTGTGAATGAATCATAAAAACCAGATGGTTTTAATGTAAACGAGCGGAAACTGCGGAATTTCCACGAAACGAAACGATACAAAAAACAAAAGCAACTATTTAAGCTAGAAACGAGGTGTTACAATTACATATAGAATCTATTGTTGTCTCTACAATAAATAATACAAAAATATACAATAATAATCGATATAATACTGTACAAATTAAACCGAAAAAAGGCATGTTTTAAAATAGGGGTTTGTAAAATATCTGCATTGATTTGCCGATATAAATAGAGGGGGCTTTAAAATATCTACATCAATTTGCCGACAAAAAAGTGACAAAAACACGACTCAAAAAATATCAAAATTGGGCCGGAAATACGTTTTTTTTGCAATAGCTCTTGCTAATATTTACTTATTATGAGTAAATCTTTTTTTTTTAAAATTTTACTTCACTCATATTGCGATTTTTAATACAAGTGTGCCGTTCTGCTTTGTTACCGTTACATAAAAACAAATGGTTTTAAAGTAAGTAGTTTTGTTAACTTGCATGAATGATTGTCATATAACTTTATGTATCAACTTATCTTTAATAAGTGGATCTTAAAGGGCTTCTGGCTGTAAACACACACACACGTATATATATCTTATTATAATGGAGATTGTGTGCTTTTCTGTCTGTAACCGAAACTATATTACTACTCATATCACTATTCCCTTAGTTATTGACATCACATTTTCCATCATTGTATTTTTATTTAAACCTCAATTATTAATAAAATTGTTTAACATTATTAATACTGTTAACCATGTCTACATACTGACAACATCCAATTATGTTTATATATATACAACAAAATAGAGGTTTACAGTGTGAACGGGAAGGCTAATTTGCATATTGATATTAAAAATGTGATTTTATTAAATATGTGCTTAGTATTATTGATTTCTAACTGTTTGGTTTTATTTTAATGAATATAATAAAAATCTCTTCAATGAATCTTAAATGAAATCCATTAACAAGAAAAGATAACTGTCATTTTATTATTTACTTCCTCTTTTGTCTTTAAACTAAATACTTAAATTAGAAAAAATAACAATGAAAGACGAGAGTGATGGAAGACTAAGTTTCAGTTGTTCTATTTTTTTTATTATACTCCCTCTGTTTCAAATCATTTTATCTGCATTCTTATTTAGTTTTATTACATTAAACTTAAATACTTGCACCCGGAGGGTGCATATATTTGCTAGTATATATATATATATATATATATATATATATATATAATATATATATATATATATCCTCAGATTTCTATAGTAATTTAATAAGCTTAGCTTAGACGTGGCATAAGTCCAGAAGCATGGGGCGCCCAGTGAGAATCAAACTCACTAACAATGGTCTGCTAACCTAGATCACTAACCATTAAGTCAAATGAGGTGCCCCCCCCCCTACACACACTCAGATTTCTATACGAGATCCAAACATAAATAGGTTTCAAAATTTCTTTTTTGAATTATATATTTATTTCTTTGACTTTTCTATGTATATTGGCCTTGGGGTTTAGAATATATATATATATATATATAATATATATATATATATATATATATATATATATATATATATATATATAAAACACTCTCAGCGCTTAATCCTAAGTTGGTAACTGGATCAATTCTCAAAACGTATTCCTGTAAATAAATAAAAATAAATAAAATTCAATGTCATGCATTATTTTAACTTTATGTTCAAAGCGTCATAAAACTAATGTTTATGTCATTTCGTCTAATTCATGCTAATATATGTTCAAATTCATATTTAAATGCACTTGAGAGTGGAGTTGAAATTTAAACATACATTTTAGACTAGATATATCTTTTTCGTTTGCTCATTTTTGGTTCCTGGGTCGATGTTAAGTTGACTCACAAATATGTGCTGTTTGAATTCTGCAAAACCAGCTTGGGGTGTTGGGGGGCATCATGCCTTGTGCCATATATAGTTTTTAGTAATGACACAAAGGAATTCCCGTCCTGTCGGTGGGGCGTTAGAATGCACCGACTGCACCTCTGCAGAGGGGTAAGACTCCTCCAATGGGGCCACATGTTGGCCGTGGGTGGCGACCCGTGATGCTTAAGGATAGAACACAGGTGGATGAGCAGTTCATGACTTGCAATACTCCACTTTGGCCCTATCTTGGGCTAGACGGGCGGTCGGAGAGGCCCCATCCGATCAATCGGCTGGTTATGTCAAGCCCTAGCACCTATATGATTTTCCCAACCCTATTGCCCTTATGGCAATACCCAACCCCTTTTTATCATATAGGTGCTAGAAGGCGGTAGCTGAGGGTCTACATGTCCTGGGAATGACGTTAAACTTTATCTGATGGTGAGGTTCCAGTTTTGGAGATGTGGGGAATGTGGAGCACCCCTTCATCACCATTGCTCTCTGGTCCACTTTGACCCGGAGTAATAGTACCTGTTAGGGTCCCATCTATGGGTTAAATAGAAAACATGAGTTGATAAACAAAATTGTATTATCCATTAAGAATTGATTTATTTCAAAACTTTATCGGTATTAAATGACCCAGTGAGATTGATATGCCGTAAAACAAAACAAACCAAACCAAACAAGGGCACTTCTTTTTCTCATGAGATTTTTTTTATTTTCGACCAAGTCACAACTGGCGAGAGCAAGAGCCCATGTCTCACTCAGTCAACACATCGTACCAGACTCACTAACATTTTCACCTCTCATCCTTCCTCTGTCCCACTTCGACAGGTATTAAAACTGGTCAAATAGAAAAATGTTATGCGGCCTTATGATGATTCATCATTAAACTTTTCCATTCTAATCTACATATAATTCTTATATTTCCCCCAGAAGACTTTTCCGTGCTGATTCACACGTCTATGTTTCATTCCTGGCTCCCCAACACTCTATTATGTTACACTTGACATACATTATTAAACTTTAAGTTCAAAGACTAATACAACTAATTTTTATGTCATTACATGCTAATATATATTTACATTCATATTTAAATGAACTTGAGACTTGTGTTATAATTTTAAATTGACGCATACATTTTTGACTAGATATTTCTCTATCGTTTACTAATTTTAAATTAGAGTGTGTTTATTTCTCTCATATCTGGATTTACATTTTCGCATTACCTCTTTGATGATATGGACGGTCTCATTTTTAACGAGAGGGTATTGCAGGATAGATAATTGAAATTGCTTTATGAACACGGGTATTAATATACAGATGATAGTTTTGATAACTTTTATGAATGGTTGTCAGACATTATTTATACTTTATTTTCAAAGCTAATGTTTATGTCATTCCGTCTATTTCATGCTAATATATGTTCAAATTCATATTTAAATGCACTTGAGACTTGAGTTGAAATTTTAAACTGACGCGTACATTTTAGACTAGATATTTCTCTATCGTTTGCTCATTTTGAATTAGTGTGTGTTTT
>CM042155.1:10460098-10505098 GCA_023376005.1 Doryteuthis pealeii
GATATTTAAGTTAAAAGGGATTGCTCTCGTTCAGAAGATTATGGGACCAGCGTATGGCAATTATACGAAGATGAATGTAGTTGCGTTTCGACAACAACCTTTCTACAAGATTTTAGGAAATTTAATTTTGTTCACACTCGCTGTTGAGTGGTCATTTCAAAACGTTAACAGTTTCATGTAGATAATGAAACACATGGCCGACCCTATAGGTGCAAACCCATTCATCAATCTCCCTCGGGTTTGTAATAAATGAAGAATGATGAGCATATCTTCATCTTAGCAGAAAAGGCTAAGAAAGTTTTAGTCGGTTTCCGATTCACTTCTAAAGATCGCCCTGTGTCGATATTTTTAAAAATAAAATTTTGATCTGATTTTGAAAAACAATATGCCCCAGTTGATAAAATAACTGTTGTACCGGCCGTTCCTACAGTGGAGAACATGCACCGGTTCTCGCTATAAATAGTGAGACACCGAGTGGAAAGGGAGCACTGTTCCCGTTAACGACAAGCTAGTCGTACATGTACCATTGATTGTAAATACACTTGTCTTATTTTACCCTATCTCGACTTGACTTCTTTTTACTGTTGGGACTAACATCACAACAATAACAGAACACAAAAATATTAAACAATAGGGTTTAAAAAAAGTAACTGTAGACATTGTAATAAATTGGTGGAAAATGCTTAATAAAGAATGTTATTGATCAAGCAAAGATGAAGGTTGATATTGGGTCGTTGTATAATAAAGAGGAGCCAATGACCACCCCTAGAAATATATGTATATATAAGTTGAGAATGGAAGCGAATCCGACGGTGTGTTGAAAGAAAAATAAGGAAAGAAAATGGTGAATGGATAAAATATATTTTATTTTAATTTACTGAGACTTGTTTCGGCCAGGAATTTATCCTTGTACATATGTACTCTATCTATTACAAAGTAAAATAAAAGTGATAGAAAACTTTAAATCCTTTTTAGTATACAAGGAATAATGGCTTTCGGCAGAGTAAATTATTTGGTGTTGTTTGATATGATGTTGTGGTATATCTGTCGGTATATCCGTTGAGTCTCTCTCTCTCTATATATATATATATATATATATATATATATATATATACATATATATAATATATATATATATATATATATATAGTATATACACACACACACACATTATATATATATATATATACATATATATATATAATATACATATATATACATATATATATATATATATAGTATATACATATATATATACATATATATATATATATATATGTTTGTGTGTGTGTGTGTACGTGTGTAAGCGTATGTGCGTGTGTGTGTAATATTTCTAT
This sequence comes from Doryteuthis pealeii, assembly GCA_023376005.1. Classification (NCBI taxonomy): domain Eukaryota; kingdom Metazoa; phylum Mollusca; class Cephalopoda; order Myopsida; family Loliginidae; genus Doryteuthis; species Doryteuthis pealeii. The sequence continues at coordinate 10,461,436 of CM042155.1, forward strand.
ATTATATATTTAAGGGAAAATAATTAATAATATTACATTTTAAAATAAAATTCCATTTATTTACCATTTTATTACTTAGTGTATATCTATCTATCGGTTTTATAATCACAAAACTATATTCAACGAGGAATGTGATGCCAACAGCACAACACAGTCAATGTTTATGGAAATATAAAAAGAAATAAAATATATCATTGATATTAAAACATTGAAATTAACTCAGTATGCGATTTTTGTCTTAGTTGATAGTAATTGACTTTAAAATATGATAAGCATATATTGGTGGCGCATACTTATAAATTTGAACCGAAACTAAGCCACACCTAATGGAAAATACAGCATGTCCTATTTTATTATGAAGGTTAGTGTTTTCCCAATTAAACTGATATTAACCAAACAATAATGGACAATTTTCAGGATTTATCTATATTTACATGTCGGCTCTTCGTACAAAATTATAACACATGAATCATGGAGGCGCGTGGTCTAATGGTTAGAGTCGTAAGAAATGCACTCGTCAACGCGAGTTCAATTCCTGGACGAAGCTGTTGGCATTTCACATAGCGTTAATACCCTTGGGAAAGGTATGAATCCGATTTTCCCTCCAGCGATGGATAAATAGTAGCACAGACTGGGCTCTTTAACCATGGCTAGGTAACCAGTCTAGAAGAAGGAAAACACTGAATTCAAAACTGTTACACTCCGCTTAAGTAATTGACCTTGTGTCACAACCTGTTCGTGCGGAGGGGTTGGTAAATATATATACCCCTTTTACCTATTCACTTATTAAAGTGCTGTTTCCCGAGGTACTTTAATACTTGGCAAACCCATAGCAAATTATTTACGTGTTCCAATAATCAGTTCATGGGTTTTTGAGACTGTCATATGCCACCTTAAGAGGCCCATGACGAACATGCCAATTCTCTAAGGAATATAATTATTCATTGTATCACTACAAAGTGAATATAGCCAATTCAAAAATCTGAGTTGCAGTTTTTGATAGGTAAACACTTTGATATTTTATTAATCCTAGTGAATAAAAGAGGCTTGATAAATAATTTGGCATTCTGGAGTAGGCTTGCTACAAGGTAAGATCCGTATTGAGTTACAGTTTCCTTGCCGCCTTGTCTCCACCAATTCAACCTTAATTGGGATTCTTCTATCAGTATGATCTTTATTCTACAGTGATTGAAAATTCAATTCTGTTCTTCTGGCGTTTCTTTTTATTACCACTAATAGTGGTACTATTTGCAGAGTTCCGTCCCGGCCTCCTGCCTTAAAAAACGCTAGGCGGTGTTAGCTTAAAAACAGGATATTGTCGTCCCCATGCCCAGGACGTATTCAATACTAAACTGACAAGAACAGATACTACATATTGATGTTAGGCAAAAAATAAACAAATAACGTTAATTCTCGTGGTTCTTCCAAGAACTAATCATGGCTTTTACGTAATATTAATAATAAATATTCATCAACCTCTCCGCACATGTAGGATGCGACACAAGTTCAATTTCTTAAGCGGAGTTTAACAGGTTTGAAGCAAGAGTTTTCCTTCTCCTACACTCGTTACCTAGCCATGGTTAAAGGGCCCGGTGTACCCTTCTATTCACCCATAGCTGGAGGGAGAATTGGATTCATACCATTTCCAATGGCATTAGCGGCATGCAAACAGCTTCGTTCAGGAATCTTTTTATTATTACAATATAATATTATTAATATTAATAATATATCATGTAAACTTCTCTTTCTGTGAGAATAATTACACTATTTTTGTTGTTTGTGAGGTTTTACCATGCAAAGTTGTTAATACTATACACACACACACAGCCATATATATATATATATATATATATATATATATATGCATACATATTTCTAGACTAACACTACATATATATATATATATTCTAGACTAACACCTGTGTAACACCATCCACCATTCTAACACTCCCCATCTAGTGAAAAGAAAATCCACTAACCACCCCCAACCATCCCTCCCCCCAGTGACGACCTTCTGTTTCAGCATTTTGAGAATGTCCATCATTGTAGCAAGTATTATAGCCAAGTTCTAAAGATGGTCTAACAGACTGAAACGTTGCATCGTCGACAATAAACATCCAGTTTTCATAACATCCCGTGTTTGCCTACCTTTCTCTACATACTGTCGGATAAACCTCCTCACATTTCTCCCATATATATATATACATATATATATATATATATATATATATATATATATATATACACATCCATATATATATGCACATCCATGTATATATATACATACATATATATATATACATATATAGGCATACATACATATATATATATACATATATAGGCATACATACATACATATATATATATATATATATACACATTTATATATATATGCACATACATATATATATACATACAGACATATATATACATATATATGCATACATATACATACATATATATATACATATATATACATATATATGTATATATACATACATATATCTACATATATATACACATACACATATATATACATATATATATATACATACATATATATATATACATATGCATACATATATATATACATGCATACATATATATATACATACATACATACATATATATATATACATACATATACATATATATATAAATATACTTACATACATATATATATACATATATATACATATATATATGCATATATATATGTACATATATATATACATATACATACATATACACATCCTCACACACACACACATATATATATATATATATTTATATATATATATACATTAGTGATTTATATTTAGTTCTTAATTTATGAGGATTATCATGAACAGTAAGAAAAAGTGTAATCTTGAAAGATAGATAAGATATTGTAAAGTTATTTATGTGAAACGAAGACAACACGAGAAATTGTGAGAAATTGCAAGATAAGAACAGGAAATGCGTCGGATTTAAGAAAATTACAATCTATATATTTTTTTAAAGTGTAATATGCTAGAAAGTTTGGATTTAACAGGAAGACCTTTTCTTCTAAAAAATATAGCTCAGCACATGCGCAAGGGCACATAATATGACACCCCAATAAGGCAAATTAGGTGCGTCATTTTTTCTTATTTAGTTTCCGATCAAATTAGAATAGTCACCAGGTCATTTTATAATGTGGAATGTCACGCATAAAACAAGCATTTCGTTTTGCGTTTTTTAAAATTGTTTATATTTTTCGGAATCTCAATTTTGGAAAATAAAATAAAATGTGTCGCTGTATATATGTTGTAACCTAACAAAGGTTACTAAGTGAGAAATAACCAAATGGAGGTTGGAGATGAAATTAAATCTTTATAATGTTAACAAAATACAATACTCGACACCGGCGTGAAGAAGATAAATCACTGCGTGGTATAAGAATACACAGTCAGCATTATACCTCCGTATTTATAAGGATTGGGACATACCCTCATAATGTTCATAGGGAGCGTATATAACAATATCTCAGCCAGAGGGAAAATATTTTTTTAAACCCAGAGAAAACCATAAAAGAACTTGTAAAAGATAATAAATATTAAACTATAAACAACAATACATTTATTTAGTAACTTTTTGGTGACTGCAAAATAATCCCTTTGCAGGGTGTGATACAAGGACAATATTTAAGTGGATCTTAAACAGTTTTGAATTTATTGCCTAACCAATGTTCAAGAGCCTAGTCTATTTACCCTTAGCAGAAGGGATAATAGTTGGATGCATACCTTTCCCGAGAGTATTAGCGCTGTGAACTGCAAACATCCTCGTCCATTTGAACTCGAAGTGGTGAGTCCAATTCATAGGTAGCTGAGTTCATTCCAATGTAACTCTATATTTATCACTGAAACGACTGTTTTTATTTTATTTTATGTATAAAAGTTTTTAAAAAGTCCGGTATCAGCCAGTCAGCGAGGGACTCTATCCCTGTTTCTCTAGCGCTAGACCAAGAAGATTGTTTAGCGTCTGAGGCGAACGCCATACCAACCATCAGCTCTTCACTTTACCGCACAGATCTCTGTGCTACTCATAAGCTGAGGGCCGGCATCGAACCAGGAACCTTGTGGTTTCTAGTTGGACGCTCTAACGACTGAGGTTTTTTCTCGTGCTTTTAAAATGTGCATGACACTCTTATCGAAAGTTATATCATAATGAATTTTCTGATAGTAATAAAGTGACTTTTTTTTATTATGAACGACCTATTGCATTTAACCATGTCTAACCAGGTTCATTAATCTTTTAATCCTAAGAAAGTCTAGAAAGGAACAAGTCATTGTGTCCCGATTACGCATTGGTCATACAAGACTAACACAGTCCTATATACTCAAACAAGAACAACAACCACAATGTGGAACATGTCAAACACCTTTGACAGTTAAACTCTTATTTTATTTGCTCACATCAAAAACCGTTATTGTAAAGCAAACAATATGAAAGATCTGTTTGAAAACGTCAACATGGAGGATATTCTCTCTTTTTTGAGGGAAATAAAATTATAACATAGAATATAGACAGGAAACAAATCAATACCATACAACATAATCCCCAATAATGCTAACACATTGTTAAAACCAATTACTAAAAAGTATAAATATAAATACACGATATGTATTACTTCCTAGGGGCCGGGTTTGCTCAATCGGTAGAGCGTTCGGCTAGAAACCACAAGGTTCCTAGTTCGACACCGGTCCTCGCCAACTCAGCGTTCTGGGTAGCACAGGGATCTGTGCGGTAAAGTAAGGAGCTGGCGGTAGGTGTGGCGCTCCACCTCAGATGCTAAAATAATCTCCTTCGTCTAGCGATATTGAAAAGGGGATAGACTCCTTCGCTGATTGGCTGATACCGACTTTAGGCCGCCCCGACGACATTACTTATAACTTTTAGACATGACATAACCCCAGACGGGTTGATATGCCGTTAAAATCAATAAACAAACAAACTGTCTTAAGTTTCTGTTTACTTCTCAAGGTATATATAAGAGAAGTTAAAAAAACGCAGAGGGATTTTTAAAAATAAACATGTCCACACACTTAATGCAATCACTCATAGAATCACAGATACGTGCACACACAAGCCGAGCCTACATGCACGCCTACACAAACAAACAAATTAATTCCACTACGTTTAATAACATAACTTCAGCGATTGAAGAGGGGAATAAAAACAACAATAAATATTTGCAAATGAAAAACGAACTTCTTTTTAATGTAATTTGAATATTGAAAATCGCGTTATTAGAAACTTGATATTGAGATAAGTGAGCTGCTATGTCGTAAACAAATGCGCATGTGTCATTGCTTGTTTACGTGTAAAAATTATAAGGGTAATGAAGAAGTATTGCGTGCGGTACACTTGAGAGATCTTCCTGGCATCCATTCATCTTGGCCAATATTTAATACTTTGGATCTCTTGAGTTATACGGTTGTTCCTCGTATTTTTCAAAGTAGAATCTAATCCTCGAAACGTCAATAAACAGAAGCAAAATAAAATCGTTTTAATTCTTTAATATTTACACTACATAATCATTGATATGATTTTTTAATTAAACTAGCAAATATATGCACCCTCCGGGTGCAAGTATTTAAGTTTTAATGTAATGAAATATCGTATCAAATTAGAAAGTCTAATAAGAAGGCAGATAAAAAGATATGTAACAGAGTGGGGGTATAATAGAAAAATAGAAATGAAACTTACTCTTCCATCACTCCCGTCTTTCATTGCTGAATTTTACTTATTTAACTATTTAGTTAAATTAGGAAATAAAGAATAAAATGACAGTTATTTTTTCTTGTTAATGGATTTCATTTAAGATTCATTGAAGAGATTTTTGCTTATATTCATTAAAATAAAACCAAACAATTAGAAATCAATAATAATAAGCACACATTTAATAAAATCACATTTTTAATATCAATATGCAAATTAGCCTTCCCATTCACACTGTAAACCGCTATTTTTTGTATATATAAATACAATTGCATGTTATTTGTATGTAGATATGGACAAAACTAATAAAAAGGTGAAGCAATTTTATTAATAATTGAGGTTTAAATATAAATAAAATCATGAAGAATGTGATGTAAATAACGAAGGGAATTGTGACATGAGTAGTAATATAGTTTCGGTTACAGACAGAAAAACACACAATCTCCATTATAATAAGATTATTAAATTTTAATACACGGATAGCAAAGGCATGGTCAGCCACAAATAGTTTATCACTCTTATGGAGGTCCGATCTCCCTGGCAAGCTAAAGCGACAGTTCTTCCAGGCTGTGGTTGTGTCGGTGCTGCTGTATGGCTGCACCACCTGGACCCTAACAAAGCGTCTTGAGTATAAGCTAGATGGGAGCTGCACAAGAATGCTGTGTACAGTCTTGAATAAATCGTGGAAACAGCACCCCAGAAGGAAACAGCTGTACGGTCACCTGCCCCCATCTCACAAACTATCCGAGTGAGACGGACAAGGCATGCTGGACACTGCTGGAGAAGCAAGGAGGAACTCATAAGCGACGTTCTCTTGTGGAAGCCAACACATGAACATGCAAGTGTGGGGCGCCCAGCAAGGACCTATATTGACCAGTTATGTGAAGATGCTGGCTGCTCCACAGAGGAGCTTCCAGGTGCAATGAATGATAGGGAAGGTTGGTGAAAGACTGTCATCGATACCCGTGCTGCATGCGCGACATGATGATGATGAATTAAATTATTCAGTCCTGTGGAAAAGTCTTAAGACCTAATCATATATATATTTACCAACCCCTCGCACGGCAGGATGTGACACAAGGTCAATTTTTAAGCAGAGGACAACAGGTTTGAATTCAGAGTTTTCCTTCTCCTAGACCGGTTGCCTAACCAAGGTTAAAGAGCCCAGTCTGCCCTACTATTTATCCATAGTTGGAAGGAGAGTAGGATTCATACCTTTCCCAAGGGTATTAGCGCTAAGTGAAATGCAATTACCACGTCCAGGATTTGAACACGGGGCGACGAGTCCATTTCCCATGACTTTAACCATTACACCACACGCTTCCATAAGACCTGATCATATATGTGCTAGAAGGCGTTGACTGATTTTGGTTTGGTTTGTTTTGTTTTACGCCATATCAACTAGTGGGTCATTTAATGCCGATAAAGTTTTGAAATAAATCAATTCTTAATGGATAATACAATTTTTTATAAATACATTTTTCTATTTAACCCATAGATGGGACCCTAACAGGTACTACCACTCCAGGTTAGAGTGGACCAGGGAGCAATGGTGATGAACGGGTGCTCCACATTCCCCAAACCTTCAAAGCTGGCACCTCACCATCAGATAGAGTTTAACGTCATTCCCAGGATATGTAGACCCGCAGCCACCGTCTTCTAGCACCCATACGATAAAAAGGGTTTGGGGCTTGCCATAAGGGCAATAGGGCTGGGAAAATCATATAGGTGCTGGGGCTTGACGTAACCAGCCGATTGATCGGAGGGGGCCTATCCGACCGCCCGTCTAGCCCAAGATAGGGCCAAAGTGGAGTATTGCATGTCATGAACTGCTCATCCACCTGGGCTCTATCCTTAAGCATCACGGGTCGCCACCCACGGCCAACATGTGGCCCCATTGGGGGAGTCTTACCCCTCTGCAGAGGTGTAGTCGGTGCATTCTAACGCCCCAGTTGACTGAGGTTCTTTGTGTCCTTCGTAAGACATATAATAAAATAAATCAAAATAAAAACATTAACCATTTCACAAAGAGGTTTCTCCTCATTTAACTTAGTTTAACACTATGTATGTTTGGTTAATTGTTTGTTTTACGTCATATCAACACTTTCCGGGTTATTTAATGCCGAATAGTGTAACGTTGTCCCTTTTTTTCAGGGCACTAAAACGAGATCTGTAACGTTGTGGTATATCTGGTCACAGTACCCAAAGCAATATACATAACGGGGCGGTGGTGGTGGCGGTGATATATTCACGGTACTAAAAATGTCTTCTTGTTGATAAAAATTACAACGCGAGAAATGTGTAGTCACAACTGCTAGCCTTTATTATCGTGCTCGCCTCGTGTGCTGTATCGGAGAGGAGGAAAGACAGAGACAAAGAGAGAGAGAGAACACTACCTGATTACTGTGACCCCATACTAGGCACAAAGGCCGTCCGTTCCCCTACGCGTCCGAAAGCAAAAAGAGGCTCGTCCTTTTCTTCGTCGTTCACGTCACCACGTGACTTCCGGTCAACACCCGAAACTTCCGGTTGACACTCAATTCTCCGTTCGGAATCACGCTACGGTCAAACCATCGTTCATCCTGTTTTGCTCATCACTATTTTTTAAACCCTTATCATCTCCCACCTCTTCTTCCTCCTTTTCCAATATAGTAGTTCTTGCCAAATCTAATCTTGCTACAATAGAAATTTATAGAAAAAAAAGACTGAAGTTGCTCACAATACTTGTTGTTGCTTAAGTGGTCACCCAATCAAGTACTGAACATATTCATCCTTGCTTATCTTTGGTGATCTAGCGGACTTCACGGTCAATGCAGAAATAGGAAACATTTAATTGGAATCGAACTTGCGAACAATGGAGGCGCGTGCTGTAATGGCTAGAATCGTGGGAAATGGACTCGCTGACCCGAGTTCAAATCCTAGACGAGGCTATCTACATTTCAGATAGCGCTAATACCCTTGGGAAAGGTATGCATCCACCAGTTCTCCTTCCGGCTATGGGTAAATAGCAGGGCAGACTGGGCTCTTTATTTTCGTTAGGCAACCAGCCTAGGAGAAGGAAAACTATCAATTCAAATCTGTTAAACCCCGCATAGATAATTGACTTCGTGTCACATCCTGCTCGTGCGGAGGGGTTGGTAAATGTGAAAAACGTTCATAAATCGCATTATTATCAACCACGGAAATCAGAAATTAATTTAATTTCTTAAATTTCAATATCAAGTGGTTTAATTCTATAATGACGTTTCGGCAATAAATAACCTGAAAAGGGTTAATATGTCGTAAAACAAAACAACCAAATCAAGCCTTTTCTCTTTGGCACGGTGTTTAGAGATTTACACTTGGCAGCAAACAAGGGCGTCCCATCGTACTGTAATGGTTAACAAGATAGTTTTGCCGATTCATTACTGCTGAAAGGCCAAGTTTGATCCTCGCTGAAATTATCCATACTTAGTATCGTGTCACTGCTGTATAGCCCTTATACGACATCGGGTATGGAGGCGCGTGGTCTAATGGTTAGAGTCATAGGAAATGGACTCGTCGACTCGAGTTCAATTCCTTGACGAAGCTGTTTGAACTTCACATAGCGCTTAGGAAAGGTATGAATTCAATTCTCCCCTATGGGTAAAAAGCATGACAGACTGGGCTGTTTAACCTTGGCTAGATAACCAGTCTAGGAGAAGGAAACTCTGATTAAACCTGTTAAACTCCGCTTAATAGATTGACCTTGTGTCACTTCCTGCTCGTGCGGAGGGGTTGATAAATATATATACGACATCGGGTATACAAGAGAGAGAGAGAGAGAGAGAGAGAGAGAGAGAGAGAGAGACAGAGACAGAGACAGAGACAGAGACAGAGACAGAGAGAGAGAGAGAGGGGGGGCGATATATTTATTTCCTCAACAAGTCTACCTCCTTGAAAGCCGTGTCGAATCTTACTAACAAAACTAAATCTTATTCCCTCGCGTCCAATAATGCGCTTTCCATTGGAAGGTCAGTTGAGATCATCTTCATGTCACTCATGATCCCAACGGGTATGGAGAATTACCCACATTTGATTTCAAATCTAACCTACTTTATTTAAAAGTCTATATACAGGTACGCTCATAATTTATGATTGTTCATAGAATATGTAAAATCACACCCTAGCCGTGGTGAATGGGTTAGCTAAATTACCTACTCTCGACATCAGGGAATTTTGTTATGAAATGTTAAAGTAAAAAAGTCATCGGGGCGGCCTAAAGTCGGTATCAGCCAATCGGCGAGGGAGTCTATCCTCTTTCCACTAGCGCTAGACCAAGGAGTTTGTTTATTGGCATCTGAGGTGTAGCGCCACACCTACCATCAGCTCCTTACTTTACTGCACACATCCCTGTGCTGTTCATACACTGAGTTGGCGAGGACCGGAATCGAACTAGAAACCATGTGGTTTCTAGCCGAACGCTCTACCGACTGAGCTAATCCGTCCCTTTGTCTCTAATATTTCAACTTTCATTGATATTTATATAAACTGTTTTAAGTGACTAACATAAATGTACTTGTTGAGTGGGCGGTTGTTAAACACAGGACTTTAAAATGAAGAAATTTCCGGCTATTTAGAAAATCTTACTTCTCTTATCTTATCATAATGGAGATTGTGGTGTTTTTCTGTCTGTAACCGAAACTATATTACTACTCAAGTCACAATTCCCTTAATTATCTACGTCAAATTCTCCATGATTTCATTCTTTTAAACCTTCAGTTATTAATAAAAATTGTTTTACATTATTAATACTGTTGACCTATCTACGTACTAATAACATGCAAATTGTATTTATATATACAAGAAAATAGCGGTTTACAGTTTTATACGAGAAGGCTAATTTGCATATGGATATTTAAAATTTTATTTTAATAAATATGTGCTTGGTATTATTGATTTCTAATTGTTTGGTTTTATCTTAAGGAATATAAACAAAAATCTCGTGGATAAATCTTAAAAAGAAATTTATTTACAAGAAGAAATAACTGTAATTTATTCCTTTACTTCCTATTTTAACTAATAGTTAAATTAGGAAAATTTACCAATGAAAGAGGGGAGTAATGGAAAAATGATGGAATAGTTAGTTTCAAAGTTTTGTTCTATTATTCGATTATACCCCTCTGTTGCAGATCTTTTTATCTGCATTCTTAGTAGTTTCCTTAGCCTTCTAATTTAATATGATATTTTATTATATCAAAACTTAAATACTTGCACCCGGAGGGTGCATATATTTGCTAGTTCTCTTAATTATTTTCTATAGTTTTGCCCAAAGCCAATTGAACATTCTTTGACATGATTTTTACTTTTATAAATAAAGCAAAACGAAAAGTAGAAAATAGAACGAGAAAAAAAAATGCTGAAAGAATAGAGGAAATTAATAAAGAAAGAAAGACAGAATATAGAATATAGAAAAAATCCGTTGAAAGAAAGAAAGAAAGAAAGAACGAAAGAAAATTGAATAAAGAAAATGTTTACTGAAAGAACGAACGAAAGAAATTAAAAAGTACAAAGAAATTAAAGAAAGAAAAACACGGAATATTGAATAAGATAAAAATATGTTGAAAGAAAGAAAAAAAGAAAGTAAAAAAAGAAAATTCGATAAAGAAAATGTTTGCTGAAAGAACGAAAGAAAGAAATTGAAAAAGAAATTAAACAGTACAAAGAAATTAAAGAAAGAAAAACACGGAATATTGAATCAGATAAAAATCTGTTGAAAGAAAGAAAGAAAGAAAGAAAGAAAGAAAGAAAACTGAATAAAGAAAATGTTTGCTGAAAGAACAAAAGAAAGAAATTTTTAAAAAATTAAAAAGTAAAAAAGAACTAAAGAAAGAAAAAACACAGAATATTGAATAAGATAAAAATCTGTTGAAAGAAAGAAAAAGAAAACAAATTTAATAAGGAAAATATTTGCTGAAAGAACGAAAGAAAGAAATTTGAATAAAAAGGAATTAAAGAAAGAAAGAAAGAATGAAAGAAAGAAAGACAGAATATAGAACAAGATAAACAATATATTGAAATAAAGAAAGAAAAATAGAATAAGGAAAGGTTTTGTTGAAAGAACAAAAGAAAGGAATTAAAAAACAAATTTTAAAAAAGAAGGAAATTAGAGAAAAAACCTGTCGAAAGTGAGAAAGAAAGAGCAAATAGAATAAGAAGAAACAAGTGCTGAATGAAAGAATGAAAAAAGAAAAATAGACAGAAACAAAGAACAAAGAAAGAAAAAAAGATTAAGGAAAATCTGTTAAAAGAAAAAAAGAATGAATGAATGAACAAACGGACGAAAGAAAGAAAGAGAAAAAGAAAGAAAAAATAAGAAGAAAGATTGATAATTAAGAACAAACCTGTTGAAAGTAGAAAGGAATATTGGGAAGCAACTGCTGATATAGGAAAGAGAGAGGAAAAAAGAAAGTGTTGGGTTTTAAAGGGTCTTATCTTGATTTAGTGTCGTTCGTTATTTCTATTGCCATTGTCAGCCATTATAAATTTTGAGCGTATTTCTTTCACCTTGATTTGTGTGGATTAGACGTTTGGGGATGTAGAATACACCGACTGCATCTCTGCAGAAGGATACGAGTCCTTGGGATATTCTGCCAAATTTTGGTCGAAGGTGGCGATCTATCAAGCTTAAGGATGAAACCCTGGGGACTGAGCAGTCCATGACATTCAACACTACACTTTCTTTTTTAATTTGATTATACAGTCGGTGGGAGAGGATCCTTCAGGTGAACCGGTGGGCCACGTCAAGACATCGCCACTATATGATTGTCTCAACCCTATTGCCGTTATGGCAAACCTCATTTTTTTGTGTTATATGTGCTAGAAGGCGGTGACCGAGGTTTTAGTGACCTGGGTATGAAATTAAACTGATGGTGAGGTTCCAATTCTGGACCTCTGTTGAGTGTAGAGTACCCCTCCCTAGCCATTAGTCCTAGTTCTACTCTGACCCACATTGGTAGTACCTGTTATTATTACATCTATGAGTTAAATAGATAAACAATAAGTATTAAAAAATTGTTTAAAAAGTGAATGTCCAAAACGAATGAATAAAATAAAAATGTTTTCGTTATAAAATAACATAACGCTATAAAATCTAATAAACCAAGCAACCAACATACCCACCTGACCGCCCTGTCGGCTGTGGCGTTAGAATGCATCGACTGCATCTCTGCAGAGGAGTAAGACTCCCCAATGGGGCCACCTGTTGGCCGTGGGTGGCGACCCGTGATGCTTAAGGATAGAGCCCAGATGGATAAGCAGTTCATGACATGCAATAATCCACTTTGGCCCTATCTTGGCTAGACGGGCGGTCGGAGAGGCCACTCCGATCAATCGGCTGGTCACGTCAAGCCTAGCACCTATATGATTTTCCCAACCCTATTACCTTATGGAAGCCCCAGCCCTTTTTATCATATGGGTACTAGAAGGCGGTGGTGCGGGTCTACATGTCCTGGGAATGAGTTAAACTCTATTTGATGTGAGGTTCCAGTTTTGGAGGTTTGGGGAATGTGGAGCACCCCTTCATCACCATTGCTCCCTGGTCACTCTGACCCAGAGTGGTAGTACATGATAGGGTCCCATCTATGGGTTAAATAGAAAAATGTATTTATAAAAAAAATTGTATTATCCATTAAGAATTGATTTATTTCAAAACTTTATCGGCATTAAATGACCCAGTGAGGTTGATATGCCGTAAAACAAAACAAACCAAAACCAATACCCACCTGAATTCATCAAATTATTGTAAGCATTCTCCAAGGACGTTATATATGTGTTCAATTTATCAAGACAAATAAGAAAAAATATTCTGTAACAGAATATGCTAAAATGTGTACAGCCTACAAGGCATAGATAGACATGCCTTTTGGGGATTAAGATAAACCTCGGATATCTCATTTTACCTGCGAACAGGCAAAATATTTCAAAACAACAAAAGGGAAAATTTTTGCCTTCTTGAATTTTACGTCTTTTAAAATATAAATAACATTTCTTTTTACAAATATTTTAATAGTATATAAAAAATAACACGAAGGAAATATTTTGCCCGAATCTCTTTTACATTAGTTGTGAATGGAATAATTTGTTTTTTATAAGGACAATTTTATTTTGTTATTGAGCAGGATGAACCATTAAAGGGAAACGAGAATAATGAAATTTTCAATCATTTTTTCCAAAATACTTATTTCTTTCATTATTTACTTTTACTAAAACTGATTCGTTTGCAATCCTTAATTATCCAAGCCGTTAATTTAAGAGCAGCTGGTGCTAATTTAACTTATGTAATAATAACGTCTATTAATTCGGGATTGTATTACACATGGTGAATCTTCTGGTGGTTGCTTGTTGATACTCTTTAAAAAAAGTAAAGTCGTCGGGGTGGCCTAAAGTCGGTATCAGCCAATCAGCGAGGGAGTCTATCCCCTTTTCACTAGCGCTAGACCAAAGAGATTGTTTTTGCGTCTGAGGTGGAGCGCCACACCTACATCAGCTCCTTACTTTACCGCACAGATCCCTGTGCTTGTCATACGCTGAGTTGGCGAGGGCCGGTATCGAACTAGGAACCTTGTGGTTTAGCCATTACGGACCTTTATTTTTAATCAAATTACGTATCGACCTTATTAAGGAAAAACAAGTTATCTAAGTGTCAGTTACTATAGAAACAGGTTCCAGAAAGAGTTATAAATTATCAAGATAATGATATTACCTGTATATTAAACTGATCGCACTTTGACTATTATAAAATATTTCTGCTTGCTTATAAAAAGTCATGGCGGTGGTCTAAAGTCGGTATCAGCTAGACAGCGTGGGAGTCAATCTCCTTTTCACTAGCGCTAGACCAAGGATATTGATTTGGCGTCTGAGGCGGTGCGCCACATCTACAACCAGCTCTTCACTTTATTTCACAGATCCCTGGAGAGGAGATGGGCAAATACTTACATATTACTTTCTGTTATATATAATAAAAAAAAATCATTTGATATGATGTTTCATGTATATTTTAATGAAATAACACCTTTTCTTAAGATTGGTGTAGCCAATTTTTAGGCTGCAGCTGGAGAATAAAACAATAATATATAGAGATCAATTACACCAAGTAATTATTTATTAACCCGGATTTTGTTAAAAACAGTAAGCAAATTAACCACACCATATATTATGTAAACCTTTATTTCTTTGTGATATATAAGACACACTGCAGGGTTTTAAATGTACTAATAACGTGGGATGTTTTGAGGCAAATCTTACTCTGATTTTCATAGTAGACATTGTTAATAAATAAGATTTCTATAAATGATATACTCATTGATAGATTTACACAACTCCTAAGGGTATTGTGACGGAGTTTTGGTTACAGACACACTAAATCTCCATTATAATTTGATATATATATAAATGATTGAATAAAAAATTCTAATTTGACTTTGAAATAACAAGAATTCATAGATGTGATGTTGGAATATAGTGTTAATAAGATGACTAAATCTTATAATTTCTATGATCTGTTGCTCACACAGAAACTTGAGACCTGTTAACAAAATATATTAACTAATTATGATAAGATATACATTTTTATCAATTTCATAGAATTTAATTTAGTTATATTTACAGTAGAGATCCATTGTGGCATAAAGTTTGATCCGTGTAGTGTCTCTTAGTTAGAAGGCTATAAGTGTATGCAAGATTTCGAATCTGAGTGACCTTCCGTTTCGGAGTTATACGTCGACACGTACATACCAAACTTCCTTTTATATATATATATATATATATATATATATATATATATGTGTGTGTGTGTGTGTGTATATATATATATATATTTATATATATATATATATATATATATATATATATATATATATATATATATTCAAACAAATTTGGTAGGAAGTAATGTAATCCTTATTGTTTTGAAGTTGTTTATAAGTTTTCTCAGAATTTGTGTTAATGTTATTATATTCAAAGGCGTTAATCAGTTATCGTATGTATTAGGAATTTCAATTAATTCATGATTGTATAACACATGGTATATCCTCTGGTGGTTGACTGTTGGTATATTTAAATAGCCATTCGAAATAAATGAATCTTGATTTTCATCAAATTAATTATCGTAATCTGAATACTATTATCATTAGCACAATTATTCAGATTTTATTTATAATTATTGATGGCGATGCTATTGTCCTTGTTGTTACTGCAACGTCTGACTTTGATGTCAAGCTGCCAATTATGTCCTAATAGAATGCCATCATCCCGAGACATTAACAAACAAGTCGGACTTTTATCAATTTACGTAAAGAAATCACAGGAAATGAATAAAGAATCTAACAAACCGTTTTACTTAAAAGCTTTTTCTGGGGAAGGAAGTTAATGAGTTTTAAAACTGATTGATCTTAATAGAAATGCAGAGAATCAATTAGAGCGGGAAAAAAGGAAGAGGAAGAAAGAGAAGGAAATTGGGAAAGGAAGAAGAAGAAAGAGGAGAAATAGAAGGAATGAAAGAGGGGAAGAAATTTATAGGGACATGATGACAGGGTAATTGGGGAGAAAGCAATGAAAAGAATAATAAGGACGAAGATAAGAGCAGGAAAAAGGAAGAGGAAGAAAGAGGAGAATTGGGAATGAAAGAGGAAGAAAGAGGAGAAAGAGAAGGAAAGAAAGAGGAAGAAATAGGAGAAATAAAAGGAATGAAAGAGGGGAATACATTTATAGGGAAATGATGACAGGGAAATTGGAGTGAGAAGTAATGAAGAGAAGAGTGAGGAGGAAGATGTTTAAAGGAAAGACAAGAGAAATAAGCGAGGGGGATTAGAAAAAGTGAAAGAAAGGAAGAGGAGGTTATGGAAAGAGAAGAAATATACTGTAAGATAGAGAGGGAGAGAAGTTTAAAGGATAAAATAAGAGAGAAAGAGGCGAAGAGAAAAATAAAGAGAAAGAAAGAAAAATTGGTAAAAAAGAGGAGAAATAGAATAAATGAAAGAGGGGAAGAAATTTATAGGGAAATGATGACAGTGAAATTGGAGAGAGGAGCAATGAAGAGAAGAATAAGGCGGAAGATGTTTAAAGGAAAGAAAAATAAGAGGAATAAAGCGAGGGGGATTAGAAAAAGTGAAAGAAAGGAAAAGGAGGTTAGAGAAAGAGAAGAAAGATGCTGTAAGATAGAGAGGGAGAAGTTTAAATGATAGAATAAGAGAGAAAGAGGTGAAGAGAGTAATAAAGAGAATAATAAAGATGTATAAATCTAAAGGATAAATGAGAGAAAAAGGCATGGGAGATTATTATGAAATAGGGAAAAGAAAATGTATGTTATGGAAAGAGAAGGAAAAGACTGTAAGAAAGAGAGGGAGGGGTTTAAGGGATATAATGAGAGAGAGAGAGAGAAAGATAGAGAGAGGGGGAGAGGAGAGTAATGAAGAGAAGAATAGAGACAAATAAATTTAAAGGAAAAACAAGAGAAAAAAGCGAGGAGGATTATAAGAAATAGAAGAACGGAAAAGGAATTCATAGAAAGAAAAGAAAGAGACTGTAAGAAAGAGATGTAGAAAATTAATGGAGAGAATGATAGAAAAAGAGGAGAGGGGAGTATGGAAAAGAAGAAATTTAAAGGAAAAACAAAAGAAAAAAAGCAAGTAAAAATAGAAGTAAGAAAATGTAAGTTCACGAAGGAGAAGAAAGAGACTAGAAGAAAGAGAGGGGGAAGGTTAAAGGCAAATAATGACACTGTAAGAGGTAAATAGATTAATGAAGAGAGAAATGGGAGGAGGGGATTTCAAGGAAAAGAAGAGAAAAAGTGAGGAGGATTAGTAATGAATAGAAGAGAGAAAGGGGAAGTTCTAGAAAAAGGAGAAAGAGATGGATAGAAAGAGAGAAAGACCTTTAAAGGCGAACAATGGTAAAGAAAGGGTAGATGAGAGTAATAAAGAGAAGACAGAGAGGAGAGTAATAAAGAGAAGAAAGAAAGGAGAGTAATAAAGAGAAGAAAGAAGGAGAGTAATAAAGAGAAGAAAGAAAGGAGAGTAATAAAGAGAAGAAAGAAAGGAGAGTAAAAGAGAAGACAGAAGGAGAGTACAAAGTAAGGAAAGAAAGGAGAGTAATAAAGAGAAGAAAGAGAGGAAAGAAAGGAGAGTAATACAGAACAAAGAAAAGAGAGTAATAAAGAGAAGAAAGAAGGGAGGGTAATAAGAAAGAGAGTAATAAAGAGAGACAGAAGGAGAGTAATAAGAGAAGAAAGAGAGGAGAATAAGAAGAGGAGAGTAAGAAAGAAAGAAAGAGAGTTGAGTGATGAAATGGAGGAGAATAAAGAGAAGGGAGAGGAGAGTAATAAAGAGAAAGAGAGAAAGGAGAGTAATAGAAGAGAAGAAGTAAAGGAGAGTAAAATGAGACGAAAGAAAGGAGAGTAATAAAGAGAAAAAAGGGAGGAGAGTAATAAAGAGAATAGAGAAAGGAGAGTAATAAAGAGAAGAGAGAAAGGAGAGTAATTGAAGAGAAGAAGTAAAGGAGAGTAATAATGAGAAGAAAGAGAGGAGAGTAATAAAAGAGAAGAGAAGAAAGGAGAGTAATAAAGAGAAGAGAGATGAGAGTAATAGAGAGAAGAAGAAGTAAAGAGAGTAATAAGAGAATAATGAGACGAAAGAAAGGAGGGTAATAAAGAGAAGAGAGAAAGGAGAGTAATAAAGAGAAGAGAGAAAGGAGAGTAATAAAGAGAAAGAGAGAAAGGAGAGATAGAAGAGAAGAAAGTAAGGAGAGTAATAAAGAGAAGAGAGAAAGGAGAGTAATAAAGAGAAGAGAGAAAGGAGAGTAATAGGAAGAGAAGAAGTAAAGGGAGTATAAAGAGAGAGAGAAAGGAGAGTAATAAAGAGGAAGAGAGAAAGGAGAGTAATAGAAGAGAAGAAGTAAAGGAGAGTAATAAAGAGAGAGAGAAAGGAGAGTAATAAAGAGAAGAGAGAAAGGAGAGTAATAGAAGAGAAGAAGAAGGAGAGTATAAAGAGAAGAGAGAAAGGAGGTATAAGAGAAGAGAGAAAGAGAGTAATAGGAGAGAAGTAAAGAGAGTAATGAGAGGAGAGTAACGGAGAGTAATAGAGACGAAGAGAGGAGAAAATCTACTTGTAAATCCAGAATGAAAAAGCTAAAAGCATTTGAAAAGATTAGAAGAAAGGAAAAAGAAGTTATAGAAATACAAGAAAGGCTGAAAGCTCGAGTGGAAGAAACATAAAGGCAAGCCATAACAGACAAAACGGGGAGAGTTGCTTAATAAAGAGAAGAATGAGAAAAGGTAATTTAAAGGAAAATCAAGAATAAAAGCAAGGAGGATTTACAACGAATACAAGAAATAGACAAAGAAAATCAAAGCGAAAAATATGGACAAGGCCTCAAGAATATTATGAAAATTAAATAACAAATTAAAAGAAATCCGGGGTTGGAATATGAGAGAAGAATTCAAATATTATAAAAGGAAAATGCGTAAGTTGTTTATTATAAAAGAGGCAGAAACAGGACGAAGCCAAAAGAAAGAAAAAATATAAATATTTTCCAAAAATAATATATCAAACAAAGATGTCTGATTTCTTATAAAACAAATGAATATACTACATACCATCGATTCACTTCCATCTCTTCAATATATATATATATATATATATATATATATATATATATATATATATATACAATATAATTACTACATAATACAATTATAATATATTTTTTATATCTATATATTAATACTTGTATTAATCCATCCATGTAAAAATGTAAATCCTTATTATCTGGTAAATTCTTATTTCTTCTGAGTTTTGTCACCTCAGCTAAATAATGGACTATTCCATTTTTATCATAAAGAAAGAGAAAAGAATATATAGAGAGGAGAGGAGGAAAGAGTAAAGAATACAAAGAAAGGGGAGGAGGAAAGAATAAAGAATACAAAGAGAGGAGAGGAGGAAAGAGGAAAGAATATAAATAAGGGCAAATGAGAGAAAAGAGAGGAGGAAAGAGTAAAGAATATAGAGTGAGGATGAAAGAGTAAAGAATATAGAGAGATGAGAAAGAGTATAAGATATAAAGAGGGAAAAATATAGAAAAATATATTTTTTTTAATAATATCTATAATTATCTATAATTTTTGTTTTAGAAGAATATATATCAATAATTGTGATGTCCGTGTGTTTGTAGGTGTGTTGTTTTGTTTTACGGCATATGAACGCTTTTCGAATCATTTAATATCATATGAAGTTATTTTAATATTCAGCTTCTTAGATTACATAGTGTTGCACAAGCCATTCAGATAAGACAAAGAAGAGATGTTAGTCACTGCTGGGGAGTTAAGGACAAATTTAGTAAAGTTCTTCCGTAGAAACTTACTGATAGGGACACCAATTTTGGCCTACCCGCTAATACATTGATATGCTCTATACAGATACAGGTTGCCAGGAACAATGACTGATTAGGACAGGTAGCTAGTGTGTGTGTGTATGATGGGAGAGTGAGAGAGAGAGAGAGAGAGAGAGAGAAGAGAGGGGGGGGGAGATGGAGGGAGATACAGACAGACAGAGAAACAGACAGCCACATAAACAGAGAGTTATGGTAATCCGTGGTTCCTTCACGGCTTCATTATGGCCAACCATCTAAGTATGAACAGGTTTATTATAGATGTACGGCCACTTATCTTCCATCGCAAAAAAAAACATCCAAGTAAGACGAAGCAGACAAGCTGGATACTGCTGGGGAGTTAAGGGGGAATTTAATGATGTTCTTCCGTTGACACTTACTCATAGAGACACCAGTTTTTGGCCTACTCGCTAATACATTGACATTCTCTATACAGATACAGGGTGTCGGGCTGAGGACGTGCCAGGAACGATGACTGATTAGGGCGGGTGGCGAGTGGGAGACAGACAGACAGACAGACAGACAGACAGATATTTATGGTAATCCGTGCTGTCTTCACGACTTGATTATGGTCAAACATCTAAGTATTGAACAGGTTCAATACAGATGTACGACTACTTACCTCCTATCGCATAAACCAACTAAGTAAGACGAAGCAGACATGCTGGACACTGTTGGGGAGGTAAAGGAAACACCAGTGCTGACCGACCAGCAAATACTAAAAGTTTTAACTAGAAATGCCATAACAAGACGACTTCAGTTACAGTGATCTTCTGAAAAAGAGATTTTATCTCGAAAATTCAAGAATAAAATACAAGTTAACACACAACACCATTGTTACCTTATTCTTTACATCTGCATTGTGATAGCCTTCAAAATCAACCTCCAAACCAATAATATAATGCTTCAAGCAAATTATAAACTCTCTCTCTCTCTCTATATATTATATATATTATATATATAATATATATATATATATATATATATTATATTATTCAATTACCGCTTTTAACCTTTCTGTTGCAGTGGCATCAGTAAATTATCTCAATAGGGGCAGTAATAATCATAAAGATATAAGTTATAGTTGTAGAGTAAAAGAGTTAAGGATTTTAACTGACCCTTAACTCTTATTCTCTACTACGATGACTATATATAATATATATATATATATATATATATATATATATATATAATATATATTATATATATATGTGTGTGTGTGTGTGTGTGTGTAGAATTAAACAAAACGCACATCTCCTATTTAACAATTTTTTTTTTTATCTTTTCTAATTTTCTGGCCAACTTTTTAATGTTTGGGTGGAATTGGTGGATAAGTCCACCAAAGTTCAGTTTCCCGAGTACTTTCGGCACTTCGAAGTGCCATCATCAGGGGAGATGTATTCCATTTTTTTTTTTTGTTTTTTTTAAATTAAATTCATGGTGGACTTATCCACCAATTCCACCCAAACATTAAAAAGTTGGCCAGAAAATTAGAAAAGATAAAAAATAAAATTGTTAAACAGATCTGCCTTTTGTTTAATTCTACATGTATAAATGAAAGAATGCTGCCCAAACACACACACACACACATATATATATATATATATATATATTATATATATAATATATATATATATATATATAGTTGGGTGATGTAGGTGTAAATTATGTAATTTAGTAGCAACATCTTTTGATACACTATTCTTGTATTTGAATTTGACTGACAAGGAGCGTGTGTATGCACAAGTAAATTCTTTCGTAATAGGATGTATGAAGGAATTGCCCGAATAATTGTTTGCTTCGTACGTTTTCACCTAATCCATGACCAATTTTACGAGTTGTTTACTGTATTACAATTTCTCTTGATATTTAGGAAGTGTTATTATGCTCTCCGGGTATAAAGGCGTTTAAATGACCAAAGACTGCAAGAATATTTTGGCCATTGTTGAGATCGGGATTTTCCTCGCTTTTAAATCTCTTTTATAACTAGTAACAAAGGAAAAAGGCTTCTCAGACATCAAAAGGAAGTTGAATACATGAAACAGCATCATGATATGAGAAATTCAAACAACAGTCCTTGAAAATTGGTTCATGGATTAGCCTTGGGCTCAGAGAAATAAATAATCCTTCGGACAATTCCTTCATACGCTTTGCCCCAGAAAGATTTAGTTTCTGCGTACACAAGTGAATTTACATTGATAACCGAGAACAAACACTTTGCCAGTCATCAAATACACAGATACATAGAGAAACACACCAGGCATACAAAAACTTGTACACCCAACAAACTCCGGACACAAGCATATATATATATATATATATATATATATATATATATATATATATATCTTATTATAATGGAGATTGTGTGTTTTTCTGTCTGTAACCGAAATTATATTACTACTAAAGTCACAATTCCCTTCATTATTTACATCACATTCTCCATGATTTTATTTATATTTAAACCTCAATTATTAATAAAATTGCTTCACCTTTTTATTAGTGTTGT
This sequence comes from Doryteuthis pealeii, assembly GCA_023376005.1. Taxonomy (NCBI): domain Eukaryota; kingdom Metazoa; phylum Mollusca; class Cephalopoda; order Myopsida; family Loliginidae; genus Doryteuthis; species Doryteuthis pealeii. The sequence goes on from CM042155.1 coordinate 10,484,087, forward strand.
CCATATCTACATACAAATAACATGCAATTGTATTTATATGTACAAAAAATAGCGGTTTACAGTGTGAATGGGAAGGCTAATTTGCATATTGATATTAAAAATGTGATTTTATTAAATATGTGCTCAGTATTATTGATTTCTAATTGTTTGGTTTTATTTTAATGAATATAAGCAAAAATCTCTTCAATGAATCTTAAATGAAATCCATTAACAAGAAAAAATAACTGTCATTTTATTCTTTATTTCCTGATTTAACTAAATAGTTAAATAAGTAAAATTCAGCAATGAAAGACGGGAGTGATGGAAGAGTAAGTTTCATTTCTATTTTTCTATTATACCCCCACTCTGTTACATGTCTTTTTATCTGCCTTCTTATTAGACTTTCTAATTTAATACGATATTTCATTACATTAAAACTTAAATACTTGCACCCGGATGGTGCATATATTTGCTAGTATATATAAGTGTATTTTAGCAGCATTTTTTCTTTTATACAAGTTTTGTTGAACTATACAGACAATTCTTGTCGGACAAGTTTTTGGTTGATCCTTTCTAATTTTCGGGCCATCTTTTTGGTGTCGGTGTGTAACTAGTGTAACAGTCCACCAAAGGTTTCAAAACGAGCGCTTTCGGCAATACAGTTATATATATATATATATATATATATATATATATATATATATATATATGTTTGTTAAATTGAACGGACAATTCGTGTCGGACGAGTTTTTGTTCGATCCTTTCTAACTGCCTGCCCATCTTTTTAATATCCGGGTGGAATTGGTGTGGGAATCCACCTATGGTTTTTTCACGGGCACTTTCTGCACGACTTTGTGCCATCATCAGGTGTGGAACTGGTGTGATGTTTCCATTGTGCAGTAGCAATAGTAATTAGTAGTAGGAGGGACTCACAGGTTTACTTTAAACAAACAATAGCGGTAGGAATTAGTAGGAGGAGGGCTTTCAAGTTTATAAGAATGTAAGGGAAATGGTGGAAGGAGAATTGGCGGGAAATTATAGGCATTTGAGGGCATGTTGACTTGTTTTAAAGTTTATTTTGTTTAAGGTGGATTTTCTTGTTTAATATATAAGGCTTCGAGTATTTGAAGTTTTGTTTCTTTGTGCAGTATAAGTTTTCTTTCATTTAAAATTATCCGGTAGGTTAATGAATGTGATTTTAAGTGTTGCATTATGGAGCTTGTATCAGTTAGGTGTAGTGTTAACCGGCGTGACAATGTGGTCGTCGTGTGATCAATATACGTGCTTTCAACTATATATACATATACATCAACGATATATGCATATATATCAAGTCATGAACATTCAATTTTAATGCTAATCTATAAACGGTTAAAAACCTTTTCAACATATATAGTCAACTCATTTGAAAACATACATCATCTTTTTAACAACAAAAATCTGTTTTCCTTTACTTGTTTCATATTGTCCTGAAGAAGGTTCCTATATCAAACGAAACGTTCGAACGTCGACATTACGACTGAAAATAACTTCCATCCAGTGTAACATACCGTGTTTGTCTACATTAACATACTTTCAGATTGATTTCCTCATTTTACTCCCATATATATGTATGTATGTGTTTGATAGACTGAGCCGCCCACGAGGCACACAAAAGCACCACACACACACACACACACACACACGCACATACATATATATATATATATGTATGTGTTTGATAGACTCAGACACCCACGAGGTACACAAAAGCACCACACACACACACACACACACACACACATATATATATTTGCGCGTGTTTGTGTGTGTGTGTGTGTGTGTGTGTGTGTGTGTGTGTGTGTGCCAGGGGGTGAATCTATGTATGTAGTAAGATTAGTAGCAAAGTCATCGCGAAAATGTTGAAAATATTGTTGCAATATGTTATACTAAAAAAGTTTTACTAAAACGTTTCAATTTCTTAAATTTTAAATTATATATATATATATATATATATATATATATATATATATATTATATATATATATATATCTTATTATAATGGAGATTGTGGGTTTGCCTGTCTGTAACCGAAACTATATTACCATACAAGTCACAATTCCTTTAGTTATTTACATCATATTCTCCATGATTTTATTTTTTATTTAAACCTCAATTATTAATAAAATTGTTTTACATTACTTACACTGTTGACCATATCTACATGATATTTACCGCGTACCCCACTTGTACGGGTCAGGCACAAAGTCCCTATTAACGTGGGAACCCACAAGCTGAAGCTCATGGAGTGGCAAGTGAAAAATTTCGTCGATCCGTCGGCATTCCCCCTCAAGGGGGGCGCCTCAGGCACTGGGCAATAAACCCAGCCCTGCCCTTTAAATCGAGGGGGCAGGTGTTGCCTGGGGGATGGCCCCCTGGGATCGACGCTGTTAATTATATCAATGGTCCAGAGGTCGAAGCCACTGTTGACCATATCTACATACTAATAACATGCAATTGTATTTATATATACAACAAAATAGCGGATTACAGTGTGAATGGGAAGGCTAATTTGCATATTGATCTTAAAAAATTGATTTTGATAAATATATGCTTAGTATTATTGGTTTCTAATTGTTTGGTTTTATCTTATTGAATATGAGCAACAATCTCTTCAATAAATCTTAAAAGAAATCCCTTAACAATAAGAAATAACTGTAATATTATTCTTTACTTCCTATTTTAACTAAACAGTTTAATTAGGAAAATTTACCAATGAAAGACGGGAGTAACGGAAAATGATGCAAGAGTTAGTTTCAAAGTTGTTCTATTTTTCAATCATACTCCTTCTGTTCAAAATCTTTTTATCTACATTCTTATTCAGTTTCATTAGCCTTTCTAATTTAATATCATATTTTATTATAAAATTTAACTAAAATACTTGCACCCGGAGGGTGCCTATATTTGCTAGTATATATAAAGCAAGTATTATTAAACAACATGGAACATTCCTTCTTCATTATTTGAATTTGTATCTTTTTCGTCTTCTGGCGCTCTTTCTGATGTTAGGATCCAGTTGAAATAGGATTCTTCCCATACTGTCTGCCCGAGGTATACCATGGAGTATATGATTTGGTGTTATATATATATATATATATATATATATATATATATATATATATATATATATATATATTTATTTATTTATTTCTAAACTCCGGCAGTAATATAAAAACTCCGGCTTTATAGTTTGTAATTACACAATACAAACTGTTGCTTGGAGAAAAATATATAAAAAACAGAAAAAACCAAATCATCTGCATCTCCTGGAAAAAATCAGATGGTACTATAATGACTTAAAGAAAAAAGATGTGTACTAATTTAAGGAGATTTATCTAGTAACAGCCAGTCACTAACTTCCGGTTTTGAAAGTGCACTATCTTATATTAACTTGATAAAAAAAAATTGTGTAGTTAATGGATTTTGACTAATTTAGAAAATGATTTATCAAGGAAAACTAATAAGTGATCTTGTAATGTTTTAACTAATTGAGGTTTAGTGGTGTCTAAACAATTGTTATAACGGATTGGATAATTTTTAAATTGTAATGTGTCGTTGGTAATTGAATGTACATATTTTTTGTATGTTGAAAACATATATGATAAAAAAGGGTCAGGGATTTGCCATAAGGGAAATAGGGTTGCGACAATTGCATAGGTGCTATGGCTTGTCGTGACAAAACCGATTGATAGGAGGGAGCCTCTCCGACCGTCTGTTAAGCCGATATAAAGACCAGAGCGAATTATCTAATGTCATGGACTGCTCAGCCACCAGGATTTCATTCTTAAACATTATGGGTCACCACCCATTGCCAGCAGGTGGCTTCCTTGGGTAGGTGACCCCTCTGAAGAGGGGCAGTCGTATTCTTCTACAGTCCCAGCCGACAGAGTGGCTTTTAATAGTTATAAACACTTTTATTATATAGAAGGTTCTTGATTCCGACAAGAAATACCTAATGAAGGCCGGAGGGAACATCGACCGAAACGTTGTGTAGATAATAAAAATGAGGACAATATCCAAATAATTCAAATAATACACTTTTAGTACATATGGAACCGGTTTAGCTCAGTCGGTAGAGTGTCCGACTGTGAACCTCAAGGTTCCTAGTTCAATACCGGCGCTCGCCAACTCAGTGCATGAGTAGCACAGGGATCTGTGTGGTAAAGTGTGGTAAAGGTGTGGTGCTCTGCTTCAGACGCTAAAAATACAATATCCTTGGTCTACCGCTAGTGAAAAGGGGACATACTCGCTCGTTGCCTGGCTGATACTGACTTTAGGCCATCCCGACGACTTTATTCTTTTTCTCCATATGGTTTACTCCAAAGTGTTCTCAATTCATAATTAACCACCTGACCCCAAATATCTCTCCCTTATGACCCGTGTTAAAAATAGTATTCCTTTTCCCAGCTTCTCTGCCACGAATAGGTCCGTTAATAATAATATCATTTAAAACTCTTTGATAAAACTCGACACTAGACAATAGACTTCGATCAACCTTAATTGCTCCCTAAGGTCTACTTCAGAGTTAGCCTGTTGTTTGGGTGAGGGGGCTAATTACTAATGACCATATTGCATGACCCGATGATAAAATTCCGATTATTGATCCGATGTCTTCCAATAACTCATTCAGTTTGTGTAAATATGAAGGTGTCACTCGCCACATCAGTACAAAATAATCAAAGGATGACACCTTTTTTGAATGAAACAAAAGCTACACTCAGTATCTTTAATTATCAGAGTGGTGCAGAATATTTCAAGTTTCGAAAATGATGAATTTTCATTATTAACTGCTTCAAAAAGATAAATTACTCCCAGGTCCACTATGATCAGGGGTGTTAGTACCTATTAGCGTCTCATCTAGGGTTTGAATATATATATTTATAAATTTTTGGGGGAGTACAGAATTTTATTACTGCTTTAAACAGACCTCTTTAAAAGATTTATTGTAAGGAGAAAAATAACAAGAAACAAATATGTTTTGTTATACTATAGAAGGGGAAATAAAAACGAGTGGTTTTCCCTTTACCCCCCTTCTATAGTATAACAAAAATATTTGTTTCTTGTTATTTTTCTCCTTACAATGAATCTTTTAAGAGGTCTGTTTAAAGCAGTAATAATATATATATATATATATATATATATATATATATATATATATATATATATATATTTAAACCCTATATAAGCTCCCAATTCCCTAGGGTTGAGCAGTCTGGGGGGGGGTCTCGCTGACGGCCCGCAACTCAAGCGTAAACACAACGCTCTTCTATGTAAGGAATGGAGCACTCTGTGACGGCCTTTACACACAAAGCGATGTGTGTATTAAAACAGTTAAAATCCCCTTCCAATCCTGTAAGCGAAGACAGCCTAATGGTTAAGGTGCCGGACTGACACCCAATCGATCGGCTGTAGGTAGCTTACAAAATTTCTAGCCACACTGAAGAGACTTGATAAGTCGAAAAACGTGTCTGTGGATGACCCTATATATATATATATAAATAATACCAATTGGTAATCAATACTAGGTCTAATATTCTGGTTGGCATGAGGCGGTCTGTCTTTATCTCAAAGTCCTAGAGAATTTTATGTTTCATTTTCAAGAACAGATTTGGTATTATTTTCACTCCTTTTGAGTTTTTCACATCAGCGTTTAATATATCTGTTTAAACATGATTCCTATTTGATAGATCCACGAGCTAAAAAAAAAAACTGTGAAGAAATAACAACACAGAACATGTAAATATGAACGCGATTCCCTAACCCCTCGGCAGAAAATAACCATAGACGATTTACATTTTATTAAAAGCAATCAAAGGTTTTTAAAAATAGAATTCATACGAAATTTGGTAGATATTAAATTTTGTCTGTTAAATAGGATGGTGTCATCTCTACAGTAAATTATTAGACTCATAAAATTGTTAAAATTAGTAGACTATGTCATGCACCAGCAATATCACATATAAGCCTAGGCTGATACCTTGTTTTATCAAACTAACGCTACAGTCAGTATTCTAATTCTAATCATCAGAGTAAAGCGAAATATTTCAATTTTCTGAAATGATAATTTTCCTTTATTAACTATACTGTATCTGTATACGTTGCGGGTATATATATGGTCACGTAGCGAAGTATGCAGCAGTCGGCCACTACCGACTACTGGACTTCAATAAACAACAGGTATATATGTTAGTTGTTGGACTTAGAAAATCACAACGCATGGGTATTGTAAAAACCTTGACTTTATTTCTCTCCCTCGAGTGGTGGGTGGTGAGCGTTGACAATAGGAACTGCCCAAGGATTGACGGCGACTACTACTACTGTTGGGATGACTGGCGATGGTGAGGTGGAAGGGGTGGACGAACCTCACTGCCCGCTGGCAGCGATGAACCGTGGCGACTTCTGTCTGACTGCTTTGACGGCTCGAACCCTCAGGCCTTTTATATTCATAGATACTCCAACGCATCTTTATCTTTTGATCTGGTCTTCACATCCGCTAACATGCCTACGCATTTTTATCTTTTGATCTGATAACGGACATTTGTTATATTTTTCTTTATCTTCTCCCTGCTTCCTTGACCGGAAAGCCTCGCCTCCGTTTTCCCCTTTCTTTTTATATTTCTCTTTTTCTTTTTGCCGGAAGCTTCGTTTTCCGGCCAAGGACAATACAATACAGTAAGAATATCTATTAATTCCAAGTTCTTATCATTTCGCTCAGGTTCGACACAGAAAATCACAGGAGAAACTCTTCATGTTAGAAGTACAAGCGGCTACTGGAATCTATAATGGTGTCTTTGGAATAAACGAACGTGTAAATTAAGCTCTTCGTTCTCATCTGTCACCACTCACGCTCAGGAGGTTGCGAGTTCAGTCTCTGTGTTACGTTGCGATATGGTCACAGTACCAAAAGCGATATATGTAGCAGTCGGCTACTACCGACTACTGGACTTCAATAAACAACAGATACGTATATACAAAGATAGGACCCGTCTTTATTTTCTTCGGTGTGTGGTTGGTGAGGGTCGTAGAGCTTCACAATGAAAATGCCGGTGGCTAGTGAAGACGGCGACGAGTGTTCACAGTGGAAAATGCCCGAGGGTTAGTTGCTGACCGGAGACGCGAAGTGATGCTATCGGCTGTTCGCTGGGGTCTCTCTCTTCGGCTCGAACCTTCAGGCTTTTATATTGATAGATACTCCTACGCATCTTTATCTGTTGATCTGATAACGGACCTTTGTTATATATTTCTTAATCTTCTCCCTGCTTCTTTGACCAGAAAGCCTCGCTTCCGTTTTCCCCTTTTTTAAAAATACATATTTTTATATTTCTCTTTGTCTTTTTGCCGGTAGCTCCGTCTTCCGGGCGAGGACAATACAACATATGTAGTCACTCGTTACACAGACCCACTCTGATCAGGAGTGGTAGTAACTGTTAGGATCCGATCTATTAGTCAAATAGACGTGTTTACATTATTCAAATTGTTTAAACTAGCATGACGTGTGGGTATACAACAGTGTGCTAATTTAATCATTACAACGCTTGATATGTTTACTTAAGAGCTATTGCTAAATAGTTGATTATATTATTTATTTTAAAATCAGAATTAGTGTAATAGATCACTAATTAGGACTGAGCCTATTCTTGAATTGACCACCCCAAGCGGATTTAACAGGTTTAAATTCAGAGTTTTCCTCCCATAGACTGGCTGCATAACTACGGTTAAATAATCCAGTCTGCCCTACTATTTACTCATAACCGGAGGGAGAGTAGTTGGATTCAAACCTTCCCAAGGGTATTATCGCTATGTGAACTGTAGCTTCGTTCAGGATTTGAACTCGGGTTGACGAGTCTATTTCTTACGACTCTAACCATTACACCACACATCGCCAACAATACACTAATGCACCTGGGAAAGGTTGCCTCCAAGTATTCACTATTCATCTATTGTTAAATCGTAGTGCAGATGGGTCTTTAATCTTGATTAGCTAACCAGACTAGGAAAAAGAAAACTCTTAGTTCAAACCTATTAGACTCTACTTAAGAAATCGACCATGTGTCTCATCCTGTTGCAAGATGGGTATATTCCTGACTTTTGTGAGCTAGGACTACTAATGGAAGGAGGAGGAATAAATAACAAAGGCTTAAAAAATAGTGATGACCCAAAAGAGGAGAGCGATGGTTTGACCGTAGCGTAACCCCGAACGGAGAATTGACCGCAAGCGGAAGTCGGGTGTTGACCGGAAGTCACGTGGTGACGTGGGGAAAAAAAGAAAGGGTTCGTCCTCTTTTTGCCGGCGGCGGTCGTAGGGGACGGACCTCATGAGAGCCCAGTAATCTAGTAGTGTTCTCTCTCTCTCTTTCTCTCTGCCTTTCCTCCTCTCTGGTAGGAGCCCACTATACGAGCACGAAAATAAAGGCTGGCAGTTGTGACGACATGTTTCTCGTGTTATGATTTTTTATCGGCACCATTTCAGCACGGTGACTTTTGGAGTTTTAGTACCAAGAAAGAAAAAAGGACTACGGTACATGTATCGTTTTAGTGCCGTGAATATTACAACGTAACAATCCTACTCGCATGGAGGTATTGGTGTATATACAAGGTGTCACAAAAGTATCGAGATTTTTGTACTTTTTGACACACCTTGTATTCTGAAAACAATAACGTTCCATTCATTAAGTTTTTTAGAATACAAGGCGAGTAAAAAAAGTACCAAGTTTAAAACTGTATTTACCAAGATAGAAATCAAGAATGAATGGAACGTTATTTTTTTTTCAGAATACAAGGTGTGTATAAAAAGTACCAAGTTTAAAGTTGTATTTACCAAGATAGAAATGAAAAATGAACGGAACCTTATATTTTTCAGAATACAGGGTGTGTCAATAAATGAAAAAAAATATCGATGCTTTTTTGACGCATCTTGTATATAGTCTTTTCAAAATCTTTTTTCTTTTGATAGTTGCTTTGTGATTTTTCTTATTTCTTCTATTTTAATGTTTCCTTTAAATTTTAAGTAATGTTTTCCCCTTAATATTCCATTAAGCCGTTTATCGAATTCTTATTATTTCAGTCATCTGACACTCTAGTTGACGCTATAAATTCCTTACATGTTTATTTGAACGTTTCTTAATGGACATTTTCAGAAGATTCTGCAACGGTTCCATTATTATCTATAATGTTATATTGAAAGTCAGGAAATGTTTCAGGAAGTCCTATAAGATTTTTGATGTAATATGAAAGCGGAAGTTCCGGATAGAAAATTCGGTGTATTTTTGTTTTTTTCTGAAAATGTTCAGCAATTCCTAAAAAAAGCTTTCATTATACATATGCGTGACCCCAGCAGTCAGACTAATATTATTTGTATCATTAAGATTTTTCGGACTGTTGTCCTTGTCTGTATTGTTACATACACAACTGGCTTTTTTTCAGTGTTTTCTTGTCGAACTCGGTAACCTTCCTGTCCTAATCCGGAGCCTTCAACAGTAAATACATTATAGTAAATAATTTTCAATGCATTTTCATAGTTAATCATTTACAATGCATTTTCATAGTAAATCATTTTCAATGCATTTTCCTAGTAAATCATTTTCAATGCATTTTCATAGTTAATCATTTTCAATACATTTTCATAGTAAATCATTTACAATGTATTCTCATAGTAAATCATTTTTATTGAATTTTTATAGTAAATCTATTGCAATGCATTTTTATAGTAAATCATTTACAATGCATTTTTATAATAAACTATTTAATATGCATTTTTATAGTAAATGATTTACAATGCATTTTTACAGAGAATTATTTAGAATGTAATTTTATATTGAATCATTTACAATATTTTATCACATAGGAGGATAGTATCAATAGTTTCCCTGATAGGATTCAACCAAAATTGGGAACTCAAACGTAGATAGAAAGATATACATATATATTTTATATTATATAATGTATTATATGGTATCATAGATTAATAAATAAATGAATATCTTAGTTAAGTTCTAAAGAAATGAATAAAATGTGAATAATAATAATAATAATAATAATAATAATAATAATAATAATAATAATAATAATAATAATAAAACAATGGGAAGAAAAACAATTATATGGACACTTCAAACGACAAATCGAAGAGGGTGCACATGGAAAGACTTGGACATGGTTAAGAAAAGGAAACCTCAAAAGAGAAACATAATCATTAATAATTGCTGCACAAAATAATGCCATAAGGACGAACTATATCAAAGCGAAAATTGATAAGACCCAACAAAATAGTAAATGTAGACTCTGTGGTAATAGAGATGAAACTGTAAATCATATACTCTGCGAATGTAGCAAACTAGCACAACGAGAATACAAAACTAGACATGACTGGGTTGGGAAGGTGATCCACTGGGAATTATGCAAAAAATAAAATTTTGACCACACAACAAAATGGTATATGCATAAAGCAGAATCTGTTCTTGAGAACGAAACGCATAACATTCTCTGGGACTTTGAAATAAAAACGGATCACCTTATCCCAGCAAGAAGACCAGACCTAGTGTTGATAAACAAAAAAGAAATTTTGCAGTGCCAGCAGATCACAGGGTGAAGCTAAAGGAAAATAAAAAAATGGACAAATATCTGGACCTTGCCAGAGAACTGAAAAAGTTATGGAATATGAAAGTGAAAGTGATACCAATTGTAGTTGGTGCACTTGAAATAGTCCTAAAAGGATTAGAAAAGGGTTTGGAAAGTTTGGATATCAGAGGAAGGATTGAAATCATTCAGAACACTGCACTGCTGCAATCTGCCAGAATACTCAGAAGAGGCCTGGAGACCTGAGGAGACTGGCTGTCACTTAGACTCCAGTAAAAGACCATCAGCTAATGCTGATGTGAAAACTCAAAAGGAGTAAATAATAATAATTGCAATTGGCTAGAATATTCAGAAGAGTCCTGAAGGCCTGAGGAGACGTGTTGCCATACAGACTCCAGCAAAATACCAGCAGCTAACGCTGATGTGAAAAACTCAAAAGGAGTGAAAATAATACCGAATCTGTTCTTGAAAATGAAACATAAAATTCTCTGTGACTTTTTTCGATGAAGACAGACTGCCTCATACCAACCAGAATATATATATAAAGATGATGAAAATAGCCCGAAAAGTCTAAATAATACAAATGATCAAGTCTCTGAAAGAATCAGACAAATAATATCATATGCCCCCGCATATTAGTAATATTGAGAAACATTTATTGTAATTCACTGTAAAATCATCATCTATTTCCATTTGACTGTGAATAGCAATTTTCATTTTGTGATGCCATCTAGAGATATTGGAGAACAGCGCCACTTATCTTTGTTCATCTTAAAATTACGCGTTATAACCGTGTGTACAATGGTTTGTTTGCCTCTATGTTGCGTACAACCAAGCATGTATTTTGTTTCTTTTTTCCCAATACAAATACACTTTTTCTTAAACGGGGGTCATTAGATAAATAGGACGAAATCTTTTGACAAAATCATAATAGATTTTTCCAGAGTTTTATTTTCAGAAATGTAAACACATCATTGTTTGGAATTGGTTTATGACTAAACAAAAAATGAATCTCGCTTAAATATATGTTTTGAGGCTATTCAAATTGCCGGCAAATCTCTCTCTCTCTCTCTCTCTCTCTCTCTCTCTCTCTCTCTCTCTCTTCTCTCTCTCTCTCTCTCTCACACACACACACACACACACACACACACATATATATATATATATATAATTAAAATTAGAAAGGATCGAACAAAAACTCGTACGAAATGAATCGTCAGTACAGTTTAATGAAACATGTTTAAAAGAAAGAATGCTGCCAATATATATAATATATATATATATATATATATATATATATATATATATATATATATAGTAAATGGAGAATGAATGGAAAATGAATGAGAAAAGTATTGGCATATGAAGGTGTTCAATGCTAGAATAGCAGAGAAGGTTTACAATCAAATATTATATAGTATGGATATATCCCGTAACTACAGTTTCATGCTTACTTAGAATCATCAGACGGTCAAAAGGATAAGATTAAAAAAAACGTGCCTTATTTAGCGTTTATATAATGTGAAGCGTATTCACGTGATGGAATGTTATAACGCTAAAGTTGTATTAAAAATAAAAATAAACATGCTTAGGTCTTAATGGATCGAAGAAAAATGGTGTATTCTACAAAGTACAAATTCAAATTTATTGAACAAGAGAACCGAACTCGTTTTCAAATGTAGACATTTGAACAAATGTTTATTATGTCATTTACCCCCTGACCCTAATTAATCCCGTAATTTCCGCCCTCTATTTATCTATAAAAAAACTTCATCTGGACACCGCATGCATTAAGAACTAAGCATGTTTATCTATTTATACCTACTGTAAACGTATAACATTCCATCGCGTGAACACGCTTCACGTAATATAAACACTAAACAAGCCACCTTTTTTAAAAAATGTTATCCTTTTGACTGTCTGATGATTGCCCGTAAGCATGAAACTTTAGTTACGGGATATTAAATCAATAATATATATATATATATATATATATATATATATATATATATATATGAATAAGAAAAGGTGGAATGAAAACATCAATGAAAATGTATATCTTTTGTCAACCAAATGGCAACAAAAGATATACATTTGAGACATGACCGACATATATATGGCGCGAATGCCCACGTTGGTGAATATTGTAACGTCTTTCGTTTTTTGCAGTATTAAGGTTTTTTGTTTTGTAAACTCATTTGACTTTCCTCTCCGACCCAAACAACTACGGGAGTGAATGAGCTCTGATGATGATTTTTGTAAAATCGAAATATTGATCAGTATCAGCTATGATTATATTATAAATTGTTTTCTTCTTTAACAGCATTGTGTGATGTTTTCATTCCACCTTTTCTTACTCATATTGTCGGATTCATTTCCTTTCTTTACTTATATATATATATATATATATATATATATATATATATATATATATATATATATATATATATATAATTTAATATACCAAGCGTGTTGGTAGATCCTTGCGGAGAGAAAAAACCCGGCAGAGAGTTTGATTGTAAAAATATACTACCAAACATCAACCAGGAAGAAAAAAATTTTTGAAAAAAAGAAAAGACCAAGATATTCGTACCAACAAAAAATAATCTATTGGTATAGTATTTGGCCAAAAGAAAAAACAATTTATATGCATATATATGTATATAAGATATATATATATATTCATATAACCGCTAGGAGAAGCTAATTTGTAAAAAGTGCTCGATACCTAAGTAGAGTCAGATTTTAGCCCTGAAGAGCTTTATGCGAAACTAACAGTAGGTTCGTCTGACTCAGTAGATATCCTTATATATATATATATATATATATCATGATAAAAAAGTGACGGAAATGTTGGTATGTTCTCCTGGGCACTGGGCTTTTAAAATCTGTTTCCTCAAAGAATTATATTTCTTTTGTTTTCTGTTTAATTTCTATATTTGGGCATACAAATTATACTTGTGTTTTGTTTACAAATAATACCAATTTTCACGCCGCCTTATTCCAGGAGGCTGCCTGGCCCGTTGTAGTAGCACTACAACTCACCCACCCATACTCTCAATGTTGCTCGTACAAGAGTGAAATTTATTTGCTTTTAAGTTGAAAGAGACCTTCCTGGGCCAAAGTGACCTGCCAACCTGAATACATTTGAAAAAAAATTCGGAGTTGAATTAAAAATGCATGTCATGTCTAATCAAAATTGGCTCTTTAGTTGTGAAGTCGATCGTTAGCAACAAAGAAAATAACCAAACGAATAGTATCATCTATTAGATTAATGATGATTCCTCATTTCATTGAAATCTACACTTTAACAATAATACTGCTATATGAGCAGGACCTGTGGATATACTACTGTATGATGATATAATGATTATAACGTTTGATATGTTTAGCTATTGCTAAACAGTTAAAAAAATGGATAAAAAATGAAAATTAGAATTAGGTAAATAGATCACTAATTAGGACTGAGCCTATTCTAGAAGGGACCACCCCAACCAGAGTTTAACAGGTTTGAATTCAGAGTTTTCCCTCTCCTAGGCTGGTTGTGTAACCAAGGTTAAAAAGCGCGGCCTGCCCTACTATTTACCCATACCCGGAGAGAGAGAGAGAGAGAGAGAGAGAGAGAGAGAGAATAGTTGAATTTATACTTTTCCCAATGGTATTAGCGCTATGCGAACTGTAGCTTCGTCCAAGTTTTGAACTCGAGTCGACGAGTCCATTACACCACGGCCTCCAATATTTAAGTAAAGTAAAGTCATCGGGGTGGCCTAATGTTGGTATCAGCCAGACAGCGATGGAGTCTATCCCCTTTTCACCATCGCTAGACCAAGGAGATTATTTTGAGGTGGAGTACCACACCTACCATCAGCTCCTCACTTTACCGCACAAATCGCTTTTGGTGAGGGCCGGTATCGAACCAGGAACCTTGCGATTCCTATCTGAACGCTCTACCGACTGAGCTAAACCCAACACGGCCTACAATATGTAAAAAAAAGTCTACTAATTTTGATTTATCTCTCGCTCATTCATTTTCCTTCATTTCTTTTCATTTTTTCATTATGTTTGATTGAAACAGATTAGCATTATCGCTTCAACCGGCTCATCCCCCTCTCCCATCTTTCTACTACTCGTTTTCTTTCTTTCTTTCTTATTATATTTTTTTCAGTGTTACATGTGCCTTTTCTTCCCTTTCTTTATGATAAAAACCGAATGATGGATTATTTTTCTGAGGTGACGACACTCATAAGAAATAAAAATTTGGCGGATAAGCGACACCAAATTGCCAGTATATAGATAGGCTAAATTAAAAGAACTAAAATTATTGTCCCGAAATGATTTTAATAAAATATAGATATGTTTTCAGAAATTTCCCTTTTAGAACAAGATAAATATATACAGGACTTAAGTAGTTTAGGTTTGGTTTGGTTTATTTGTAGAACGGTATATCAACCTTCTAGGGTTATTTAATGCTAAAATCTTTAAAATCGTCACTTTTTAAAATTTTTCTGTATATACAGAATTTTAAAAAAAAGTGATGATGAAATTCATGACATAAACTTTGTTTAATATACGGTGTACAACTGTATATCAAAAACATTAAATATACATTGTTTAATATACAAGACATTTGTTTTTGTTTTTCTTCAAGAAAGCCGGGTATTAAAAATATAACTATTTTAATAAAGTTGTAAGAATTCAAGTTGTAATGTTTGAAGATGCAACTCCGACACATTTCTGAGACAAAGCATTTTATATAATACAGCACATGAATAAACAAGATACATAAACAATAGAAGATAGAATAGTGTACATAAACATACATGCATAAAAGTCACTGACAAGATAATATAAAAGTACACATAATACAAAGGTACAGACATGAGACTGACCAGTAGCCGGCGTTGAGGGCCAAAGCCCCAACGAGAAAGGAATGACAATTGTCTAACCCATGTGGGTACCAACGAGGAGAGGTAGAAAAGAGGAAGAGAAGTTTGAAATAGCCGCTTAAATACCAGAGGTCCCTAGCGGGAACCAGGGACATCAAGCGGGCAGACAACTCCTCAGGCAAATGCGAAATTAACGCCTACAAAGTAAATAAATAGTTATTGAATAAAAGAAATAAAATTAAACAAAATTTGTCATACTAGCAAGAAATGAACAATCAAATAAACAAACATTATGTAATTTTTAACCCTTTTTTTTTCTTTTTTTTAATCTGCCTACGTGAGGGTTGGCCATGTTATCGTCTGCTCATAGAAAAAAAGAAGTAAGGATAGAAAAACAGATATAGAAAAATGTGGGAAAAAGGGCCAAAAAACTAATTTACCTTGTAGGATGAACGGTACTGTTAAATTCAATCCTGTTAAGTCGTAAGTAAAGAAGGCGAAGAGGTCTATTGTCAGTATCAGCCGAATAGTGAAGGAGTCTATCCTATTTTTACTTGCGCGATACCAGGGAGATTGTTTTTGTGTAATTGACATTGTGTCGCATCCTGCTCCGTGCAGTCACTCAGTTGAGGTGAATCAAAACTCTTAATTCAAACCTGTTATGATTTGAGTCGCCATTTTAGGCGCTTAGTTCCATCGTTGTATTGAGTGCAGTTTTACAGTTGACATTACTTGTAGCATACATTTTGACTTATTCCTTGAAGTAGAAAGATGTAGTATCAGTTTTAATCATTGTTGTTGATCCTGTTGGTCTTTGAAGTAGAAAGAGGTAGTATCAACTTTAATCCTTGTGTTTTGATCCTGTTGGTCCTTGAAGTAGAAAGGTAGTATTAGTTTGAATCCTTGTCTGTTTATTCGGTTGGTCCTTGAAGTAGAAAGATGGAGTATCAGTTTTAGTCATTTTGATCCTGTTAGACCTTGAAGTAGAAAGGCGTAGTATCAGTTTTAATCATTGTCTATTGATTCTGTTTGTCATTGAAGTAGAAAGAGGTAGTATTAGTCTGAATCATTGTCTGTTTATTCGGTTGGTCCTTGAAGTAGAAAGATGTAGTATCAGTTTTAATCACTGTCTGTTGGTCCTGTTGGTCCGTGAAGTAGAAAGGCGTAGTATCAATTTTAATCCTTGTCTGTTGATTCTGTTTGTCATTGAAGTAGAAAGAGGTAGTATTAGTTTGAATCCTTGTCTGTTTATTCGGTTGGTCCTTGAAGTAGAAAGATGCAGTATAAGTTTTAATCACTGTCTGTTGTTCCTGTTGGTCCTTGAAGTAGAAAGGCGTAGTATCAGTTTTAATCCTTGTCTGTTGATTCTGTTGGTCATTGAAGTAGAAAGATATAGTATCAGTTTTAATCCGTGTCTGTTGATTCTATTGGTCCTTCAGTGAAGCAGTCTTCCAGGCAAGTAATTTTAGGACAATGTATCAACGACGTTAAATACATGTTTGGCGTTCTTCCATTGGCCAATACATCTCGTTCTGCTAGGATATATATATATATATATATATATATATATATATATATATATATATATATATAAAATGGACTCTCTTCGATTTTCGACGCATGAGTGTTCATCTAATGAACAACCAACACAGTGATTTGTTTATAGTGGTGAAGGCTTGTGTAGGACCATTCCACACTTTTTGGCACAGTCGATAGGAAAGAATTGGTTCATTAAAGAATGCCACGAACCCAATCAACGACTGACCTCAGGAATTTTGAATTCATGGAGGCGCGTGGGCTAGTGGTTAGAGTCGTGGAAAATGGACTCCTCGGTTCAAGTTCAATTCCTAGACGAAGATGTTGGCATTTCCAATAGCTCTAATATCCTTGGGAAAGGTATGAATCCATATATTCTCCCTCCAGCTATGGGTTAAATAGTAGGGCAGACTGGGCTCCTTAACCTTGGGTAGGTAACCAGTCTAGGAGAGGGATAACTCTGAATATATATATATATATATATATATATAAGTGGTAATTTTTCGTACAATTTATACCTAGGAGACATAAGGTGCTTCGCGTAATATACTGGTTAGCAAGCTGGATTATCAGAGTTCAATACTCACAACACCACTTGTTTGTGGCTTTGTACCACATCTAAGGTAAGCTTAGTAAATAACTATACCTCAGTCATACAATAAATCCAGCTTTGCTCCGCTGGAAATTGACCGTATGCCACACCCAGCCCGTAGCGGAGGGGTTGGGTGAATATATACACGACGAAACAGAGACAGTCACTACGAAAATAAAACATTTTCATTTGTTATATATTAACGACAAAATAAAAAATAAATGTACAAATTGATTAAATTTATATCAGACTTCGACAAATTATATTTATCCTTAAGGAATAAGAAGAATATATACATATATATATATATATATGTATATATATATATATATATATATATATATATATGATACTATTGACAGAGGAGGCGGTTAATAAGCTACTTCACTTGTGTAGGAGAGGCACCATAATACAACTGATTTACTTGATATACAACGAATTTACAATTTTATTCAATTTTAAAACAAAAATGGAAAAGTTCGAGTAATTTAATTAAGACTAAATAACAGAAACAAATATGAGCCTAAAGACGTAGAGGAAATAAATCAAATTAATGAAGTTTTACCACAAAAGGATCGACACTGAATTTAGCATCTATATTCTAGTGATTAGATTCTAGTGTGTTATCGTACCCTGCCAAATATATTACACACTACCATTGGCAAAAAAATATGAAATTAGCGGGCTTAGAAGATTATTACTTGGGTTTCTCATTTAGCAGTAAATATACTAATAACAGATTAGACGCAAAACATTTTAATTGAACTGCTGAAAATTCTGGCTTCATGAAATATTCCTTAATCAAAGTGGATTAAATTATTTAAAATTTATGATTTATTTTTTTCAAACTACGCAGAAAAAATATTAAGGAATAAACAAATTTCTCTGAATTTTTTTATATGAGGCTTTATAATTTGGATTTTTTGGATTATTCGGAATATTGTTCACAAGTATATTGTTATCTACTCAATGTTTCGACCGATGTGCCCTCCGGCCTTCTTCATATGCTTTTTCTCGAAGGTTCCAGAGTCCCAGAAAGTTCCCGAGTTCGACAAGAAACACCTGATGAAGGCCAAATAACACATCTGATGAAACGTTGTGTAGGTACAATAAAGATGAGGACAATAGCCAGAATAATCTAGATAATACGAATAAACAAACGTTGAGATAAAATCCATGGAATTGTTCAGTAGGTTGCATTCCTAAAACACATTGAAGAATAATTAAAGTTCCAATTACCGTCGAACTGGGAAGACAAGGCAACAAACGGTTGTAACTTAAATACAAACCCGAATAGTCACAAAGTCTACTGCAGAATGACAGGATATTTATAAGACTCCACAATGTAATTCAAAACAAGCAGTCAAGCAGACAATCAGAACTCAAGGAATGGAATCACCCAAATCACCCAAATTCATGAATGGATCATTCTTGATTTCTATATATACCAACCGTCTCGGACACTGCTTAAGTTGTACTTAGCTGCTGTTATTCAAAACAACAGTAGACTTGCTGACATCAATATGGCGCTGCGATAAGCAATGGAACCTGAAGATTGGGAAAGCTACTTCATCAAAGCTGGTATATCATTTGCAATTGAAAAGCTGACCAAAGAAAACCACCAAATGATGGATCGGGCCATGCTAAAAGAGTTGGGAATCACAGCAATGGAAGAAGCCCTGTCTATCCGTAAACAAGCTAAGGAGTCCTCTTACCAGTTCGACGGTAATTGGAACTTTAATTATTCTTCACACATAGACGTGTAAATATTCAAATCGGTCTATGTTTAAAAGAGAGTTCTTACAAATTTACAACAAATAAACATTGCGAGATTGCGTTGTTGGAAATGCGTGTTCTATTATAATGCATTTGAGGTGTGTAAGGTTGTGTGGTAGGTTGTTAAAGTGAAGTGCTATTGTACTATGCAGGTATTTGAGTTTTATTGTGGATTTGTGGTTATTTAATCTTAGTCTAAAAGATGTTGATATTTCTCCCAGATATCCGCTATTTGTGCAGTGTGTGTATTATATGTAATATATGATATTAGCGCTATCGCATTAAGCCAGAGTCTTATCGGATTTAGCAATTTTCTTAGAAATATTTTCCCTTTCTATTTTTTTTAGCATTTCAATTCCAAAAAGACTTAAACAACATTTTATTCAATCTCAACTCTTAAAAGGACACAGTTCAAGTTAATATATATGCATATATATATATATATATGTATGTATACATATATATATATATATATATGTATATATCAATGTATATGTATATATATGTATATGTATATGCATATATATATATATATGTATAGATATGAATATGTGTATATATATGTATATATATACATATACATGTATATATATATGCATATGTATATATATATATATATATAATATATATTATATATATATATATATATATATATATATTCTTTTTTTTCCGTAGTTAGGATCTTTCCACGTGTGTTTAATCAAGCTGATGCAGGTAGACCATAAGGAGAGCTCAATGTGCCTAATACCAGTGAATAGAAGGACAGAACAAGATATTTAGTAAATGAAGAAAAAACTCTAAACTTGCTTCCTTACAATAATTTATTTCAACCGTATTAATACGGCTTCTTCAGGTAATCACAAGAACATGACTCTTGTGATTACTTGAAGATGCCGTATTAATACGGTTGAAATAAATTATTGTAATGAAGCAAGTTTAGCGTTTTTTCTTCATTTACTGAATATATATATATATATATATATATATATATATATATATACTAGTCATCCACAAACAGGTGTTTCGAAGTTTACTTCTCATCAGTGCGGCTCGACTTATTTTAACAGCTCCCTCTAGCCGGGTGCGAAACCCGACAGAATTTTCTTCCGTCAAGCTCCTTTCCATCTCGGCTATCGGGAACTGTTAGCCAGGGGTGAACGATTAATTGATAAACTTACAGGATGTATGTTTTTACAATCACCAGAGAACTCCAGTCTGTAAACAACAGGCGAGTATTTACTTTTACGCTAAACAGTTAAAGGTCAATTACTATCTGTCCTACATTTTGCTCATCCATGAAATTTGGGAGCATATATATATATACTAGTGGAGGCACGTGGTCTAATGGTTAGAGTCGTAGGAAATGGACTCGTCAACGCGAGTTCAATTCCTGGACGAAGCTGTTGGCATTTCACATGGCGCTAATACCCTTGAGAAAGGTAGTAATCCAATTGTCCCTCCAGCTATGGGTAAATAGCAGGGCAGACTGGGCTCTATAACCTTGGCTAGGTAACCAGTCTAGGAGAAGGAAAACTCTGAATTCAAACATGTTGAACTTCGCTTAAGAAATTGACCTTGTGTCGCATCCTGCTCGTGCGGAGGAGTTGGTAAATATATATATATATATAT
>CM042155.1:10507598-10510098 GCA_023376005.1 Doryteuthis pealeii
TAGGGATAACAAAGTATTGTTGATATGAAAGGGGTAGGTCGACTCATAGTGTTAGTAAAAATGAAAAAACAGGTTGTATTTTTGGAGATAATATATGCACACGTGCGAGCAGGTATGTTAACTGCCCTGAACTAAATGCACACGAAAAAATAAAGATAAAGAGAAAACGAATTGCGTGTCAATTTTAGTGGAGCCTACAGACTGGTTGCGTAGTAATTACTACGTATTTTTGGAGACGCGGATCACAAACAGCGACCCCATATACCAAGGGACTATTTTCATTTAGTACAATTAATAAGTACCATTTTATCAGAAAATATTAACCAGTCTTTCTCTCTCTTACTGGACAATACACAAAGCGTAAAAGATAATATAAGAGAAGAATACAATCACATAATCTTGATTTTCTGGACTGTTTTACTCATTTCTATTGCGAAACACAAATATATAACATTTCAGCTGATGTACTCTCGGGCTTTCCTCAGGTGTTCCTTTTAATCCAGTTATCACTCCACTACAATTGTCATGACTTTGTCTACTTGAAACATAGCAATGATTCAATTTGAGAAATCATTTTGAATAGTTTTACTGTTGTGCAAACAAAGGGCTGAAGAATGTATATTGATCTCATTTATTTAATGACGTCATCGTATTTGCACGCCTCTCAATTCGAGAGGCATCGCGATCATTTAGAAAATAATTTAAAAAGTTAAAAATTCAAACAAATAAATCATATAAACTTGAATAATCTATGATTATTACAACAATACCTGGGACTACTACTACTACTACTACTACTACTACTACTACTACTATTTATAATAATAATAATAATAATAATAATAATAATAATAATAATAATAATAATCAATACAGGCCATGTTACTTTCTCGCTACCAGTCTCTATCGGTCCTTACTCCTGGCAGGTCCTTTACACAGCATCCAGTATCCACGCAGAAATGATTGATGTAAGATTTTGCTGGCCGACCCATACTGGTCTGTCTGTGTGCAGATGCCTTTTGAAGAATGTCACTTATGAGCTCGTTCTTGCTTTTTCAGCAATGTCAAGCATATCTTGCTCATATTACCTGGATTTTTTTGTGATAGGAGACAAGTGTCTGTACAGTTTTTGCTACTATTACAAATACTATTAAAACGACTAATAATAATAATAATAATAATAATAATAATAATAATAATAATAATGAGGTGGAGGGAGAGGAGGAGAAGGAGAAAAAGGAGAAGAAGAAAAAGAACAACAAGAACAAAACAAAATTTTATCTAATTCATTTACAAAATGAGACCCATCCTTAAAAATGGAATAGAGAGAACAATAATAGTAAGAAATATATATATATATATATATATATATATATATATATATATATATATATATAGAGAGAGAGAGAGAGAGAGAGAGAGACAGACAGACAGACAGACAGACAGACAGAGAAAAGAACACGATGACGTACAATAACAACTATATTTATGTTATTCATGAGAATGTGAAGGCAAAATGGGCCCCAACCCTAAAAAATGTAAAAGAAAGAACAAAATAAGAATATATATATATAAATATATATATATATATATATATATATATATATATATATATATATATATATATATATATATATATGGTGATGTTAATAAAAATGAAGACAGGGGCAAAGATTGAGAACAGTACATGATATTGATTTATAACTGATTTTTGTTTATATTTGAAATAAATAAATAATTTGATTTCCCAGGGAACTACTCAAAATTCTAATCCTAAAGAGGAAACGTTATTTCGGGGACTGTACATGCATTTTTCTATAATCGTTAGAGTCGGACAGAAATTTATATTAAATCGATCCGCTTCTTGATCTTAACTCTTCCACTCACCAAAAGAAAACGGAATCGTCCGAACCTTTGGAAAAATCAATTGGGGGAAAATGTATAGGAAAATACCGTTGGGATACGCCTTCTCTTTTGTTTTCAATTACTATCTTCCGAACACAAAGAATGCTGCTCGCTTGTTTGTCATTCAAGTAAAAGGGGAAAATTTCTTTTATAAAATCTCTTTTTAGTTCTATGTGCACCATTGAAATATTCTGTAAATACCGTTTCTTTTTTATTTAGTACTAGCAAATATATGCACCCTCCGGGTGCAAGTATTTAAGTTTTAATATAATAAAATATCATATTAAATTAGAAAGGCTAATGAAACTGAATAATAATGTAGATAAAAAGATTTGGAACAGAGGGGGTATGATTGAAAAATAGAACAACTTTGAAACTATTCCATCATTTTCCCTTACTCCCGTCTTTCATTGTTAAATTTTCCTAATTTAACTGTTTAGTTAAAATAGGAAGTAAAGAATAATATTAGTTATTTCTTCTTGTTAAGGGATTTCTTTTAAGATTTATTGAAGAGATTTTTGCTCATATTCATTAAGATAAGACCAAAAAATTAGAAATCAATAATACTAAGCACATATTTATTAAAATCAAATTT
>CM042155.1:10515098-10522598 GCA_023376005.1 Doryteuthis pealeii
ATTCCCACCTAATTCATTAATTATTAATTAATTAATTCTCAAAAATTAGGTACGACTTCAATTAAGCACATAATCTCCCAAAAATTGTCGGCTAAAAAAAGGCCATATCAAAACACATCGTATGTTGTTTACTTCTCATATATATATATATATATATACATATATTATATATATATATATATAATATAATATATATATATATATATATGAATTTGTTGCAGAAAGTTTTCTCAATCAATCTCTCTATTGTGATTGAAAATAGCGAAGTGAAACCTCATTTCTTTAATTGTGTGTATTTTACTGACCTACTGCCTAGCCGGATTGACACAAGGAGCCAAGCAGTTGATAATGCATAAAAAGCTTCCTGATCCCTTTGGCGTTTTCCTTTAGAGTACCCCAAACAACTGCCGATAAATCCGGTCATGTCCCTTTTAGACGATAAGGCAGATGCTGCCCGTGAGGGTCATAACCACCCCGGTATCATGCAATTTATTTTACATTAAGTGGGGAACCTAGGATTCTAGATAAAATCCTAAAATGATTTGAGTAATAACACGATGTCCACTTAGCTTAGCCGACCCTTCTTTCTTTCTTCTTACAATGTGTATAGAATGAATTTCCTAATAAGATAGGATTCTTTGCACATAACCTTGATGCAACTGAATAAAGAATAAAAGTTTTCATTTACTGGTTTGGAATGGCCCTCGTGTAACAGGTAAACGGAATGTTTGTTTGGGGCAATTGGACAGGAGACATGATTGATGTGTTACCTCTGACGGCTGGAGAGTCTAAAACGAAAGAGTATTTTACTCTGGCGGTCCTGCTTTTATATTATCGGTCGCAACGACACCTAGGATCCTAACCGACATCCCTCGCAAGTTAGGGAAATAATCCCGACATAACGCTCTCCTATATAAGGGATGGAACACTCTATGGCGGCCTTTACATACAAAGCGATGTGTGTATTAAAACAGTTAAAATCCCCTTCGCATTCTGTAGGTGACGACAGCCTGGCGGTTAAGATGTCTGACTGACACTGAACCGATCGGATTTCAATCCCGGTTGTAGGTAGCTTACAAATGACTAGCCACACTGAAGAGACTTGATAAGTCGGAAAACGTGTCTGAGGATGACTATATATATATATCCAATCGCTTTAACTTTTCCGTGGCTGTGGCATAAGTATATTAACGAAAATTGCTCAATCTATCATAAACTTACAGCAATGATAATTATATTAATAGAATAATAGAAAGACTTATGGGTCTAACATGGTTTCGATCTAAATGATCTTATCAGGACCCTATCTTACACTTGACTAAGTCGATGTCATTACTTAGTTAAATTCCTAAGGTTAACTAAGTAATTGCTTAAACTTAGTCAAGTATAAGGTAGGGTCCTGATGAAATCATTTAGATCGAAACCATTGTAGACACATGATTCCTTTCCTATATAGTATTACTACTATTATATATATGTGTTACTTACTTCTTACTTCTATTCTTCTTCTGTTCTTCTGACATCTTAAGTTCTTCTAGATCTGAACTTTCTTGGGGACTTCGGGTCTGGTCTTCTATTGGGGATTTCTCTTTATCAGAAGCCCTGTGTCATTGTGAGTTTTTAGAGGTCATAACACAAGACTCCGATTTGCTTTGATCTTACTTTATTTTTAAATCCCCAAGCAGACATCTGCGCAGATTAAGACGGGAGCGCGTGTAACGCGACTACCCTTTCGAGCTCACTGCTACCTTCTAACTGACTGCAACTTACTTACTATCTAAATCGGAAGGGAGGGTCCTCTCTACCGGTTCTCACGGCTATCCCCGAAAGATAGAGTTAAGACTGAGGTCAAGCTTGTCACTCAATCTTCAAGGCCGTCAGCTGCACTTAAAACGCCATCTTGTTTCTACACCATTGCACATAAATATTAGGTATCTAATAATTATGTAACAGTATGTGGAATGTATGAGTGGGAAGGAGAATCGAACTCACTAACATTGGTCAACTCGCCTAGCTCTCCAACTATGATATCGCGCGAATTACCCTAGTTTAACCCGATAACTAAACGGTTTAATATATTAAGGTCCTTTCACAACTTCCAGTCGTTAACATATCATAATATAAGATAAATGGTTTTATTTTCGTCACTTTAAATCCTGAACAAAGGAGAATATGACTGTCATTTTTATATTAAAAAAAAAGATCAAAAATATTTTTCCTAAATAGCAAAAGATTGGTTTGAAAAGTAGAACTAAATTATCTAATAATGCCAATAATTATTCCCCCCCCCTCGTTCTACGATTTCAAGAACTAAAATTGTCCCTGTTCTTTAGTTTCTTTCACAATTTTTGGCGTTTATTTTCTTTTTTGTTGGTCTATCATTTCGATTCTATTAAAGAAATGTCAACTTTGCTTAAAAGTAAATGATTACGGTAATTATGTGAACATCGCCTTACTGTTAAAGGAGGGATTTAATCTGAGTGCTACAGCCGATCAATAATGATAAAAAAAGAACGGATGTCTTTAAACTTAATATTTGCGAATACATCACTAGAGAAATGTGTTGTAAGCTATCGTATTCAACTACAATGTAATGGCTGTACTTCCTTATGAACTGAACATACTTCATACTTTTATTAATAAGAAAGGTTCAAATACAAAAAAGGGAGTTAAATCCTACTTAACGGACATAAATTCCACCATTGTATGTCACCCCACCGGAAGAAAACATACTACAAATCAAGGAATTAACCGGATTTAATTAAATTTTCAGTGTTGATATATTAATGAATAAACAATATAATGCATCAGTTATTTTATTCAAAAACTCTTAGATTTCTCAGGTCAGTTAACTTTGAACCATGTATCTTTGAGGCGTAACACAGATTTACAGACATACGGGGTTCAAAGTTAATTGATCTGAAAAAAAAAATGTAAAGGTTTTTAAATAAAATAATTGATGCATTATATCTTTTATTCATTAATGTATCAACACTGAAAATTTTATTAAATTCGGTTAATTCCTTGATTTTTTTTCTTCTTTCGGCAGGTTGAGATACGATGCTGGAATTTATGTCCGTTAAGTGGGATTTAACCAAGAAGGGTTCAGAGGGGAGTGCTAAAATAGTGGGGAGCCGTAAAAAGCTTTCTCTCTCTCTCTCTCTCTCTCTCTTTCTCTTTTCTCTACCTCTCTCTCTCTTTTCTCTACCTCTCTCTCTCTTTTCTCTCTCTATCTCTCTCTTCTCTACCTCTCTCTCTCTTTTTCTCTCTCTTTCTCTACCTCCTCTCTCTTTTCTCTCTCTCTCTCTTCTCTACCTCTCTCTCTTTTCTCTACCTCTCTCTCTCTTTTTCTCTCTCTCTATCTCTCTCTTCTCCTACTCTCTCTCTCTTCTCTACCCTCTCTCTCTCTCTTTTCTCTACCTCTCCTCTCTTTTTCGTAGCCATAGCTTGGGAGATTACCTTCCTGATAATTTCTTTATGGCAAAGAAAGAAGATAACCGTATTCATAATTAATCTATATCTTATTACAATGGAGATTATGTGTAACCGAAACTTCGTCACCACTGACGTCACAATTCCCTTAATTATTTACGTTGTATTCTCAATGTTTATGAGATAATCATCATTTAATTCTTAATTCTCATCTTATTCATTAATAATGTCTCTATAAAGGTCTAGAGATAGATTTGCATAAAAACAACCCATATTATTAATGATTAAAATCTTGCTATGTGTGTTATGTATCCTTAAGAAATAAATCTATACATGTATACAGCTTCTAGCGCATATATGAAAAAAAAGGGTTGGGACAATCATATAGGTGCTTTGGCTTGCCAATTGATCGGGGGAGGGATCTCTCCGACCGCCCGTCTAGTAAGGGTCAATGTGAAGAGTTGCATTTCCTGGATTGCTCAGGCACCTGGATTCCACCCTTAAGAATCCCGTGTCGTTATCCACGGCCAATAAATATCCCCGGTGGGGAGATGGGTTCTTCCTGCAGAGGTGCAGTCAGCGTATTCTAAAGCCCAGCCGACAGGGCTCACACTGTAGCGTTTTGGCGTCTTGAAGAATATCGGTGGAGACGACATTAGTAAATGGTGACGTGTTCACATAAGGAAAAGTAAAACAAAAATCGATCTTGTGGTAACAGAAAAAGAGACAATTCTTCCAAGCTGTTGACGTGTCAGTGCTGTTGTACGGCTGCACAACTTGGACCCTAACGAAGTGCCTAGAGAATAAACTAGATGGGAGCTGCACAAGCATGCTGCGTGCAGTCTTAAACAAAACGTGGAAACAATATCCCACGAGAAAACAGCTGTAAGGCCGCCTGCCCCATACCACCCAAACCATCCGAGTAAGACGGACAAGACACGCAGGACACATGCTGGAGGAGCAAGGATGAAATCATAAGTGACATCCTCCTGTGGAAGCTAGCACATGACCAGCAAAGGCGTACATTGACCAGCTCTGTACAGATACTGGATACTGCGTAGAGGACCTCTCGGGAAAAAATGAGTGATAGGGACGACTGCTATGGTTAGCGGAATGAGAACAGGATACCCCCGTGGACTAAATAAAGGGTTAGGTTCAAAGTTCCGTGATAGCTCCCGATTACGACAAGAAAGTTACCGAGTTCGAAAAGAAGGTTCCCGAGTCCGAGAAGGTTCCCGAGTCCGACGAGAAATACCTGAAGAAGGCCGGAGGGCATATCGGCCGAAACGTTGTACAGATAACAATGAAGATGGGGACAATAGACCGAATAATGCAGATAATACTAATCATATAAATGTGTTATCACCTTAACACATTTATATGATTAGTATTATCTGCGTTATTCGGTCTATTGTCCCCATCTTCATTGTTATCTGTACAACGTTTCGGCCGATATGCCCTCCGGCCTTCTTCAGGTATTTCTCGTCGGACTCGGGAACCTTCTCGGACTTCCCACATATGCGTTATTTCTCTACTGTTTTTTTTTTATCTTCTTTCTCTCTCTCATATTCTCAGTTTGCTTTTTTCTCTGTTTCCCCCTCTCTTTCTCACCAACTACTTGCTGTTCTCCTTCTCCTTCTCCTTCTCTCTTTACCTTTTTTCACTCTTCAAGAGAGAACAGAGAAGGTAAAAAAAAAACTATGTTACAAGGGGGGGGGTAGTAAGTACAAGAAGAAGTGGACAGTTTAGAAATAGAATGTTGTAGAGAGAGTGAAAAGAAGAGGAAGATAATTGAAGAATGTTGTAGAGAGAGTGAAAAGGAGGAAGATAATTTGATAAAAATGGAAGAAAATAATGAAAGAAAAAAAAGAAAGAATAAGTCTAAACTTTCTTTAGGCCTTCTTACTTTCATTCTTAAAACCTTTTTTCTTACATTCTTCTCTTCTTCCATCTTTACTAAATAGTCTTCCTCCCCTCTCCTCTTTTTACTCTCTCTGCAATATTTTCTTTCTAAACTTTCCACTTCTCCTTGTTTCTTTCTTTCTTTCTCTTTTTTTTTCTTTCCCTTTTATAACATTGTTTTTATCTTCACACGAACTATTTAGCTATTTTACAACACCTCTGCAAACGTGTAATAGGTGTATTATACAATCCCAATGGACAGGGCGGCTATATATTTTGAATCGATATCAATAAAATTAAGTTCAAAGAATTATGGATCTTATTAGCACAATATCATTTGCTCCTATATCTTGGGGTTCCATTTTTCCTGCAGATATATTGGTTAAATCGAACTTAACTGACCTACATTCCACCATTGTATGTCACCTCACGAAAAAATTTTTAAAAATACCAAAAATCAGAGAATTAAGCGAATTTAATGAAATTTTCAGTGTTGATATATTAATGAATAAAAGATAAAATGCACCTGTTATTTTATTTAAAAACTTTTACATTTTTTTCAGGTCAGTTAACTTTGAACCACGTATATTTGAGGCGTAACACAGATTCTCAAAGATACGTGGTTCAAAGTTAACTGATCTGAAAAAATGTAATTTAAAAAAATAAAATAACTAGTGCATTATATGTTTTATTCATTAATATATCAACACTGAAAATTTCATTAAATTCGCTTAATTCCCTGATTTTCTGTATTTTGGTGACATATTTGAGGTGACATAAAAGTAAGTAAAGTCATCGGGGCGGCCAAATGTCGGTATCAGCCAATCAGCAAGGGAGTCTATCCCCTTTTCACTAGCGCTAGACACAGGAGATTGTTTTTTTGCATCTGAGGTGGAGTGCCACACCTACCATCAACTCCTTACTTTACCGCACAGATCCCTGTGCTACTCATAACGCTGAGTTGGTGAGGGCCGGTATCGAACTAGGAACCTTGAATTTAGATCCGTTAAGTTCGATTAATATATATGTATATATATATATATAATGAAATCCCATGTCATCTATAGCAAATCATTATCGAATTGCTCAATGTTCCACTAAATTCTTTATAAAATTTACATAGCATGTCATCGCGTGAGACTCTGCTTTTAACTGGGATTGAACTACAAGAAAGGCAATCACTAGAACTATGAATTGCTTCTGACAAAATCTAAAATTAAAATCAGGAATGGTCCGAGGTCATTGCAACAATAGCAACGCCATTCAAGGAACAAAGCCAAACCGACTAATTCTGAAATCTATTAAAGAATAAAATATCGATGGAACAGACGGTATCATTATCTTCTAATCAATAATAAAGGAGAGGTTTTGTGTGTAACTGATCACAGTACTTATATATATATATATATAATATATATATATATATATATATATATATATATATGTGTGTGTGTGTGTGTGTGTGTGAGTGTGTGTGTGTGTGTGCGTGTGTACATATAGTGTAGCGTGTGTTTGTGTGTGTAATGCCGTAAGTCGTTTTGTATTTGTATGTGTGCGTTAGTAAGTGAATTGCTGTATATGGTTTTCTGTGTGCTCGTGTATATTTGTGTGAAGGGTTATAAATGGTCTGTTTTGTATTTGTGTGTGTGTTAGTGTGTGAACTGGTGTATATGGTGTATGTGTTTGTATATGTGTATTTGAGTGTATGTGTGTGTTTGTGTCTGAAATGTTTTATATGGTCTTGTGTGAGTTTCTGTGTCAGTGTGTGTGTGTGTGTGTGTGTTCATGTCTGAAGTGCTATATATGGCTTTGTGTTTGCTCGAATTCCTGAGTATGTTTGCATGCAAAGTGATGTGTATGACGTTGTGTGTTTATACATGTGTCTGTGTATGTGTTTGTTTGTCAATTGCTGTAGATGGTTTTGTGTGTGTGTGTGTGTGTGTGTGTGTGTGTGCGTGCTTCTGTACATATAGTGTAGCGTGCGTTTGTGTGTGTAATGCCGTAAGTCGTTTTGTGTTTGTATGTGTGCGTTAGTATGTGAATTGCTGTATATGGTTTTCTATGAGCTTGTATATATGTGTGTGAATGTCAATACATGGTGTTATGTGTGTTTTGTATTTGTGTGTGTATTAGAGTGTGAACTGGTGTATATGGTGTATGCGTTTG
>CM042155.1:10525098-10527598 GCA_023376005.1 Doryteuthis pealeii
ATAATATATATATATATATATATATTATTTTTTTTACTTTTGAATTTTACCGATGTGGAAAAAACCCTGGTAATTCAGTTTTTAAAATTAAAAAAATGTTCAAACTGATATATATAGGGGAAAAAATAAAAAGAAAAGACCGGCACATCCGTATTTCTGAAAATAATCATCAGTATCGTATGTATTGGCCAAAAAAAAAAAAAAAAAAAAAAAAAAAAACACCGAGGGAGTTTTCTAAGTTGTATATGTAGAAAGTGCCCAATACATTAAGTAGAGCAGGTTAAGGTTTGACATACCGTGAAATTCAACATACAAAACCAAACCGTGGAAAAATTAGTAGTCCGAATAATACTTGTCAATGCATCATCTATTACAAAAACTTAAACAATATGTTAAAAGCAGAATTGATGAAAAAAATGATAATTTCAGTTTTAGCGCATTCTGAGATTTGTATTTGAGGCGAGACGTGATTGAAGCCTCCCGTGGGTTTATTCTTATCATCTCCAATCTACAATATTTCTAGTTCTTATAATCAATTACCAAACACATTTGCCATTTTTCTTGACATGAGTAACTCTTTCTTCCAAAATATTAGTTTCTTTCTGTTAGGATTCTTGTGGTCATTTTTAGGCTGCAAGTGAGAGCACTTTACAGCGGAGATCCCTTGTGGCATTAAGTTTGATCCGTATTGAGTAATATCCTATAATGCTTTTCCCTCGGTCCGTATATCTTTAATCATATGATCCTTGTGTTCCTCAGTGTTAAGTAGATCCTTGTTTGTTGGTCTGTTCGTCCATATTAAGCACGAGCAACTGATCACCTTTCCACCAAGGCCTTTAAATAGTTAACCACGTATTCTAGTGTGTTAACCCCGTATTCTAGTGTGTTGATTGGCTGATTGAAACCAAGCGGCCTCGAAGATTCTATTAATTTATTTTATAACCTCGAGCACACCTGTTACTGAGTCTAGCTTTTTGTGCAAAAATTATAAAGATTTTATAAATATTCACGAAGATATCTAATCATTCAAATAGTATCAAAATTTTAATTAAAAATGTCCATGAATCTAAAAATGAAACGAATCAATATGGAAGCGAAAAAGAATCATTTTTATTTTTTTATTTTTTTCATACGTTTTCTTTTTTCTTTTTCTTGTTTCAGCGTGGGAGTATATACCCTTTTCGCTAGCGATAGACCTGGGATATTGTTTTGTGGAGGAGGAGCGTCACACGTACCGTCAGCTCTCCACTTTATGGCACATATCAGATTACCTTAACTTTGCTACTCATACGCTGAGTTGGCGGGGACTGGTATAGATCTCAGTATTAGAATATTTTGATATAAGGCGTGTGACAGATCCCTACTCCTAAATATAGACTCGTTGAATACCACGTGACCCAAGAAAGATTCCTATTATCCAATCACTGGCACTGCTGCTGCTGCTTCTGCTGTATTAATAGATGCCCCATTCTGAAGTTATGTCATTGACACTTGGATTCTCTTGGACGTCGGACTTACAGGGAATACTGTGACACCGGATTCTTATTGGCTTGCTTACTTATTCACTACATCTGGAACTAAGAATGGCCGCCAGATACTTAACACTCAGAACCTTGCGATTCCAATGAAGCTGCTCTACCGACTGTGCTAAACCAGCCCCAAAGCTGCAACTAATCAAAGAGTGGAAAAAAAGATATTCAATTGATTTTAATTGAACCGAAAAGACAAAAATTCTTGTCACATTTCTTTTCTCTGTCTTCAATGTAATCCCGATTATAATTAAATGGAATTGGCAAATCTTCTAATTTCATAATTGGAAGATTTTGAAAATGTCAGAATGGATTTAAATGACACTGACTTGGCACAAATAAGATTTTGGCTCAATGGATAACAAGGAATTTATTTGTCACTTCGGTATGAATGTTACATAATTGTTAGTACCCTAACACTTATGTACAGTTGGTGTAGAAACCAAAATGGCTGAATAAGTTACGACTAGCAGCCTTTGAGTACGATGTCATGGAAAATTGAGTGACACGTGTTGAACTCACCTTCAACTCTTTTCCAGTTGATACCGTGAGAATCGGTGGAGAAGGTCTTCTTCCGGTTTAGATTAGAAAGAGTTAATATTTACCAAGCTATGAAGGGAGCAAGTCACGCTTAAGCGCGTTGCCATACTCAGTTTGCACAGTAAGTCTTGGGTTATTTATCCAAAAGCTACCAGTCACCCAGGGCATATGATAGATGAGAAGTCACTAATAGGAGAACAGACATAAAATCTCCAAGACGAAGTCCAGACGCCAGAAGAGAACACACAGCTACATCTATTTATTAATAATGGATATTCGCATGTAGTTGTCATTTATGTTATTATTATTATTATTATTATTATTATTATTATTATTATTATTATTAGTAGTAGTAGTAGTAGTAACTGTGCTACAATCAAAAATATTGATTAAAGAAAAAGACCGAAGTTCGTCCATTTTGGGGGAGGGTC
>CM042155.1:10532598-10540098 GCA_023376005.1 Doryteuthis pealeii
GTGTGTGTGTGTGTGTGTGTGTGTATGATTTGCAAATGTTTCTGCTTTTATTAAACCATGTTCTCAGTGATATATAGCAGATGGTAAACTACTTCACCCGAAAAGCCTTTTAATTCTTAGATCACCTTGGATATGGTTTAACCACAACTGAACATACATTAGCATATTATAACATATAAAAATGCTTCCTTTATTAAAAAAAAACAACCTTTATATTTCAATAACAAAAATAATTGTTTTATTCGACAGAGAATTTCAGGGTGGCCCAGTTTGAATTGGTCTGCGATATTTGTGCAGTATGAACTCCTCCTAATAGATGTCCTGCGGACCTTGGGAAAATAATATTCAAATTGAGTCAAGGAGCTTAAATTTCCTAGCTGGCTTGCGCCTATTACCAGCTTTTCTCAAGATCCCTCTACTACGTGATGCATTATTCACAGTTTTTCCTTTAAAAAATCCGTTTATTGGCCTAATGTGTTTTTCAATGTCCAATTGCACCGATCTCCTTTTGATTTGTATTTATAACTTTATTGTCAGTCGTGATTGTTTTCTATTATGTTTGATATATCATCATCGTCACATTTCCCGGGATAGACCTTTCCTGTCG
The DNA here is from genome assembly GCA_023376005.1 of Doryteuthis pealeii. Classification (NCBI taxonomy): domain Eukaryota; kingdom Metazoa; phylum Mollusca; class Cephalopoda; order Myopsida; family Loliginidae; genus Doryteuthis; species Doryteuthis pealeii. Next base: position 10,533,206 of record CM042155.1, read on the forward strand.
CAGGCATGGATTACAACGGTAAATACCAGAAAGATTAAGCAGCATTGTAAGTTCTACGCATTCTAGAGTTAATGGCAGCGTGAGCCGACTTAAACCGGCGAAAAGCCATTTAAGCCGCACGTTTTCCTTTTACAAAATAGTTCGATCCTCAGAGGTTGTTGCAAAAATAATAGCAATTTCTCCCAATTTTTGAGATGAGGCTTGATAATTTGTATTATTTTGATTGTTCGGATTATTTTCCTCATCTTTATGGAAATCTGCACAAAGTTTCGGCCGATATGCCCTCCGGCCTTCTTCAGGTATTTCTTGACGGACTCGGGAGCCATTACGAACTCGGAAGCAATCACAGAACTTTGAACCCAACCCTTTATTCAGTCCACGGGGATTTCCTGTCCTCAATCCGCAGACCATAGCTGGGTGCAAGTGTTTAGCTGTGTTAATAATTATTCTATGTTACTGTCTTCCTTGGCCGGTATCAAACCTGCAACCTAGAGATAACTATCACTAAGAACTCTTTTAACCCGACGCGTATATCCACTACGCTATATGCCCAAATGGACGCATAGCGTAGTGATGGCTCCCGATTACGAAAAGAAGGTTCCCGAGTTGAAACGTTGTTCAGATAACAATAAAGACGAGGACAATAGTCAGAATAATCATAATAAAATAATTGCCATTTTTAACTTTTATGGGTACATATTGCGTTTTACATATGTGATTTCCATTAAATACTGAACCCTATCGGCTGTGGCTTTAGAATACGCCCTGCACCTCTGCAGAGGCGAAGGATCCCCCAATGGACCGACTGCTGGCCGTGGTTGGTGATCTGTGATGCTTAAGTACGGAATCCTGGTAGCTGAGCAGTCTAGGGCATGCAACACTCCACTTGATTGGGCCTAAACTAAGGCTAGGCGGGCGGTCAGAGAATCTCCTTCCGATCAATCTCTTAGTTACGCCGAGCCCAAGCACCCATATATTGATCGCAAGTCTATTGCCCTTATAGCAAGTCTCCAAGCGCGTGGTGTAATGGTTAAAGTCTTGAGAAATGGACTCGTCGCCCCGAATTCAAATCCTGGACTTGGTAATTGCATTTCACTTAGCGCTAATACCCTTGGGAAAGGTATGAATCCTACTCTCCCTCCAGCTATAGGCAAATAGTAGGGCAGACTGGACTCTTTAACCATGGTTAGGCAAACGGTCTAGGAGAAAGAAAACCCTGAATTCAAACCTGATAAACTCCGCTTAAGAAATTGACCTTGTGTCCATCCTGCTCGTGCGGAGGGGTTGGTAAATATATATAGCAAGTCCCCAACCCTTTTTATGTGCAAGAAGGCAGTGGCTGAAGTCTTAATGTTCTGGATATGACATTAAACTCTATCTGAAGGTGAGGTTCCGGTTCTGGGGAAAGTGGAGCATCCCTTCATGACCATTGCTCCCAGGTCCAACCTGATCCGGAGTTGTAGTACCTGTTAGGGTTCCATTTATGGGTTAAATAGAAAAGTGTAATGAAAAAGAATTGAGTACCCATCAAGAATTAATAAAACAAAAGCGTCTTCAACATGAAAATTGGTCTCTGCTTAACACAATGATTCTTTACAAGCAAGGAATCTGCCTAACACCAAGGAACTCAAGGATTCTACATAACACTAAGGAACACAAGATGGCCACAAAAATGGGAAGAATCAAAATTCGACATTAAATGACCCGAAAAGTGTCGATATGCTGTAAAAAACAGCAACAACCACACACACACACACACACGCACACACACACATACACACACACATACATACACACTCACACACACACGCATATATATGCGGAGGTGTTGGTAAGTATATATGTGTGTGTGTGTGTGTATGTGTGTACTGCGTGCGTGCGCGTGTGTGTGTGTGTTTGTGTATGAGAAAAAGATGTTCAGTTTGGTTTGGTTTGTTTTGTTTTACTCCATATCAACTTCGGTGGGTCATTGCCGACAAAGTTGTGAAATAAATTCATTCTTAATACATAATACAATTTTGTTTATAACTCATGTTTTTCTATCAACCCATAGATGGGACCCTAACAGGTACTACCACTCCAGGTCAGAGTGGACCAGGGAGCAATGGTGATGAAGGGGTGCTCCACATTTCCCAAACCTCTAGAACTGGAACCTCACCATCAGATAGAGTTTAACGTCATAACCCAGGACATGTAGACCCTCAGCCACTGCCTTCTAGCACCCATATGATAAAAAGGATTGGGGCAATCATATAGGTGCTAGGGCTTGACGTGACCAGCCGATTTCTGAGAAATACATAAGAATTGATACGTGCACGAATAATTTCGTCTTTCACTGTATATCACTTAAATCACTTCCCATGTTTCTATAACGTCTTTTTGGGCCCCAGCTAACTTATCATGGATGTGTCATTAAAGTGCATCTAATGCTTCAGGATATAATTAAAACCCTTTTATATTTTCTCGCTCAGTCGTATAATCCATTATCTGAATATTGAAACCTACACCAGCAGGCAAAATGGCATCACTGGAAACACCGAGCGCAAAATTACACACTACATAGACAAAAGAATGAGGATTTTACTGTTTCCTGAATAATTATTTTTTATGCCATAGAATTCAAGGTTTTCTTAATCATTTAGCTTAACAAGAAATAATTATATCGTAAGCATAGAGGGGTGTATAAACATGCATATATATATATATATATATATGTATATATATATATATATATATATATATATATATATATATGTATATATATAAAAATGGACTCTCTCGTCGATTTTCGACGCATGAGTGTTCATCCAGTGAACAACCAACACAGTGATTTGTTTATAGTGGTGATGGCACTGTCGATAGGAAAGAATTGGTGCATCAAGGAATGCCACGAACCGAATCAACGACTGACATCAGGAATTTTGAATTTAGAGTTATCCCTCTTCTAGACTGGTTACCTACCCAAGGTTATAATATATATATATATATATATATATATTATATATATATATATGAGAGAGTACACAAATAGTTTGTTTGATATGGTGATTGGGAGGATCAGACTTCAATCAATCACATATTCTCCCATATATATATATATATATATATATATATATATATATATATATATATACACACACACACACACATATATATATATATATTTATGTATATATATATATATATGGTGTGTAAAAAAAGTATCAAGATTTTTGTATTTTTTACACACATTGTGTTTTGAGAAAAATAACGTTCCATTCATTCTTCATTTCTATGTTGGTAAATACAGCTTTAAATAGGTACTTTTTGACACTCATTGTATTCTGAATAAATTAATGAATTAAACTAAATTATAGAAAAAAAAACTTCATTTTATGAGCGGTCAGTCTTTTATTCTTAATTACTGATATCTTACTAAAATCACTTTTTTCCATCTAGTTGCCATTATTAGTATCCTACCAAGTAACTGACTCACTTTTTTGGTCAAAAATGAAATATCTTGTAGATATGTCACATGTTATCAACATTGACTTCCACAAAAATTATCAGTTCTTTTAGGAATGTTTTTAAACTACACATTTCTGTCCATTTTATGTTGTGACCACAAATGTCATTTTATCATTGTCTTTAACGAAATTGATAAAAAAAGACTTATCATTTTATTTATCCAAACTTTCTAAAAAGAGATTTTCTGCTGATTTCAGAATTGTCCAATATTTTTTTTAAATTTGGATAAATCTAAATTAAACAATAGGGAAAAATCATCTAAACACGGAAGCAAATAAAATCGCCTATGAATTAGAAATGACAAGCATAGTAACAAAATAATAAAAACAATTTTCATCACCATCAAACACCTTAAGGAGAATTTTTGAATGAACCCAGATTGTGAGAGATGCGTGCAACAATTGGATATTGATCTTGCTAAGAAAAAAACAAAAAATCATCAATAACTTAAAATTGGTTAAATTTAAGAATTTTCTGCTAGCAGTTTTGGATTTCCTTGGCAATAATGCTTTTATGAACCAATTTTCAGAAGTAGAGAATATCGCAAACTTATTTTATAGACAAAAATACATTACAAACGAAGTCGCCATTTTCGCACTACCCCAAATTTGGAGAGTTAAAATCGACATAACTCCACAAAATTTGGAATTGAAAGCTCAAATTTTGGGGATTGTCTAACTTTAACAACCTTGAGCTCCTTTTTGATCTCCATCTTTCCAACACACGTGGGCATGCCTACAAAGTCAGAAAACAGCACTGCTCACGTGACTTTCGGAAACATTTTTTTCATGCTCAGAGTTGCGGAGACATGGAATAAACTGCCCGCGTCTGTTGTAGGCTGCCGAAGCACTGAATCTTTCAAACTTCCAAGCTTCCTGTAGTCCACCGACACTTTACCTGATGCACTCTCCACATACATATGCACACACGCGCACACATACATGCATATTACTACTGTAAACTGATCATATTCCTGACACTACATTATTCTCTGTACTTGACATGAGACTTTGATGAGTTGCGGTGCACCTGAGCACTGTACACAATAAATTTCATTATTATAATCAACATCTGAACACAATTTCAGAAAAATTGAAGTGGGTGGGTGACATGGCCTGGATGATTTGACATGGAATTACCCTTATGTCTTTGAATCAACCCTGAGACAGGTACTCGGTCCTTTTGCAATCGGGAACCAGTTGCTAAAAAATCCCAAGATAATTTGGTAAAGTCGTGGTGGACATTTGGTAGGCAAAGGGTTAAATAATATATGATAGTTATAAACTTTGAGAAAAAATGTTATTCCAGTTTATTAAGCAAATAAAAAAGATATTTAATCTAATTTTTGATGGCAATTAACCTTGAGATCAATTTTACACGCAGTCCGGTTTACATTTAATAGTCATTTTCCTTGAAAAAAAACTGTAATGTTACAGATGATCGCGTACGTAGACATCATATCATTAGGTAGCACGTTAGACCGGATATTGTATTATTTTCTTGTTGGTATTTTAACGGTCTTAAACTAATAAAAACTCACGAAGAAGCGCCATTTTTCTATTATTATCGGATCAATTTGCTGGAACAATTTATTTACCAGTTTTGATTCAGTCTCTTAGAAGATCATTGAACCAATTTGATAATTCTATCAGTGAACAATTTTGCTCTCGGTGTATTTTGCAATCTTTGTAGAAATTGTAATTTTAGGAAAATTTCTTCAAAAACTGAAGCTAATTGCAATCCAGTAATGTCAGGAATATTGCCCACCCCCAAGCTATATGTGATACATTGTGCTTGGTATTCAATGAGATACCTTATTATAATGGATATTGTGTGTATATCTCTCTGAAATTCTGAGATGATAATTTGCATTATGTGTACTATTAAGTTTATTGTTTTCGTCTTTATTGTTATCTACACGTGTTATTTTGCAACGATTTTGATATTAGTCTTGTCACGTGGTAGCATTCACCCTGTGTTAGTTGAGCCGGCTCCATCCATTGACTTCAAGTCAAAGGATAAAGTATCATAGGAATAGGGATAATAATACAACTTTCTGTGTTCTTAATTTTTAGATATGTCCAAAGGGAAGTTACATCACTAATAATAAAGTGAGTGGTATTATTCGTGTCCACGTGTCTGACATTAAACATTTTTAAACTCAATTTTAAAATCATTTTAACCCAAGAGTGGACTCTTTTCCTGGTGTGAACACGTAGCCATCTCTACATTTCATTAACTAACTCCCTTCGATACCCGCAACGCCACCAAGTCTGATCCTTATTAGATTATGTTGAAATTTGATCGTTAATATCCATAACTGTCTGACCGATATACAACGAAAAATCACCACATTCTCAATATTGAATTACTTACAGCAAATGATATCTATACTGTAGGAATAGGTAAAGCATTTAAATTGTTTCATACCTTTTCAGGGATTGTCTAAAGAATTTAAAAAATATGTTTGGAAGCTTGGCAACCTGGGAGGGAAACTCATTTGTTAAATTACAATAAAATAAGCGATGTCAACATACGCATAACAAAGGCATGAACCGCTATTGACAAATTAAATACCACATGGAAATCGTCCCTCTTTCTCTCTCTCATACGCACGCGCGCGCACACACACACACACACATATATATATATTTATATATATATATACTCTTAATATCAGGATAAATGTTTAAGTTGTGTGGGTGCTCCAAATATACAAGATTTATTTTGAAGCTCTCATTTCGCTAATCACGCAGTACATTGTAATAGAGTCTAACACATATGGAAATGTTATAAAGACTAAAATATTTTGTTTCCATGCAAACACAGGCACGCACGCGCACACACACACACACACACACACATATATATATATATATATATATATATATATATATATTATAATATATATATTATGTGCTAAAATATATCATCAAATTAATTACTGATTACGTCAGTGAGTTATATTTTATTTCCTGCTTAAAGAGTTTGACTAATATGAATAGAATTTAGAATCAACATTTATCAAGTAACAGACCGTTGTTATGTATTTTCCCCTTAGTCTTTCGTGATCATTATATTTTCATTTTTATTTTTTGTTAGCAAAAATTCCGAGTTGCTAGTTTAATGTCTGCTTAGTGCAGCCGTTATGCCGAGCAATTATCACCATCATCATATTTCATCACAGCTCTCTAATCAGACATCCCCAGTGATTTTTTCCAATTGTTAAGTGCAGTCGATGTCGACGGGTCGACGGAGCGGCCTAAAGTCGGTATCAGCCATACAGCGAGGGAGTCTATCCCCTTTTCAATAGCGCTAGTCCAAGGAGATTGTTTTAGCATCTGAGGTGGAGCGCCACACCTACCATCAGCTCCTTACTTTACCGC
>CM042155.1:10547598-10560098 GCA_023376005.1 Doryteuthis pealeii
TCCGCTAACTATAGCTGGGGTACAGGTGTTAAGCTGTGTTAATTATTATTCTATGTTACTGTCGCCCCTGACCAGGATCGAACCTGCAGTCTAGAGATTACTATCACTTAGAACTGTCTTAACCTAACTCCTTTATCCCCTAGACTATGTTTCCAATTTCTTTTGACTTCTGTATATCCTTTATGTACACATCTCCATCTATTCCGATACCATTTCTTTCTTTCTTTCTTTTTTTCTTTCTGTCTTTCTATTTTCCTTTTTCGTTTTTTACATTTATTTATTGTTTTTAGTCTATCTGCCTTTCTTTTATTGATGAATTCGGTAATCTGAACATTAGCTACATAAATGAGAGTAACCACCCCTTGTTTATTTCACTTTGAGGAAGCCATATGTTTTAGTCGGACATTTTAATTTCACCGTAATTCTACACTGAAAATACGAATTTGTTCGAATGTATACAACTGCATATTTTAACAGGAAAATATCATAGAATGTGTTCATAATTGGGCTTGTGCATGATTTGAAATTAACTTAATAGTTATTAAGAACCAACCCCTCTGCACGAGCAGGATGTGACACAAGGTCAATTTCTTGAGCGGAGTTCAACAGATTTGAATTAAGAGTTTTCCTTCTCCTAGACCGGATGTCTAACCAAGGTTAAAGAGCCCAGTCTACCCCACTATTTACCCATAGCTGGAGGGAGAGTATGATTCATTCCTTTCCCATGGGTATCAGCACTAAGTGAAATGCAATTACCACGTCCAGGATTTGAACTCGGGGTGACGAGTCCATTTCCCATGACTTTAAAGATTATACCACGCGCTTTGACATATGGTTAAATCGATAGATATAAAAATGTCTTTAAAAATCGGTGGATGTAAAAAGAAATTGAATATCTAACAAGAATAAATAAATAAAAAACGTCTTCGACATAAAATAACCCCCTGGGTTGACCTGCCGTAAAATTCAACCAGCCAACCGACCAACATTCTACATTTTCATCCGTCATAGCATATGAATGCTACGTTTCCATTGCTTCATTTATTTTTTCCGTTTTCATTTTTGGTTCTTTCCATTGATTTAATATTATCTGCCTATACCTCTTTCTATTTTTAACTGTATAAGAATAAGATATGTGTTCTTATAATACGGTAGAAGGGTCAGAGTAACCTTCTACCGTAGGTTCATATATGTACACAAAATAACCCGAACAAAAAGATACATATAATAACAAATACAGACTGTATTGTCTGAGCACATGGACTAATGACATACATGAAATATAATATAGATACAGAGGGAAATAGGACGAAAGTCCTAAAGAAGTAAGAAAGTGTTTATGTAGAAATCACTTACTGACAGTGTTGTATTGTCCTCGGCCGGAAAACGAAGCTTCCAGCAAAAAGACAAAGAAAATATAAAGATATATATTCAAAAAAGGGGAAAACGAAAGCGAGGCTTTCCGGTCAAGGAAGCAGGGAGAAGATAAAACAAACGTCCGTTATCAGATCAAAAGATAAAGATGTGTAGGCGTGTCGTCAATACAAATGCCAGAGGGTCAAGCCGACAGCAGGCAGACCACAGAGTCAGTCAGACAGGAGAGAGCGGACGGCGAACAGTGAGTGACCGTCTCACGGTCCGTCGCGGCCAAGGGCGTTGAGACGTCACCAGCCACCCCTTTACTTCACCATCCCAGCAGTAGTAGTAGTCATCGTCAACCCTTGGGCACTTATTGTAAGCTCTGTGCCTTTACCACCCACACACCGAAGAAAATAAAGAAGGGTCCTCTCTTTGTACATACGTATCTGTTGTTTATTGAAGTCCAGTAGTCGGTAGTAGCTGACTACTAACATACGTCGCTTTGGGTACAGTGAAAATCCCAGTAGTAACGTACACGATTTCGAGTAGCGAAGAAGGCCGCTACGTAACAACAGTTCGGGGAAAGGCCCCACCTTCCACACTTAAGGGACAGACACCACGCGTCTAGCCCATGTTTAGTAGTTGCTAGACCGAGAAAAAGAGAGTGAGAATTTCTGGGCTGCTGTTTAAATACACAGCCACCTACTGACGAAAACCTGGCGGCAAGTGAACATAACTCTTTTAGGCACATGTTACATAATCATTAGATACCTAATGATTATGACAATAGTGTAGAAATCATATTAGTGCAGCTGAGGGCCTTGAGTGTGAATGACAGCGTTTGACCTCACTCTGACCTTGCTTTCTGGGGATAGACCGTGAGAACCCCATAGAAAGCCCCCTTCCGGTTTAAGGAGTAAGCAACTCAGAGTTAGAAGTTAGAAGCCAAGCTAGCAAGATGTAAGGATCCGTGCGCATTGTCTGGTCTGGGGATCTACGAATAAAGTAACATCACCGTAAACCGAAGTCTTGTGTTTATTACTAATAACCAACAATGACACAGGGCTTCTGATAACAAGAAACCCCAACGGAAAACCAGACCCGGAATCCTCAATAGAAGACCAGACGAGACCTTAGAAGATATACCACACTAAGATAGAAGATAGACGATAGAAGAAGCAAAGCCGGCCAGAAGAATAGACGACCAGAATAAGAAGTAAGAGAAGTATTTAACATATACCTATTTAGTGCCGGTAAAGAAGGGCTATGCAACACACATATCCATCCCAGCAGGGGCGGACAGTCGCTACAGCAGTTTCTATGATATTAAGGATTACCGATTTTATTAACCTATAAGCTTAAATAACGCTTGATAGGCTATTATCTAATAATTTGTAGCCATAATTCATATGATGTTTTGCCACAAAGAAAATGTATAAATTAACCATTATCAGGTATAAAAGGGAGATAATTTCTTTGATGATTTATGAGCTTCCCAAATTTCCATTATATAAGGTGGTAATATTATTGAAATATACTGAAACTTTGTGAATAGGCATCATCTATTAATAATGGAGATTCGCTTCCAGTTTTTGTCTGTAAAAAAAACTACGTTACTGCTTATGTCACATATCATATATTTATATATAGTTTGTTTTATTTTTAAAAAATATTCAAAGTTAATAGAACTTACTTTTGATTTCAAATTGTTTTATTTTTTTTACTCCTTAAATAAATTTGATGATTTCATGATGTATGGTTCAAATTCTCCGACATTTAATTTTTAACCTCCTCAAGCAATATCTTTCAAAAATGTATTTTTCAATCGCCCGGAGGGTGTTTTTTATTTTGCTAGTATATTGTAATGTACGTATGGTTTAAATTTTATATAATTCAAAATGAAAAAGAATCAGCGTGGATTTGTTTCTTCCATGGGTTTCCCTTTAATCAAAATGAAATATACATATGCAAGTGCCCTGGGTAATGTAGTTTCAGAATATATATGGTTATGAGGGTTCTAGCTCCAATACGCTAGGATAGGTTCGTGAATAAACAAACATTCAGGAACTACAACTTTATATTAATCATTTTATTTATTTATGTATTTATTTCAATTTTCCCTTTTTGTTATTTTCAATTTCTTTCATTTTTTTAAACATTCTTAATTTGCTTTCGTTTCCATATCTACTGGTTCTTCATTGCATTATTTCTTTCTTTCCCATATCTATTGTTTCTTTCTTTCTTTCTTTCTTTCGTTCCCATATCTAGTGTTTCTTTCTTTCTTTCTTTCTTTCTTTTTTTCTTTCCTTCTTTCTTTCTTTCTTTCTCTCTTTCCCATATCTACTGTTTCTTTCCTTTTTTCTTTCTTTATTTCTTTCCTTCTTTCTTTCTTTCTTTCTCACTTTCCCATATCTACTGTTTCTTTCTTTCTTTCTTTCTTTCTTTCTTTCCCATATCTACTGTTTCTTTCTTTCTTTCTTTCTTTCTTTCTTTCTTTCTTTCTTCGTTCCCATATCTACTGTTTCTTTCTTCTTTCTTTCTTTCTTCTTCCCATATCTACTGTTTCTTTCTTTCTTTCTTTCTCTCTTTCCCATATCTACTGTTTCTTTCTTTCTTTCTTTCTTTCTTTCCCATATCTACTGTTTCTTTCTTTCTTTCTTTCTTTCTTTCTTTCTTTCCCATATCTACTGTTTCTTTCCTTTTTTTCTTCCTTTATTTTTTTTCTTTCTTTCTTTCTTTTTTTCTCTCTTTCCCATATCTACTGTTTCTTTCCTTTTTTCTTTCTTTCTTTCTTCTTTTCTTTCTTTCTTTCTTTCTCTCTTTCCCATATCTACTGTTTCTTTCTTTCTTTCTTTTTTTCTTTCCTTCTTTCTTTCTTTCTCTCATTCCCATATCTACTGTTTCTTTCCTTTTTTCTTTCTTTATTTCTTTCCTTCTTTCTTTCTTTCTCTCTTTCCCATATCTACTGTTTCTTTCTTTCTTTCTTTCTTTCTTTCTTTCCCATATCTACTGTTTCTTTCTTTTTTCTTTCGTTCTTTTCCATATCTACTGTTTCTTTCTTTCATACCCATATCTATTTTTCTTTCTTTCTTTCTTTCCATATCTACTGTTTCCATATTACTTTTCCATATCTACTGTTTATTTATTTTTTTCTTTCGTTCTTTTCCATATCTACTGTTTCTTTCTTTCTTTCTTTCTTTCTTTCTTTCTTTCTTTCTACTCTTTCTTTCTTTCTTTTCCATATCGACTCTTTCTTCTTTCTCATATCGACTCTTTCTTTCTTTCTTTCTTTCTTTCTTTCTTTCTCATATCAAATCTTTCTTTCTCATATCGCCTCTTTCTTTCTTTCTCTCTTTCTTTCTTTCTCATGTCAACTCTTTCTTTCTTTCTTTCTTTTTCATATCAAGTCTTTCTTTCTTTCTTTCTTTCTTTCTCATATCGACTCTTTCTTTCTTTCTTTCTCATATCGACTCTTTCTTTCTTTCTCATATCACGTCTTTCTTTCTCATATCTCCTCTTTCTTTCTTTCTCTCTTTCTTTCTTTCTTTCTCATATCGACTCTTTCTTTCTTTCTTTTCCACATATGATTTCTTCCTTTCTGTCTTTTCTATATTTGCGCTGTCTTTTTTCTCTTTTTCTTCTTTCGTTCTCCTTTCTTTTTACTGAATATTTACTCTTTCTTATTATTTCTCTTATTTTTGCCTTTCCTCTTTTCATTCAATCATTATCATGGCTTCTTTTCTTCTGATATTACATTTTACAATTTTTCTTTCTTTCGTTCATTCAATTTTCCATTTCCGTTTTTTTTCGTTGATTTATCCCTTTCTCTCTTTATTTTCTTTCTTTGTTTAATTCTACTCGTTTATAATTCGTGTAATACCATTTTCTTCTTTTCCGTTCATCAGTCATCATACTTATCTCATATATTAATAATGTTGTTCCTTAATCTTCCGACAGTTATCACCCGGAAACACTCTCTGGTTAAAAACAAGACCGTCCAAATCGTTCAAGATAGAATTAAAAAAATGTACATCCTGATTATCTGGTTAAAAATAAGAGCCTCTAAATCATTCCTTTATTGAATCCATGTGGGTAGACTAGGTACAAGTGTTAACCTGTATTAATTATTCTGTGTTACCGTCGTCCTTGATCAGGTTTGAACCTGTATCCTCGAGATAACTGTCTTAACTCAAAGCCTATATCTACTACACTATGTGTCCAATTCGAGACATGGTGTAGTGGGTATAAATAGATATAATTCAGAGAAATAAAACAAACATTGATGATACACTAAACGCCTGGAAATTTACCATCTCAGTTTCGCGTTGATTAACAAATACACTATAAATACACTATATTTATTTTCAAGCATCAAACGGTGTAAGTTAGGAGAATAAAATTCGCCATTGTATAGTTAGTATGAATCCACGGATTTGAACTTATTCGCAACAGCAACTATCCAAACGTGGATAGAATATTCTCTTTAACCTCCAAAAACAACGACGACAATTTTTAATTCAAACATTATTTTCAATATTTAAAAAAAAAATAAAATAAAAAGGCTATCTCATTTTTACCTACATATTTTTAATACATTTTCTTTAATGAATACGATTTTGCTATACAATAAACCGGAGCATTTCTTTTAGATTTTAAAAATTAAAAAAAAAAATATCGACCTGTCAGTTATCAAAATTTGTGGGTCGATCAAGACGTTAAAATTTGTAAAAATTAAAATTAAAATTTCATTTTTAAAATTGAAAGTTCAATCTGAGACAAAACTTCAATGCTTAGCATAAATCATTATCGTAAAGGATCTAGTTCAATACGGAATGAGAAATATTGTAGAAGAGACACCGACATTGTGTTCCGTATCGAACGTTTAGTGTTTACTATATTTTCTTTTAAGTTACCATGGGGAAGTCAATTCATTTTTTAAAGTGGGATACTAAAGTCTTAACACCAGATGAATTGATCCTCCTTTGTAAAAAAAAAAATCAACCTGCGCGAGGGAACAGAAACCCCTACCTTCACGAATCAACAGACACGAGGCGAAGATTTCCTTTTTTCTTAAGGGGAACATTCAGGAAGGTGTTCTACTGTTCGAACAAATCTCTCGAACAAGCCAAGATGAAACATAAATAGATAAAATAAATAATACAATTTCCTGGAAACTTACCGATAATTGAACTTGATTTACTTAACGTAACTTAAATTCAATAAAATGTTCTTATCTCACATCTGGGTTCATTACTTAAAGACGTTGGTGTGTGCTAAATTTGACATCTAATCCACTGACAGGACTAAATAAATAAATACTACGTATGTAAACCTGTTGAGAAAGTTGAATAACTAACTACAGTTTATTTTTATTTTGGCCTTCTTCCAGAATCAATTTCTAAGTAAGACGTCAATCAAGTTGGGCGCGTGACCTTCACGATTCACTACTCGTTAAAAGAAACTTCATTTTGTTTTGCTAAAGGACAAATCAAATTTAACCTAAGAAACGTTATAGCGATATACCGATGATGGCTGAAAAAAAGAAGAAAATCTCACAAAGAAAAGAACATTTTGGAACAGAATGTTGCTACGCTTATAATTTGATCCAATCGGACCTAATTCTTCATTCTTTTGGAAAAAAATAAAATTTAACCTAAACAACGTTATAATGATATACCAGTGATTGTTAAAAAAGGACTCCCCTTCTTACAAATAAAACCAACATATTAGGATAAGATTTTTCTTCTCATACAATTTTATCAAATCTGATTTAATTTTTTAACTGTTGTTTTTTGTCGTTTTTTTTTACAAAGACTCGGAAATCATATCAAATGTAACCTTTTCCTTTTAATACGATTATTACGTAAAGGCTTCAATTTCCAATATGTTATATAGCGGCTTCAAATTCACGACCCTACTTCGTGTAAGTAAGTAGTCGTTGGGGGTATGTAGTAGTCAGCTACTACCGACTGCTGGACTTCAAGAAACAACAAATACGTATGTACAAAGAGAGGACCCTTCTTTATTTTCTTCAGTGTGTGGATGGTGAAGGCACAGGGCTTACAATGAGTGCCCGAGTGATATTTGCTGACGGGAGACGTGAAGTGTCCTTTTTGGCTGCTGGCTGGCGTCTCTGTTCGCCGTCCGCTGTCTGAATGTCTAACTGACCTTCTCGGTTCGAACACTCAGGCGTTTTATATTCATAGATACTCCTACGCATATTTATCTTTTGATCTGATAACGGACCTTTGTTATATATTTCTTTATCCTCTCCCTGCTTCTTTGACCGGAAAGCCTCTCTTCCGTTTTTTAACTACTTTGTTCGCTTTTACCGGGAAAAAAAGTCCTTTGTCCTTTTTGCCGTCTTTTCTTTGTTTAATTTAACTGGAAATTCCTATTTCTGTTTGTACAATATACAACACGATGATCGCTAAACAAAAGACGAAAACACCTTCTATTCTCACAAAGAAAATTTTTCTAATTTAGCCAACATTTTTGGGTTTGATTCTCTGGCAATTTCATCATCATCATCATCATCATCATCATCATCATGTCTCGGCGGTATCACGGATATTCATACAAAATCTCTCGCCAACCACCCTGTCATTTATTGTCCCTGGCAAGTCCTCTGCACAGCCTTCACTATCTGCACAGAGCTGGTCTGTGTATATTCTTGCTGGACGACCCACACTAGCATGTCCATGTGCTGGTTTCCACTGGAGGACGTCACCTACATATTCATCATTACTTCTCCAGCAGTGTCCACCATATCTTGTTCATCTTACTCGTATGGTTTGTGTGATTGGGGACAGGCGGTCTTATAGCTGCTTTCTTGTGGGGGTTCTGTTTCCATAATTTGTTCAAGATAGCACTCAACATTCTAGTGCAGCTCCAGGCGCCTCGTCAAGATCCAATTGGTGCAGCTATATAGTAGCATTGATAGATGGTTTTGGTACCGAATTCGAGTAAGCCAATTCTTTTCTAGGGCTGGTTAAAGCTAAACCATTTTCAGATTCCACAGGAACTGTTGCCTGTTTTTGTGCAGAATTCGAGTAAGCAGTTTCTTTTCCAGGATTGGCAAAAGGCAAACCCTTTTCAGATTTTGCAGGACCCGTTGCCTGTTTTGGTGTGGAATTTGATTAAGCCGTTTCTTTTCCATGATTGGCAAAAGGTAAACCCTTTTCATATTTTGCAGGACCCGTTGCCTGTTTTGGTGTGGAATTTGAGTAAGCCGTTTCTTTTCCATGATTGGCAAAAGGCAAACCCTTTTCAGATTTTGCAGGACCCGTTGCCTGTTTTGGTGTGGAATTTGAGTAAGCCATTTCTTTTCCATGATTGGCAAAAGGTAAACCTGTTGCATAGCGCATCGTCACGGTACTAAATTACAATAGTTTTATCTTCGTTGTAAGAGATGACAATAACACCAAAGTTATCCTCCAGAAGTTTATTGAAATAAATTCAAGCTTCTTAACTTCGAGAGAGAGGGTCAGTTTAATTAATATATTCAGTCTTTAGACTTTCGGTCCTTCGATTAAATTTCTGGGCCACAAGCTTTTTCAGTTGGTAAATATTAACGCTAGCTTTTCCGACACCAACTACACGAGGTCCCGCTCGGCCGACTCCTGACCCCGATCACCTCACTCTCTCTCCAGGTGACTGCCTTCGGGACTAACTGACGACTGACCTGTCTGAAGCCCTCGGTTCTTTTTTATTCATAGCTACTCCCACGTATTTTTATCTCTTGATCTGATAACGGGCAGGTGTTAAACTTCTTTGTTTAATAAAACCGGGAATTCATATTTCCCTTTGTACAATATATAACAAACCATTTTCAGATTCCACAGGAACTGTTGCCGGTTTCGATGTGGAATTCGAGTAAGCCGTTTCTTTTCCAGTATAAGCAAAAGTTAAACCCTTTTCAAATTGTGGAAGAATTGTCCTTTTGAGATCTGATTTCCATATAACTGACATTCTGTTTGTTTGTCCGATTGAGTAGCATTTTAATCAAATCCTACCTAATTGTTTATATCTTTTTGTTTAGTTTTTTCTTTTCTTTTGCAAAGATTCGGAAGACAAATAATATTTAAACATTTCAACATTATATTGACTAGCAAATATATGCACCCTCCGGGTGCAAGTATTTAAGTTTTAATGTAATGAAATATCGTATTAAATTAGAAAGTCTAATAAGAAGGCAGATAAAAAGATATGTAACAGAGTGGGAGTATAATAGAAAAATAGAAATGAAAGTTACTCTTCCATCACTCCCGTCTTTCATTGCTGAATTTTACTTATTTAACTATTTAGTTAAATTAGGAAATAAAGAATAAAATGACAGTTATTTTTCTTGTTAATGGATTTCATTTAAGATTCATTGAAGAGATTTTTGCTAATATTCATTAAAATAAAACCAAAACAATTAGAAATCAATAATACTAAGCACATATTTAATAAAATCACATTTTTAATATCAATATGCAAATTAGCCTTCCCGTTCACACTGCAAACCGCTATTTTTTGTATATATAAATACAATTGCATGTTATTTGTATGTAGATATGGACAACACTAATAAAAAGGCGAAGCAATTTTATTAATAATTGAGGTTTAAATATAAATAAAATCATGGAGAATGTGATGTAAATAACGAAGGGAATTGTGACTTGAGTAGTAATATAGTTTCGGTTACAGACAGAAAAACACACAATATCCATTATAAGATATACCGATGATCGCTAAAAAAAAAAAAGGAGTTCGCCTCCCACAAAGAAAAAAAAATATATTGGGGAAAAGATTTTAATTCTCATATAAATTGAACCAACTAGTTCTTTATCCCTGTTTTTTTTTGTTTGTTTTTTTTCTGTTTTTGTTAAAGAGGTTTGGGAAGCAACCCAAATATACCGATGATTCATAAAAAAGGACTTCTCTCCTCTCAAGGAAAACCTGTCTAATTTCTCCAACTTTTTTTTGGACAAGATTTTGCTTCACTTACGAATTAGACTTAATACTTTATTTGTTGTTTTTGTTGTTTTTTTCTCACAAAGATTCACAAGACAAATTAATTGTAGTCATTTGAATATCATATTGATATACCGATGATGGCTAAAGAAATAGGACTTCTCACGAAGAAATCCAACTTTTTTGAGACAATATTTAGCGTCTCTTTCAATTATCATTTTATAATTGAAAACTTTTGTGTCATAAACTGTGACCTTCTTTTTCGTCTTTATAGAGCTATTTGATTGTATATATTAAGCAATAGTAAACTATTATGTGTTTTTCCATACGTGCTTGTTTTGTTTTTTTCATTCATAATAGAAAAAAATCAGCTGTTTTTCTTTTTCCGAATATATTCATTGTTACTGCTTAATTTATTAGGTAAAACAGCATGTCGGTTTCGTCACTCATAATGGGGGAGACACATTTTTAATCTATTTTTAGGGTCTCAATGTAGGCCTTAGTTTTATTAAAAAAAACCTGACATGAAGAAAATGGCATTACTTTTTGACTGGCCTTAGTACATAATAATAATAGAATAAGACATAACTGCACGTATTTGAATGTTATATCTTGTCATCACTTCAGATAAATAACGAACCATCCCGTTTTGATTACGAGAAAAGAAAGGGAAGAAAAAGTACATGCACATCATGTTTTCACTTTGACTGGGAATCAATTTATTTCATTTTCTTTTGATGAAATAAAATGACAACATTCCCTGCTTTAAATACTGAGATTCTTAGATTTACTGATCAAATTTAAGGCCAAATGTTGCAATTCCGTGCTAATACACGTTTCGACTTTATGATATTTATAAAATGAAATCCAAATGAAATTATCTTAAGAATAAAATAAAAGCAATAAACATTAGTTTTCATCAGAGCACACTTTTTGATGAATCGAAATGTAACGGTTCACACGAGAAGTTCAATTAACGTTCACGTTCTTGGCTGGAATGTCTTTCACACAATTTAAATAAAAACGTATTTTGTTAAATAATGTAAATAATTTTAAACCATAAAATCTCAAAACTCGATCAGAAAAACTCGAAAAAGTTTGAAAAATAAAGAAGCGAAAAAAAAAGTAATCCAGCCACCAAATATTATATATATATATATATATATAATATATATATATATATATATGTATATATATATATATATATATATATGAGGAAAAAATGAGTAATGAAAAGAAATGTAGATGGATAAAAATGAATTTTATCGATATCACTTTTAATCGATATTACTTACACATGTGTTTTGGTCAGTTTATCAAAATGTATACGGATTTACGTTATTATTATTATTATTAAAATAATCAGATGGCGTTGACATGATGATAATAATCATAATAGGAAAATAATAGGAAAATGATGATAATAATAATAGGAACAATTCTCTCTGTGTACGGATTATCTTATACATTTTTTCTATTATTATTATCATCATTTCAACTCCATCTGATTATTTTAATAGTAATAATAACGTAAATCCGTATACATTTTGATAAACTGACCGAAACACATGTGTAAGTGATATCGATTAAAAGTGATATCGATTAAATTCATTTTTATCCATCTACATTTCTTTTCATTACTCATTTTTTCCTCATATTGTCGAATTCAATTCCCTTTCCATTCTTATATATATATATATATATATATATATATATATATATATATATATATATATATATATATATGTGTGTGTGTGTGTGTGTGTGTATGTGTGTATATGTGTGTGTGTGTGTTTATTTGAATGTGTTTGCTTCAAATGATGGTCGGTTGAATCTTAAACTTGTGAAATGTTGTACAAATTAGTTTGTAGTTGACTTTTATACAATCGCCATATTTGCTCTACAAAAGGAAATAAATCAAATGTTTAAACATTAAAATAGAATTGGGAAAAATAGGAAATACAATTTTAAACCAAACACCGAAATTCGCAAAAACGTTAGTACAATGACGAATGATAAGACAGGTGAATTAATATATATACCAGTTGAAATAGGATGTAACCTGTTTTTTCAATCGTTTTATTCTTTGCAGGAATTTGGTTCACTACACAAAAGTTATGTCCAAAGAATTCTGGAGAAAAAGAAACTATGAGTTGGGTGTTAGAGAAAGTATTATAACATAA
>CM042155.1:10565098-10567598 GCA_023376005.1 Doryteuthis pealeii
CGAGCAGGGTGTGACACAAGGTCAATTTCTTAAGCGGAGTTTAACAGGTTTGAATTCAGAGATTTCCTTCTCCTAGACCGGTTGATCGTATCTGTGTGTGGAGTCCTATTTTTTTTAATATCTTGTTGATTTGAAAAAAAATTCATTGAATCTTTAACCATCATGAAAACAAATCACCTATTTCTTCTTCATAGTTTTAATGAGATAAACTAATGTTGCTATTACCATTGATGTGTAGCAAGTACAGATTTCCCAGGCGTTAAAAAAAGTTTCAACAGCAAATGTACAGTGTGAACCGTTTCAGGCTATGACCGTAACAATGTTATCTGTAAAAATACTAAGACATTGGGTAGATGGAGCTACCATTACCACTTGCCCAAGTTGATTACCGCCGCGCAGATGACAGTTTCAAATGTGGGATATATTTCTACCGTACATTGTATAAAGATACGTCCACATTTCCTATTTCTTCTAGTAATGGACTTTCTCCAACACCAACAGTTCTGGCCCACAGTTGTTGAAATCTTATCAAGGTAGATATCTTGTTTACTTAATATTTCTATTCGTCGTCAAACCAACGTTTTCAATAAGTACATACTTCAATTATTGATTCCGAAATGAAACGCAACCAGGCACTATTTACATAAGATCCTAAAAACAAAGTTATCAAGCGAGGAGGATTCAACGATTTGTACATTTGGTACGCATATTCGCAATGTTTATTTTTGCTGTTGACGAGCAAGTGAAGGATCCTCCGAAGAAAAATACGATCTATTATTAAACTAAAAGCGGCTACCGGCGTCTCCTGTGTATAGGGGATGCCAAAAAAAAGGTCGTCTTACAGATGCATTGTTATTGGATCTCGAGTTGGATCCTGTTAGTATTCCCCATTAAAATCCCTATGTAAAAAAAAAAAGACCTTGCGTTGATCCAGCCACTCTGAAAAAGAAAAAATCAGTGTCTACTATTTAAGATATTAAAACCCACAAAAAAAGAAATCTAGGTCGTTATCATCTAAATTAATGTTTTTTTATTATCTTCACGTGTTGTATACCCTTTCTTTTCCTTACTTCTATTCTTCTGCTCATCTTGGTATCTTACGTTCTTCTTCCAGCGTCTGGGACCTTAGTCATGTGGACTTCGTCTTCTCTGTCATTGCTTGGTTGGTCCCTTGATTCATTTCTTCTTCTATATCAGTCTTGTTTGCCAAGACATTCATCAACCACAAACCATATTATTTATTGTAACTTTTATTTACTTAACTAATATTTTCATGTAACTAACATAACGAGCGTGTGCAGTGAGCTCAGCTAAGCAGAAAACCTTATCTGCCTGACGTCCAAGCTGAAACTGATGACCCAACCCAGGTTGCACGTGACTTCACGTATTTTCGCGGGCTTTCTGTAATATTCCATGTAAAGTCCCGCCAGTGATATGAAAAGGGGCCATCCATTCAGAAATACAGGGGGTTGACAATAATCTATGCATAGATTATGTAATACACGAATATAAATCAAACCTTCATTATTTTTGCTCAAAAAACAAGCTCTGGTGATATTTAATGTGTATATATATTTACTTTGTCGTTAATTGTTTTATTTTCTAAGTTTTCTCCGGACATACAGATTCACACAACTGCTTTTTATATATGTATAGATGGCAGTTTCTTCGTGTCTGGTTATAACCAGCGTGTTCTGATAATAACAGTATTCCGATCATGATGAAACATTACGCATATGTTAAGCTAATATTCAGGAGTGAGACTGGGTAATTGGATCTCAATAATAAATAATATTGGAGACCCTGTGGGAAAACAGTGTGGTTTTATTGACGTGTTTGAGTCATTTGAAGGGCTATGCAAACGATAATGTACAGCATGATTGAACAGTCCCTCTATATGATCACTCGATTATGATGTTTCCAATAATTGCGATGACTTATTCTTGAGCGCCAAGGCAGTAGGTTTGCTATTATTGTACAAAACTTTGCTGAATAAGTTCGATACTCTTCGAGCTCAAACTTCCTTGGCTTATTCTCTCTGAAGAAGGACTTATGGAAAACAACTATTGACAGTTCCATACTTAAAAAAGTTATCTGCCAAAAAACACACACAGAAGAAAGGTTGAAATTGAGATTCTAGTAGAGGCACCCAGGTTACGCTAGCATTTTCAGGCACACTCTGGAAACAGCAAATAACCCCGGACTTTCCCGAGTTACTACCGGATACTGCAACTTAATATTTAATATGTACCCTATTCATATATGATAATCTTCAAAGTCGCCGAACACCCTTTCGACTAGGCGATAGAGTACACAGACTGCACTCCGACATAGGGTAAAATCCCCCTATATTGCTACTCTCAAACATAAAAAATAATATATATATATATATATTATATATATATATAATATAAACCTCATATACAAAATACAGCAAATTTATATATATATATATATATATATATTTATATATATATATATATTATATATATATAAACCT
>CM042155.1:10570098-10609233 GCA_023376005.1 Doryteuthis pealeii
AAGAACAACTAACAATTAGAAAAACAAAGAACAAAAACATCAAATTCTTGTTATTAAATTTCTGCTGAACTCTTCATTTTATTAAGTTTTCTTGTTCATCTGAGATAAATATTTCTAACTTTTTCTTTCATATCTGTTTACTTGATAATATCCTCTTCTAGTATTCTTAAGTATTTGTAGTTTTCCTGTTCACCGTTCTATGCGATTCTTAAACCAAGATATTTTTAAACAGTATTTTATGAAACGGCTCCTGTTCGTCTATTACAAAGCTAGTCCGTCTACTGAGATATAATCTTACGATCAAGACATGTTAAAAGCACCAGTTCTCACTAGAAAACCGATGTTAAGCAGCAATGAACCTGTTCGATACTTAGATATGCGACCATTAAAGTAACGTCAGGTACTGTAATCCACCAGATATCAAAATGAATTGGTTCAGCATTAAATGACTCGAAAATGGTTGATAAAACAAAACAACCAATCTAAGATACTACCACACAATGATTCATAATAACATCTTCAGCATTAAATTTTAGTATAACAAAAAATAATATTAAATATTTTCATATTTCTTAGGATTTTCGTGTATTTCAGTATGTACTCTTATTCACCCATAGCTGGAGGGAGAGTAGTTGGATTCCTACCTTTGCTATGTGTATTAGCGCTATGTGAACTGTAGTTTTGTGCAGGATTTGAACCCGGGTCGACGAGTCCTGAGTGTGATAACAGATGACACGGACGATTAACGGCCAGAGAAACAGTGCAGCAATATGCAGACTGATGCAGTAATGACGTGCAATAGCTCCCGACCGCTGTAGGTGTCATAAAAAGTAAGTAAAGTCGTCGGGGCGGCCTAATGTCGGTATCAGCCAATCAGCGATGGAGTCTATCCCATTTTCACTAGCGCTAGACCAAGAAGATTGTTTTTGCATCTGAGGTGGAGCGCCACACCTACCATATGCTCCTTACTTTACCGCACAAATCCCTGTGCTACTCATACGCTGAGTTAGCGAGGGCCAGTATCGAACCAAGAACCTTATTATTCCTAGCCGAACACACTACCGACTGAGCTAAACCGTCCCTAAGATATTTTTTCTTGAGAAAAACATGTGCGATATTCTATGCACCTCTTAAAAAATGATAACACCAAGGAGATTGTTTTTGCATCTGAGGTGGAGCGCCACACCTACCATCAGCTCCTTACTTTACCGCACAGATCCCTGTGCTACTCGTAACGCTGAGTTGGCGAGAATCGGTATCGAACTAGGAACCTTGTGATTTCTAGCCGAACGCTCTACCGACTGAGCTAACTCGGCCCATTTTTGTTATGCTTACAGCACCTGGTATTCCCAAGCGGTCACCCATCGAAGTACTGACCAGGCTCTACGCTGCTTAACTTCGGAGATCGGACGTATTTCTTTCTTATTCTTCTACCCATCAAATACACAAGTGCTAAATAGAATATACCAATTGTTCAAAAATAAAGAAATATTTTTTTGTTGGATCCCGCGCCATCTTGGTATACCTAGAAAGGACAAGGCAGATTCAGAAGCAAAGAAATCTATGAAAGACACAAAAATAAAAATAAAAATACCATACACTGATTATAAAACAGTTGTAAAAGAATATTAAAAAAAACTAGCAAATATATGCACCCTCCGGGTGCAAGTATTTAAGTTTTAATGAAATAAAATATATTAAATTAGAAAGGCTAATGAAACTAAATAAGAATGCAGATAAAATGATTTGAAACAGAGGGGTGCATAATCGAAAAAATAGAACAACTGAAACTTACTCTTCTATCACTCTCGTCTTTCATTGCTAAATTTTCCTAATTTAATAACTTAGTTAAAATAGGAAGTAAAGAATAAAATTAGAATTATTTCTTCTCGTTAATCGATTACTTTTAAGATTTATTGAAGAGATTTTTGATCATATTCATTAAGATAAAACCATACAATTAAAAATCAATAATACTAAGTACATATTTATTAAGATCAAATTTTTAATTTCAATATGCAAATTAGCCTTCTTGTTCACACTGTAAACTGCTATTTTAGTGTATATATAAATACAATTGCATATTATTCATTTGTAGATATGATTACCAGTATTAATAATGTAAAACAATTTTATTAGAAATTGAGGTTTAAATAAAAATAAAATCATGGAGAATGTGACGTAAATAACAAAGGGAATTGTGACTTAAGTAGTCATATAGTTTCGGTTACAGACAGAAAAGCACACAATCTCCATTATAATAAGATGTCAAAATCATTGTAATGCACTCCTTAATTACAAAGTCCAAAACATTAAACATTCCATTAGAGAATGGAACTTAAAATACAACAAAAATAGAGTTGTGCTAACTTGCCTTCAAATAGACCATATCTACATCATCCATTATCATTTACTAAATGGCACATAATCCCCAATATACATAGAATATGTATACATATGAATAGTTGGAGAATGGAACTTAAAACAGAACAAAAATAGAAGAGAACATCTTGTGCTGACCCGGCTTCACATAGGACACACTTACATCATCCATCATCATTTACTAGAGCGCATAGAATACCCAATATAACTACATGCCAAGAGAGATTTACAGTGAAACATATACTGCTAGAGTGTGTAGATTTTATCTAGTGCGAACAAAATACTACCAAGCAAAATAATTTGAAAAAAAAACTTTTCTCGAAAATAAGACCATCCAGGATTTTACATTTCCGAAAAGAAATGAGATTGTACTAAAAAATATGAGCCGTTGAACAATAGTTAAAAATCTATATCTATCTATCTATCTATCTATCTATCTATCTATATATATATATATATATATATATATATATATATATATATATTATACATTTGTTTTCTACCAAGCTATCACTAAGAATCCAAAATTAATCGTCATTGAATGACCCACCGAGGTTAATATGCCCTAAAACGAACCAAACCAAACCAAACTTATTCTTATAATTCTGTTTTCCTTCTAGAAACGTTTAGCAATATATATATATATATATATATATATATATATATATATATATATTATATATATATATATAATATATATTATATATATATTAGTTTTTTTTTTTATTTCTTAAATTTATTTTGTGTGCGTTTATATATATATGAATTCCTAATTATGGCGGTCTGAGGTTTTGGTTAGTCCAATTCCATAACAATTTTTTTTCGGTGTGGCATGCTCTAAATATTTCCGTTTTATTATTTAGAAAATCGTGTTCCGAGCTTAATCCTTGTAGAATTCGCAATTTATATATATATATATACATTGCTGTCATCATTTACATATTAAACTCAAATCTTTTCAAGATATTGAATCTAGTATACATGAATTAATACGAACCGGTTTGGTCACATTTAATATTAATCATTGCGTTTCAGTCAGAAAATCTACGGACTGTCAATCCACTCTTCCTCACGTCTTGTGTTTTTTCTGGGGAAATGTATATCTTTCTCGTGTGATAATTATACTTTAGATTGACAAGTTCATACAGATTTTTATTCATCTCTCTATCACATCCTGTACAATTTCTGCTGCAATTTTAATATTAATTTGTCATTTTCTCTTATTGACATAGAACTCAATGTGTCTAGGGAATACAATGATTTTTACCAATACTTTTCTGCTCTGCAGAGAATCACTATTCTTTTAAATTTGTTGGGTGTTGGGTCTATTTTGAAAAGAGTGATAATGTGTTAATCGGAATCGTAAAATACTTATCTTCTATATTTAAAAAAAAATGTTTTACTACGTCTTGTGGCCGGAATTGGTTGTTGGATTTGATGTTGGGTTGGCTGATATTCTTGCTTTTAGTTCCACACCGATCTTTCATCCCTCTTTCTTTCTGTCATTCTATTTACTGCTTTGGCTTAAACAATTAAATTTCAACACAAAAAATTACAGGATCTGTCAATGTAGGGCATCATATCAGCAAAATATCTCATCAGCCTACTATAGGGGAAATAAATTCTTGGTAAAATATCTCATTAAACAGTTCAATGTACATAAATTTGCTAATCTAAAACATTATTTTCATTAATTTGATATAAAAATCACTTGTGTGGACTTGAAAATATCACTGAAAATATGATTTATTTTCTTATGGCCAATAGCTAGACATGCTTTTTTTCTTATTTGTACATTATCTATCTATCTATCCATCTATCTATACATATATAAAGGTAAGTTGTGTATATGAATGTCCCGAGGAAACTTCGAAAATAAAACAATTAACGACAAAGTAAATATATATACACATTAAATATCACCAGGGATTGGTTTTTGAGCAAAAATAATAGAGACTTGATTGATATTCGTGAAGATAATTAAAAAGTAAAATTTAAATGATAACAGCATGGATTTTTTTTCATTTAATATTTTAGATAGTAGACATTAACATTACTTTTCAGAGTAGCTGGATCAATGCAAGGTCTATTTTTTTACATAGGGATTTAAATGGGGCACCCCACAAGGATTCAACTCTCGATTAAGTATTAATGGATCTGCGGGACTAACTAAAAAAATCCCCCTTCTACACAGACGACGCCGTGTGGCCGATGGTAGTAACTACTATACTTAAGAGTCACAGGTGCCAGAAATAGTGAAACGGGAGTCGGATTAGGTAGAGTAAGTATTGTATCCCAGCTATTGTATCTAAGATTTCGAAGAGATCTGTCATCAAACTTTTGCTGGCTATGAAGTACAAACCATGTGAAATTTACAGAAGAATGTGTGATGCATATTTAAAATGGTGACAAATCAAATAGAGTACTCCAGGTTTGAACAGAGGTCTGTCATCAAATTTTTTGGGGCTGAAAAGTACAAACCATATGAAATTTACAGAAGAATATGTGATGTGTATGAAGAAGCATGTTTTAGTCAAAAACATATTTGCAAATTGACTAAATATGGGTTTTCCCTGACGAACCCAAGTCGAAAAGATAGTCTATTGAGTGGAAATTCACTGACTCACCAGTAAATAAAAATTTCTGGGAGCAGCAGTCAGTAAAGAAGGTCAAGCTTACAGTCTTCGGAGGCATGTAAGAACCCTTCACTATTGATTTCCTTGATGGTAGGTGTGGCGCTCCACCTCAGACGCAAAAACTTGTTCTAGCGCTAGTGAAAAGGGGATATACTCCCTCGCTAATTGGCTGATACCGACTTTAGGCCGCTCCGACGACTTACTTTTACCTCATGCAATGATTTTCTATAGTATGATACGTAACGATATTCTACAGCATGTTATACAATGAAATTTCGTAATATGGAACGTAATGGTATTCTATTGTATGATACGTAATGATATTGTGTACCATGAAATTAACGATATTCTATAGAATGATATGTAATTATATTCTAGTGCATGATACGTACGGACAATCTGTATTATGAAAACGTAAATATATTCTATAGTATGATACGTAATGATATTCTGCAGGATGTTATTCAATGAAATTCCGTAACATGGAACGTAATGGTATTCTATTGTATGATACGTAATGATATTGTGTACCATGAAATTAACGATATTCTATTGAATGATATGTAATTATATTCTAGTGCATGATACGTACGGACAATCTGTATTATGAAACGTAGAGATATTCTATAGTATGATACGTAATGATATTCTACAGCATGTTATACAATGAAATTCCGTAATATGGAACGTAATGGTATTCTATTGTATGATACGTAATGATATTGTGTACCATGAAATTAATGATATTCTATTGAATGATATGTAATTATATTCTAGTGCATGATACGTACGGACAATCTGTATAATGAAACGTAGAGATATTCTATAGTATGATACGTAATGATATTCTGCAGCATAAAACATAATGATATTTTATTACATGATACGTAATGATTTTCCATAGAATGACACACGATTATTGCCAACTTGTTGTAAATTTGCGAGAAAATGATTGTATACTTTCTGTAGTATAACTTTCTATGAAAGTTCATGTATCCGAATTCAAATGCATTATGTTTGTAGCCTTGATTGCCTTCCGTCACCACGCGACTTATATATTCATACTCTATGAATTAGAATATACATGAATACGACATTATGCGTACATTTATTATTCTTTCTACCTCTGTCTTCCTTTTTCGAAATAAATGTCTCTTTTCCAGTTTCCATTTAATTATGGATTTCCATGAATACATTTTCCCAACTCACTAATGTCCTTTGAAAAGGCATCAATCATATTTAGCCTCAGATATGGATTAATAATTTGGAAGATGAATCTCTTAAGCCTTGCAAAAGGTAACTCATCTCGGGTGTTCGTTAATGAATATATCCAGGAATGCTAATACCATACAACCGAATAGAATATGGCTAAACCTACATATAAGTTGACATCAATCGATATATATATATATAATATATATTATATAATATATAATATATATATATATATATATAGAGAGAGAGAGAGAGAGAGAGAGGGGGGAGAGAGATAGAGAGAAAGAGGGGTTAGCATCCCCACCGTTCGAGTAGAATGTGACACAAGGCCAATTTCTTAAGCGGTGTTTGACAGGTTTACTTTCCTAAATTTATACATAAATATATATATATATATATTATATATATATATATATATATATATATATATATATATATATTATATCCGTATCTAAAATTTGAAATAAATTACGGACACACTCAAATATAATGTATGAGTAATCACACAAGCAAAATGTTAATATATACATAGATAAAGATTAGATATATATATGAGTATAGATAAAAGGATACGAAAACAACACAATATGCTGTTAAAGAGAAAACATTTTATAACATATTCATAGCTAATATTGAACAATATTTCGATTTTATAAAAATCATCTTCAGAGCTTGTTTATACTCCGTACTATCAAGAGCGGAGACGAAAGTCATATGAATTCAAAAACGAAAACCATGATGCTGCAAAAAAGTTATGTGGTAGTTTCATATATGAGCACTTTCGCCACACTTATCTCGGTCACCGAATTATGTATCTCTTATTTTAACAGTTTTTGAAAAAAGAATACATATTCCAAGTTCGACACTGGACGAATTCTATTATTCAAACAGGATGAGTATTATCCCGTTGACGTTAGGCCTGCAACGGATTTTTAGAAAATAATTTTTATTTTTGTAATTAATTTTGTAATTTTTATTTTTCTATTTTTTATTTTTCTTATATATAAAGTAAAAAAAGTATGAATGATTGTAAGGTTTTTTATTTTTTTGGATAATGTGAAATTTTAATTTGTTCGGAAGTATATATATACCGGATAAAATATAGATATATAGATAGAGATAGAGAGAAAGAAAGCATAAACTTAAAATGGGAGAAACCTCCTGAATCAAGTTAGGGTATCGTGGACATGAAATCAACCACACTTGGTTACTGACGGATTCTCGGGATCTGTGTGCTAAAGGGAGGAGCTGATGGTAGGTGTAGCGCTCCGTCAGATGCTAAAATAATCTCCTTGGTCTAGCGTTAGTGAAAAGAGGATATACTCCCTCTCTGCCTGGCTGATACCAACATTAGGGCGCCCCGATGCAATTCTCAATCCAAGATTTTTAAACAGTATTTTACGAGACGATTTTGGCTCATCTATTACAAAACTAGGGAATCTATCTGCTGTTCATAAGCTCAAGACTCGATAGTCTGTTTTTACATCTTGTGTGGATCGCCACACATACCACCCCACCTTACCGCGCAGACCCAATCTGTTACTCATATCCTGATTTGGCGAGAGCCGGTATCAGACCATGCACCTTGTGGTTCCTAGGCAGATGCTCTACCGACTGAGATAAACCGATAATCTCGAATTAAAGAATAACGATCAAATTTACAATAAATTCTAGAAGTTTAATTTTATCAAAATTTAAGAATTATGTTCGGTTCTGTGATTTTTTTAGCCATGCAAGCCAGACTATATACCCTCCGGGGGTAGATATTTAAGTTTTAATGTAAATTAGATAGACTAAGTAAATTAAATAAGAACGCATATAAAAATATTAAACTTATTTTAATTTTATTTTAATTGATTTCTATATAAAATAAGTCATCGGAATAATTTTAATACTTTGAAGAATAGATTAATAAATAATAATATTAGAGTCAATATCACCAACTAATTATTTATTCAACCCGCTTTGTTAAAACCAGTACGAAAATTAACCACAGCATATAACATGTAAACCTTTATTTCTTAGTGATATATCAAACACATTGCAGTGTTTTAAAATCACTAATAACATAGCCTGTTTCTGAGACAAATCTAACTCATATTTTCATAGAGACATTGTGAATAAATAGAGTTTATCATATGTATTAATGATTTTGAATATAAATTAAATACTCATTGGTAAACTTACACAATTGCTGGGACTATTGTAACGAAAGAAGGACGTAGTTTCGGGTACGGACATACATACATCAAATCTCCATTATAAGTAAAAAGTAAAGTCGTCGGGCTGGCCTAATGTCGGTATCAGCCAGGCAGTGAGGAAGTATATCCTCTTTTCACCAGCGATAGACCAAGGAGATTGTTTTAGCATCTGAAGGAGCACCACACCTAGCATCAGCCCCTCCTTTACCACACAGATCCCTGTGCTACTCATACGCTGAGTTAGCGAGGGCCGGTATCGAACCAAGAACCTTATTATTCCTAGCCGAACACTCTACCGACTGAGCTAAACCCCATCCTAAGATATTTTTTTGTTGAGAAAAACATGTGCGTTATTCTATGCACCTCTTAAAAAATGATAACGCCAGCAACAAAATCGTTATATCTTTGAATAACATATTTCACTTATTCAACGACAACGTATAGGGCATTGCCCTAAGGAATGAAGAACGGGCTTAGATAGCCAGTTCACTGACACAGGATATTTTTTCTATAGATTTTTGTTCGTTTCTTTATTTGATTTATTTTTTTTATTTTTTTCCCAGGGTTTCAATCTTTGCTTGATCTCATCAACATCTCGATTTTAGAGAGCTTTGGGTTTTTTTCTCTCTTCTCCGATGGTATTTTGATTTGAAGATATTTTTCCATTTTAAAAGAAAATAAATGATCACATTCCCTTAATCCCTTCTTTCATTACTTTGGATGTGTTTAGTTTTTTCTATGCAATCTCCACGTTTGTTTTTTGGTTGCTGCTGCACTATTTTTATTATTATTATTATTATTATTATTATTATTATTATTATTATTATTATTATTATTATTCATTATTATTATTATTATTATTATTCTTTTACTTTTTATTTCTGTTTTTTCCATTGTTGTTCTTGTTTTCCTCTTCTTTTATCTCTTCTCCTTTTATTTATTTTTTTTATTAGTGTTCTACCTTTAATATTTCTGCTTTTGCAGTTGTTGTGGTCTTTCTTCCTCCTTCTTTTCATTTCTTCTCTCTTCCTTCTCATTATCTCTTATTATCATTATCATTATTATTATCATTATCATTATCCTCATCATATACCTACTACTACTACTAACTACTACTACTACTACTACTACTACTACTACTGTCCTTATACCTCTTATCATTTCTGCTTTTGCCGTTGTTGTTGTGGTTCTTTTTCCTCTTCTTTTCTTTGTCTTCTCTCTTCCTTCTCATTATTATCATTATCATCATCAACAGTTTCATCATTATTATCATCATCATCATCATCATTATTATCATTACCATTGTCATCATTATCATCATCATCATCATCATCATCATCATCATCATCATCATTACCATTACTACTACTTCAACAGTTCTACCTCTTATCATTTCTGCTTTTGCCGTTTTTGTTCCATTTCTTTTCGTTGTCTTCTGTTTTCCTTCTCATTATTATTATCCCCGTTTTCATTATCCTCATTATTATTATCATCATCATTATTATTATCATTATTATTATCATAATTATCATCATCATTATTATCATTTCATTATCATTAAAAATTATAATTATCATTTCATTGTCATCATTATCATTATCATCATCATTATTATCATTATTATCATCATTATTATCATTTCATTATCATCATTATTATTATCATTATTATCATTATTATTATCATTTCATTATCATTATTATCATTATCATCATCATTATTATCATTATCATTATTATTATCATTTCATTATCATTATTATCATTACAACTACTTCAACTGTTCTTCTACCTCTTGTTATATCTTCTTTTGCCGTTGTTGTTATTATTTTATTTTCATTTTTCTTCTCATTGTCTCCTCCTGCTCCTTTGTCTACTCCCCTCCTCCTTATTCTCTACTCCTCCTCGTCCCCTTCTTCTTCTCTACTCCTCCTCCTTCTTCGTATTATCATTGTTATAACTGTTCATTTATCTCTTTTTATTTCGATTTTTTGCCGTTGTCATTGTTATTATTATTATTTTATTATATTATTATTATTAATTAATTATTATTATTATTTTTTTATTATTATTATTATTATTATTTTATTTTATTATATTTATTAATTATTATTGTTATTATTATTATTATTATTTAATTATTATTATTATTATTATTATTCCTATACCGTTTCCATTTGCAATAAAATGGTTCGGCACCGTTCCCATGTAAGTCAACCTGAAAACTATTTCCCTCACTCTGCCCTTTTTACCGAAGGGAGAGCAACAGGTTGCCTTTTACCGCCTCTTTCAATCATGAGGGAAATGTCTTTCATTTTGCCAGCCATCGCTTTGACGGGCTTTTCTTCTGAAGAGCATTCAATTTCAAACATCACATGCAGTTTCTGAAAAGATGCATTTTCCAGAAAGCTGACAAGAACTTTTGCAAAAACAATATGCACATATTTACAATGCTTCAGTTAAAAGAAAGAAAAAGTCTGAATAGAGAAGTTATTTTTTTTTTCGTTTATTCATTTCTTGTTTGTTTATTAGATATTCATGTTTAACCCGGAACCTATATTAGAGAATAATATCAAACACAACACTGATATTCTATTCTGTACCTTCAGGTATTTTGCTTCATATATAATTTCTTTCTAAACTTACACAACCACATGCACTCACACACACACACACACACACAAATATATATATATATTATATATAATATATATATATATATATATATATAATATATATATATATATGACTGTGTACATATATATACACACATAACACATTTCCAATATGATTGCACACACGACATCATTCACTCACAACAAGTAATATAATATATATATATATATATATATATATATATATACCATATATATATATATATATATATCATATATACATATACGTATATATTACACATACACAACATATATATGTGTGTATATATATATACAATATATATGGTGTTTATATATAATAACACCAAAATATATATATATGTATATATATAATATTATACCACACATATATATAATACACATATATGTATATATACGACACATATGTAATATATATATATACATATAAACTATATGTATCTATATATATAACATCATATGTATATAATTGTAAACATATATGTATATTATATACACATATTTATATAATATGTATATATACACATATGTTATATATATACACTAATATATGTGTATATACTTACACACTCATATATGTATATATATATACACACACATATATACATGCATGTATATATATATACACACATATATATGTGTATATATACACATACACACACACACACACATATATATATACACACATATATATGTGTATACATATACACAGATACACACACACATATATATATATATATATATACATATACACAATTACACACACTATATAATAATACATATTCAACACATATATATGTATAACATATAAACACACACATAAAACATTATATATATATATAGTGTATGTATAAACACACACATATCACACATATATATATATATATATAACTACACAACATTATAATATATATATATATATATATATATATATATATGTACATTTTGGGTGGTTTTACAGAATTTTATTAGTGCTTTAAAAAGACTCACTAAAAGATTCATTATTAAAAAAAATTGTATATATTTTACAATAGAAGGAGGTGGGCAAAAGGCGAAAAAAAAAACGAGTTGCTAGCTAACTAGTTTCGATCCTCGCTTAACAGCTAAATATCGAGGATAATAGATTAAAACAGGTAAATGGGACGAGTAAAAATTAAATTTATATTGTATTCTACTTGTAAAATATATACAATCTTTCTTTTTAATAATGAATCTTTTAGTGGGTCTTTTTTAAAGCACTAATATATATATATATATATATATATATATATATATATATATATATAATATTTGTATATATAATATAAATCAATATATCAATCAAAGACTGAAGAAGATACCAGAAGATCTGGAACACGTGTTTGCATATGTAAGATAAAAAAATTTTCTGCAAACATAATAACATTTGGCGGACCCTTCTTTTTTTTTTTTTTTATAAAATATTGAATTTTCCTCCGTTGGGACCAGAACAAACATTTTTATATATATTAATATAATATATATATTATATATATATATAGAAAGAGAGAGAGAGAGAGAGGGAGAGAGAGAGAGAGAAGAGAGAGAGGAGAGACAACAGACAGACAGACAGAGGAGAGAGAGAGAGACAGATACAGAGACAGATGCACAACCAACTGTCACACACACCACACACACCATATAATATATATATATAATATTTATATATACATATATATGAGACGAGCCATCGGAGCAAGAGAGATAGCATACGAGAGAGAAATGCGAAAAAAAAGAGAGTAAATAAAGAGACATATAGAGAAAGTGGAGAGACAGAGAGACTTATAGAGAGAAGTGGAGAACAAGAGACTTATAGAGAGAAGTGGAGAGACAGAGACATTTAGAGAGAAGTGGAGAGACAAGAGACTTATAAGAGAGAGTGGAGAGACAGAGACTTTAGAGAGAAGTGGAGAGGACAAGAGACATATAGAGAGAAGTGAAGAGACAAAGAGACCATATAGAGAGAAAGTGGAAAACAGGAACAGAGACTTTAAGAGATAAGTGAGAGACAGGACTTTATAGAGAGAAGTTGGAGAAGACTAAGAGAGACATTAGAGAGACGGACTAGGAGGGAGAGACAAGAGACATAAATAGAGAAGAGCTAGAGTGAGAGACAAGAGACATATAGAGAGAAGTGAGAGAAGAACAATAAGAAGGAACAGACTTAGAGAGAAGTGGAGAGACAGAGACTAGAGAGAAGTGGAAGAGACAGAGAAATGGAGAGACAGACTTATAGAGAGAAAGTGGAGAGGACAGAGAACTATAGAGAGATAGAGACAGACACAGAGAGGATGGAGAGACAGAGACTTATAGAGAAGACACACAGGGCGCGTTTAATGTTATGTCCTTTTATTCAAATATAAATAACTTGAATAAATGGAATACTTTTTCTCTTAATTACAGTATATTATATTAATTTGAACTCTGTGGAATGACTTTGATATAATAACGACTGTAATACCTTGAAAATGCTTTTGCTGTCACCTTCCGCTAGTTTAATTTCTACATAGTACTGAATTTTTGCAACATTCTGTAGAATACTAGACTGAAATCACACAACACTCACGTGTGTATTTTCTATGTACCTTAAAATAAACTTACATTTGCTGCAATCATCACAATATACACGTAGTTATTTTCATATTATACTTCCATATTTTTATTGATTTACTTTGTACAATCTCTGGTGCGTTTTATATTCTTAATGTCAACAGAATAATATAATCAAAATGTACAAAATATTGTTGAGTAATAAGGAACTCGTATATCAAGTACAGAAGA
Source organism: Doryteuthis pealeii (assembly GCA_023376005.1). Taxonomy (NCBI): domain Eukaryota; kingdom Metazoa; phylum Mollusca; class Cephalopoda; order Myopsida; family Loliginidae; genus Doryteuthis; species Doryteuthis pealeii. The sequence goes on from CM042155.1 coordinate 10,583,985, forward strand.
AATAAATACCAAGTAGGCAATTTCATCTGCAACAATAGTGAATACACTAATAAAAGAATAGGAATACTTACTGAGAAATGAATTTACAGTTAAATCTTTAGAGATGACATAATTGTTGTATACTGGCTTCGAATTCGTGTATGTGTAGCGGATATCGTCACTAACCCAAAAGCGATGTATGGTAGTAGTCACTACTGAACTTCAATAACAACAGATATCGCGTATCAAAAGATGACTCTTCTTTATTCTCGGTGTGGTAGGTGAGTGCGGATGGTAAGAACAACTACGACACCTATGGTGTGGTGGAAGGTGGTGGCGACCTCACTGCCCGCAGCAGTGCTCGACCCATGTCGACGGTCAGTCAGTCCTTGTGCCTCTTCTGCTCGCCGTCTCCGGGGTGCTTCCTGGGCTGCCCTAATGACCGCTTAAGTACGACGACCCCACACATCTTGTCCCTGCCGGAATCCTTTCTCTTGTTCAAATTAGCGTTTGTCCAGATGAGTCCTTTGTCACACAGACCCTCTGTCTACATTTAGCCATTGCTCTCAGTTCAAGTTCTTTGTCTTTCGAACTTCCGCGCAAAACAAACTGAAAATATCAATCGCAACATAATCATTCGAATAATTAAGATAAGAGTAATTAGAAATATTACAAAACAGGGAAGATCCGTCATCATTCTCGTAAATGGTCAAAGGGTTGATTTAATTTACTTTATACACTATAGAACATCCAATCTAGAAGTATTAGTAGATCTTTGCCTACAAAATTTCCTCACTACTGTAGCAAATTTCTTGTATTTCTACGGTATGAGGGATTTTCAAAGTTTACTATATGTCACCTCAGAACCATTCTATTAAATAATGTCGTATATATTGAAGTCTGTGTCCTCTGCTCAGTTATAATGAACTATCATCATGTATCTTCATTTGGGTGGTTGGAGAGCCGTGATAACGGTTTAACTATTACCTACCAAAATTTCTTGGTCCTTGTTTTTTTTACTTGTATATAAGATACTCAAAGATTACTATCTATTCACCTAGAACCATCTATCAAGTCTATATTTTTGATTTACTTTGCACAATCTCTGATGCGTTTTATGTTCTCAATGTCCAAGCAGAATAATATATCAAAATGTCAAATATGTTGATACAAGGACCTCGTATATCAAGTAAAGAAAGAAATATCAAGTAGGCAATTTCATCTGCAACAATCGGTGAATACACAATAACAAAGAATTGGAAAACTCATACTTACTTGAGAATGATTTTACGGTAAATCTTAGAGAATGATTATTAATCAATTCGCATAATTGAGATAAGAGTAATTAGATATACTAGCAGAATATACGCACCGGGCGTAAGTATATTTTATGTATAATTATATATAAATTAAAGTAAAAATAAATACGGTGTTATTTTCAGAGGTTATTTTTTATCATGTGAATAAGTAGAATTATCCCCTTAATTTGTATTTTTAAATCAAATAGACTTACTCATTTTAAAAATAACTAATAAGCACGTTTTATTTCAAAGTCTTTTATTCGCAAAGTCTTTTATTTATTTGCACTGTAATTATTTCAAAGTCTTTCTCGCAAGGCAAGTTTTACGTGCTAATTTAGGAACCTGGATTCTTCTGATGGCCTTTTTAGCTAAGTCCTTACTTTATTTATTTTTCAATTTTTTTTTTTTTCAATTTGATTTGGAATTTAATTAGCAAACTTTCATTCCATTGTGAAATTCTCGATAACATCATGAATAGGTTTTCACATATTAATATAAAACGTTAGGAAAATGCACTTGCAATATGAAATAATCCGTAGGATTTTTCTTCTACTTCTTCAAAACTATATGATATAAAAAAAAATCATCTTTGATAAAATACAAATAGATACAAAATGAATTACGATTAAATCTTAGAAGAATGAATCATTAATCAAGTCGCATAATTAAGATAAGATATTAGAATATACTAGTAAGAATAACGCCTCGGGCGTAATTATTTAAGTTTTAATGTAATGAAATATATATAAAAAGATAAACAAAATTAAATAATACGCATATAAAAAATCACTTATTTTTATTGAAGTCCTTCAGTAACTGTTGGTTGGACAACAGTTACTGGCTAAGTACAGCTAAATAGTGCCGAAAACAGCTGGTACTTATGGAACTCAGAATACTTCATCTCATGTATTGGGCGATCCATTCATTGAGTCTAATTGGCTGCTTGTTTCTGTGGTGTTATGGTGTTTATAAAACCTGTCATTTTGCCACTGACTTGTTGCACTATGTAGATCCGTTTGGGTAACGGGTTCCTTATTGCTTGTCTGCCAATTCGACGGTAATTGGAACTTCTTCACAGTGTTTTATAGTTTATTCCACAATTTAATATATTCTAATTGGTTTAAATAAAGAAAAACTTTCATCGGATGATTTTGATAAGTTAGAGATAAAACAGTGTTATAGAAGTTAATAACATCAAGTAGTTATTTATTAAATCCGGTTTTGTTAACCACCCGGATATATTACGAGGCAACAGAACTTTCTTTTTTGTTTGCTGTTGGCGAATGCGATTTTCGAATTTCCTCAAGGTGATGTTCAAAGAGATGGAAATAATTTTGATTTCATGACAAGAATAATAAACAAAAAGTATATAGCCATTGGGAAGCGTTCCAAGGATACAATGCAAAATGGCACAACCATTACCTTCTTGTTCCACAGTTTTCACCTCGGCCAGGTCCAGTATTTGTCTACTTTCCGTTTCTTTCACAACCTTACACAACACTAAAGCACATGATCAGTTTGGACGCAAAAGCAAAATCACGAATGACACCTTCAATCGTGATCAGTTGGACGGCTAAAATCCGAGATTAAGTAAACTAGGTTGGTACCAGCTCCTACCCATACGGCCGCCAGTCAGAGGCGAACAATAATTGAAATACTTACAAGATGTATGTTTTAAATCACCAGAGAACAGGTGAGTAAATGCCTATATATACATATATATATATATATAATATTATATATAATATATACTATATATATATAAGGTTTGTTTAGAAGGCTTTTTGCCGATAATTTTGGAGAAAAAGTGTTAATTGGAGTCGTACCTAATTTTGAAAATACATTAATAATATGAATTAGGCGGGAATACCTATTAAATTATGGCTAAACAAATCGAGAAAAAATCAATCTCTGATGTACATTTCGCCTATTAGCCTCATCAGCAGAGCTATAGATCGAAGACCGCCCTGTGCGTGATTTGAAACCGACTGCCAGCTGACAGGCCGATCCATAACCAACACCAAACGAACTCTAGTTTTTGATTTGTTGTAGTAAGGTTAACATTCCTCTTCTAGTGACTTTTATTAACCGACGATGTGGTCTAATAGGCCGAAATGTACATAGAGATTGATTTTTCTCGATTGTTAGCCATACATTAATAAGGTATCCGCCCTAATCATTCAATAATTAAATATTTCAAAATTAGGTACGACTCCAATAACACACATATATATATATAATATATTTATATATATAATATATATATAATTGTGTGTGTGTGTGTGTGTGTGTGTGTGTGTGTGTGCGTGTCTGTGTGCATTCGGGGTATCAAGGTATTTCAGGATAATCATTCACACAACCTACCGATCATTTTAAAGTATTAGACTCAGGGATTACACTATTAGTGAACCCTGCGCGCAGTAATAGACATACGTACATACACCAAGTACACACATCATATGCTATGTGGAGAAATGTAGACAACTGGATGGATGTTGTAGAATGGATGTTTATTGTAGGTAGGTGAGTCGACGTTATAGACGTTTTCCGTCTGTTAGAGACCAATCTTCAAGGAAGGTTGGATGAGTTCTTGCTCTCAAATGGGAACTTTTCTAATATTCATACTTTGTCGCGGTGAATATCCATATTCCCATCTTTTATACATNAGAAGAGAATCAAACAAGAAGGCTTAATCTGATATGAAATTAAAATTTGATCTTTAATAAATATTACTTAGTATATTGATTTTTAATTGTATGGTTTTATCTTAATGAATATGATCAACAAATCTCTTCAGAAATCTCTAAAAAGAAATCCGATTAAACGAGAACGAATAATTCTAATTCTTATCTCTCTTACTCTCTATTAACTCGCTTCTTCAACTTCAGGACAATTCTACGCCAACTCGAAAGAGCACAGCTGATCAGAAGAGCGTAAGTCTTCAGCTTTAGTTATTTTTCGATTATGCCCTCTGTTCTCAACCATCCAATTCTTATTCGCATCTTATTCTCGTTTCATTACTTTCTAATTCTATACCTATTCTTAATTTATTACAAACTCTAATTCATCTCGCTCACCCCGACGCCGGCTGGCATACTATCCTTCCCTACGTTTTTTTACACTATCCTCTCTACACATGTTTCCCTATAACATCACTGTCACTTCGGCGTACTTCTCTTACTTTTTCTCTCATTTCCGCGCGCTTTCTTCATCCAGATTTCTCTTGCTTCGGAACCTACCTTGTCCTCTTCCTAGTCATACAAGATGCGCGCGGGATCAACAAAAAATTATTCTCTTATTTTTTTAAACAACATTTTTAACATTCTATTCTAGCACTTGTGTATTTGATGGGGTAGAAGAAATAAGAAAGAACATACGTCCATCCACCGCAAAGTAAGCAGCGTAGAGCTGGTCAGTAAACTGATAGGTGACTGCTTGGCGAAATACCAGTGCTGTAAGATAACAAATGGGCCGCGGTAGGCTCCAGTCGGTAGAGCGTTCGGCTAAGAAATCACAAGGTTCCTAGTTCGATTACCGGTCCTCGCCAACTCAGCGTTACGAGTAGCACAGGGATCTGTGCGGTAAAGTAAGAGGCTGATTGGTAGGTGTGGCGCTCCCCTCAAGATGCAAAAAACATGTCCTTGGTGTTATCATTTTTTAAGAGGTCATAGAATATCGCACAATGTTTTTCTCAAGAAAATATCTAGGGACGGTTTAGCTCAGTCGGTAGAGTGTTCGGCTAGGAATAATAAGGTTCTTGGTTCGATACCGGCCCTCGCTAACTCAGCGTATGAGTAGCACAGGGATCTGTGCGGTAAAGTAAGGAGCGTGATGGTAGGTGTGGCGCTCCCCCTCAGATGCAAAAACAATATCCTTGGTCTAGCGCTAGTGAAAAGGGGATAGGCTCCCTCGCTGATTGGTTGATGCCGACATTGGGCCGCCCCGGCGACTTTACTTACTTTTTATAACACCTACGGCGGTCGGGAGCTATTGCACGTCATTACTGCATCAGTCTGCATATTGCTGCACTGTTATCTCTGGCCGATAATCGTCCGTGTCATCTGTTATCTCACTTAGGACTTGTCGACCCGGGTTCAAATCCTGCACAAAACTACAGTTCACATAGCGCTAATACACATAGCAAAGGTAGGAATCCAACTACTCTCCCTCCAGCTATGGGTGAATAAGAGGACATACTGAAATACACGAAAATCCTAAGAAATATGAAAATATTTAATATTATTTTTTGTTATATTAAAATTTAATGCTGAAGATGTTATTATGAATCATTGTGTGGTAGTATCTTAGATTGGTTGTTTTGTTTATTCAACCATTTTCGAGTCAATTAATGCTGAACCAATTCATTTTGATATCTGTTGGATTACAGTAATCTGACGTTGCTTTAATGGTCGCATACCTAAGTATCAAACAGGTTCATTGCTGCTTAACATCGGTTTTCTACGTGAGAACTGGTGCTTTTTAACGTGTCTTGATCGTAAGATTATATCTCAGTAGCACGGACTAGCTTTGTAATAGACGAGCAGGATCGTTTCATAAAATACTGTTTAAAAATATCTTGGTTTAAGAATCGCATAGAACGGTGCAAACAGGAAAACTACAAATACTTAAGAATACTAAAGAGGATATTATCAAGTAAACAGATATGAAAGAAAAAGTTAGAAATATTTATCTCAGATGAACAAGAAAACTTAATAAAATGAAGAGTTCAGCAGAAATTTAATAACAAGAATTTGATGTTTTTGTTCTTTGTTTTTCTAATTGTTAGTTGTTCTTCTCTTTACAAATGTCATATTACTCTTGTGGTTATGCTGAAACAAAAAAGTTATAACACCTGTAAAGTGTTTGTGATTTTATGTAGGTCACATCTCCATATCCATTTATTATTAAATATCTACAATGTAATTCTTACATGCAATACACTTTTATATTCTTAAATATGCGCTTTCTGAACATGAATTTTAACATTTATAGTAATTTGTTTTTGTCTACAAACATATGCTTAAATTTGATTGTATTAACTGCTATAGAGCTATGTTATAATCTATCTATCTATCTATCTATCTATATATATATATATATATATATGTGTGTGTGTGTGTGTGTGTGTGTGTGTGTGTGTTTGCCAACCCCTCCGCACGAGCAGGATGTGACATAAGGTCAATTTCTTAAGCGGAGTTTAACAGGTTTGAATTCAGAGTTCTCCCTCTCCTGGACCGGTTAACTAACACAAATTAAATAGTACAATCTGCCTACTATTTACCCCATAGCTGAAGGAGAGTAGAATTATACCTTTCCCAAGAGTATAGCGCTATATATATATATATATAATATATATATATATATATTATACGAAATGGTAGAAAAATAGACTAATGTGAAACTATATGTGCACACGTACCACATGTGATACTATGTTGGTCACGGTACCAAATGAGATAGGTGTCACATACGCACATTGACATCGCTAATTGGTGTGTATGAGAGTAAGAGATCTTTGATAAAAAAGATAGAGAGATATTGGAAAGAGACTGAGACAGATTATTATTATTTATTTGTTCATTTTTCTTTCGAAGTGTATCATATATTTTGTCTCATGAAAGTACTGGGGTAGATACTTCTACTTGCAGCGTATTGTTCAGGCCTGTCATCTTAAAACAATTACGTTTTCTTCTTCTTTTTCTCATTGTGGTTGTTTTTTTATGATTTTTGTTTTTGTTTTTTGGTGAGGGGGCTAGAAATATCTACCACATATGACTTATTCTGCAGACGTGTCACCTTTACACCATTACTCATTTTGTCCTTCATTATGACGCGACACTTTTTGGGCAGCGGTTCCAACAAGTTAAAGTTATCAAAGATCCATCCAGCAAATTAATCGAATAGTAATGTAGGCCAAAAATTTTATATAGCAGACCAAAAATAAATATCATATGTGATGAGACCTTTGTGATGAGACCTTATTTATTTCTTGTTGTTCCTTCTACAATCTCTGGCTGCCATCTTGTTGCTTAGTTGGATTGACTTCTAACTAAATGAGTTGAGTTCTTCTAAGAGCTGTTTCTTCTGACTAAGGGCTGTGCTTGTTTAAATTAATGAATTACAAATACATCTTTTGGGTACTTGATCAGTTAGTTTTTATTTTATCATTATCATGATCACCCCAGGGGTAGACCAGGCCTCAGCCTGTCTTAACCCGTCGGTGGCCAGGATGAATTTCCCTATTCTCACCTTTCACTCTCCTTTCTCACCTTCGCCACGTCATTATTCCTCTTCCTATAAAAAAAAAACAATGCCACGCGTCTCCTCTGACATCACCCCTTAAACTTTTCCGCTACTTATCCCTCAAACTTTTTCTTAACTAATGATTCAAACAACCATCATGGTTCCACATCATTAGTTATTGTGTCACACTTAAGATTATTCTTTAGCTGCATTTAAAAACATCGGTAATTCTATTTACCTTTCGTTTTTAATTATATATATATATATATATATATATATATATATATATATATAGTGTGTAAGCGTGTATATATATGTGTGTGTTTGTATCTTTGTATGTATAAATGTAAGCGTGTATATATGTGTGTGTGTCTGTATATTTGTATGTATGTACGTAAGCATGTATATATATATATATATATATATGTGTGTGTGTATGTGTGTCTGTATTTTTGTATGTATGTACGTTATCGTGTATATATATGTGTGTATGTGTCTGTATATTTGTATGTATGTACGTAAGCGTTTATACATATGTTTGTGTGTGTCTGTATATGTCTATGTATATACGTAATCGTGTATAAATGTGTGTGTGTGTCTGTATATCTGTATGTAGTGTGTAATCGTGTATAAATGTGTGTGTGTGTCTGTATCTTTGTATGTATGTATATAAGCGTGTATATATGTGTGTGTGTCTGTATATTTGTATGTATGTACGTAATCGTGTATATATATATGTGTATGTGTCTGTATATTTGTATGTATGTACGTAAGCGTTTATACATATGTTTGTGTGTGTCTGTATATGTCTATGTATGTACGTAATCGTGTATATATGTGTGTGTGTCTGTATATTTGTATGTAAGCGTGTTATATATATATATATATATATATATATATATATATTAATATATATATATATATCTGTGTGTGGTGTGTGTGTGTATCCGTATATTTATATGTATGTAAGCGTCTGTATATATATATATATATGTACGTGTGCGTGTCTGTATATTTGTACGTATGTAAGCGTGTATATATATATATATATATATATATATATATGTGTGTGTGTGTGTGTGTATGTGTGTGTTTGCATGTGTATATTTGTATGTATGTAAGCGTGTATATATATATATGTGTGTGTGTGTGCATGTGTATATTTGATTATGTGTAAGCGTGTGTGTATATATATATATATACATGGGTGCGTGTGTGTCTGTATACGTGTATGTATATATATATGTGTGTATGTGTGTGTGTCTGTATAGTTGTATGTATATAAGCGTGTATATATATATATGTATATAGGTGTCTGTCCTTGTGTGTCTATACTTCTATGCATGGAAGCGTGTATATATAAGTGAGTGTGTGTTTGTATATTTGTATGTATGTATATAAGCGTATATATATATATGTGTGTGTATTTGTATGTATGTTAGTGTATATATATATATATTTATATATGTGTGTGTGTGTGTGTCAGTATGCATATAAGCGTGTATATATATGTGTGTGTGTATGCATGTAAGCGTGTAAATATGTGTGTGGGTGTCTGTATGCATGTAAGCGTATATATATATATATATATATATATATATATAATATATATATATATATATTATGTGTATGTCTTTATGTTTTATGTATGTAAGTGTGTATATATATTTGTGTGTGTCTATATATTTGTATCTATATATATAATATATGTGTGTGTGAATGTGTGTCTATATTTGTACGTATGTAAGCGTGTACATATATATATATATATGTGTGTGTGTGTGTGTGTGTCTATATGTATGTGAGAGCATATATATATATATATATATATATATATATATATATTGCACGTGAGTGATTGTGCATCGTATACACAGGGAGGAAATACGTATCTGTCAAAATCGATTGTCTTTTGTTCGTTTCATTAAAAGACAGACACCATTCTTGGATTGGTCAATGCAGCTGGTGGAATCTCACAAGAGATTAGCAGAGATTTTCATCTGTCTTTTATCAGTCTAAAGAATCGGTCACACTAAAGCTGACTGGATTTCAGAAATGAAAATACCATCAACGAATCGCCATCCCATTACCATCGTCATTATTTGTTTTATTAACTCTATCATAAGACTAATAGAATATATGGCTACCACAGATAATGAAGTATCAACAAACCTCTTTGATTGTCTAAGACAACCCTGGGCATTCAGACCGAATAATTACTATTTATTCACGGATCTTTACGATTCTCAAGATAACGACAACAACAATATATATATATAAAAATTTGCTGTATTTTGTGTATGAAGTTTATATATATATATATATATATATATATATATATATATATATATATAGAGAGAGAGAGAGAGACAGACAGACAGACAGACAGACAGACAGAGACACAGAGAGAGAGAGAGAGAGAGAGAGAGAGAGAGAGATTTGGTGTATTTTGTGTATGAGGTTTATATATAGAGAGAATTGCTGTATTTTGTGTATGAGGTTTATATATATATATATATATATATTATATATATATATATATATATATATATATATATATATGTATGTAAGTATGTATGTATTTCCTGTATTTTGTGTATGACGTTTATATATATATAATATATATAAATATAATATATATATATATATATATTTGCTGTATTTTGTGTATGAGGTTCATATATATATATATATATATATATATATATATATATATATGTATTTGCTGTATTTTGTGTATGAGGTTTATATATATATATATATATATATATTATTTTTTATGTTTGAGAGTAGCAATATAGGGGGGATTTTACCCCTATGTCGGAGTGCAGTCTGTGTATTCTCTCGCCCTAGTCGAAAGGGTGTTCGGCGACTTTGAAGATTATCAATATAGAATAGGGTACATATTAAATATTAGTTGCAGTATCCGGTAGTACTCGGGAAAGTTGGGGTTGTTTGCAGTTTCCAGAATGTGCCTGAAAATGCTAGCAAACCTGGGTGCCTCTACTAGATTCTCAATTGCAACCTTTCTTCTGTGTGTGTTTTTGGCAGATAACTTTTTAAGTGTGGAACTGTCAATAGTTGTTTTCCATAAGTCCTTCTTCAGAGAGAATAAGCCAAGGAAATTTGAGCTCGAAGAGTATCGAACTTATTCAGCAAAGTTTTGTACAATAATAGCAAACCTCCTGCCTTGGCACTCAAGAATAAGTCATCGCAATTATTGGAGATATCATAACCGAGTGAACATATAGAGGGACTGTTCAAACATACTGTATATAATCGTTTGTATAGACCTTCAAATGAATCAAACAAGTCAACAAAACCACACTGTTTTCCCACAGGGGCTCCATTATTATTTATTATTGAGATCCAATTATCCAGTCTCACTCCTGTATATTAGCTTAACATATGCGTAATGTTTCATCATGATCGGAATACTGTTATTATCAGAACACGCTAGTTATAAACAGACCTGAAGAAATGCCATCTATACATATATAAAGAACAGTTGTGTGAATCTGTTTGTTCGGGGAAAACTTCGAAAATAAAACAATTAACGACAAAGTAAATATATATACACATTAAATATCACCAGGGCTTTGTTTTTGAGCAAAAATAATGAAGGTTTGATTTATATTCGTGTGTTACATAATCTATGCATAGATTATTGTCAACCCCCTGTATTTCTGAAGGGATGGCCCCTTTTCATATCACGGGCGGGACTTTCCATGGAATATTACAGAAAGCCCGCGAAATACGTGAAGTCACGTGGACCTGGTTGGGTCCTCAGTTTCAGCTTGGTCGTCAGGCAGATAAGGTCTTTCTGCCTTAGCTGAAGCTCACCACACATGCGCGTTATGTTAGTTACATGAAATGTTTAGTTAAGTAAATAAAAGCTTACATAAATAATATGGTTTTGTGGTTGATGAATGTCTTGGCAACAAGACTGATATAGAAGAAGAAATGAATCAAGGGACCAACCAGCAATGACGGAGAAAGACGAAGTCCACAAGACTAGGTCTAGACACTGGAAGAAGAACGTAAGATACCAGAGATGAGCAGAAGAATAGAAGTAAGGAAAGAAAGGGTATACAACACGTGAAGATAATAAAAAAAATTAGATGATAGACTATTTTTCTTTTTGGGTTTAATATTTTACATAGTAGACATTGATTTCTCTTTTCAGAGTAGCTGGATCAACGCAAGGTCTTTTTTACATAGGGATTTTAATGGGGAATACAAACAGGATCCAACTCGAGATCCAATAACAATGCATCTGTAAGACGAACCTTTTTTTTTGCATCCCCTATACACAGGAGACGCCGGGTAGCCGCTTTTAGTTTATATAAATAGATCGTATTTTCTTCGGAGGAATCCTTCACTCTGCTCGTCAACAGCAAAATAAATATTGCGATATGCGTACCAAATGTACAAATCGTTGAAATCCTCCTCGCTTGATAACTTTGTTTTAGGATCTTATGTAAATAGTGCCTGGTTGCGTTTCATTTCGGAATCAATAATTGAAGTATGTACTTATTGAAAACGTTGGTTTGACGAACGAATAGAAATATTAAGTAAACAAGATATCTACCTTGATAAGATTTCAACAACTGTGGGCCAGAATTTGTGGTGTTGGAGAAAGACTATAACTAGAAGAAATAGGAAATGTGGACGTATATTTATACAATGTGCGGTAGAAATATATCCCACATTTGAAACTGTCATCTGCGCGGCGGTAATCAACTTGGGCAAGTGGTAATGGTAGCTCCATATACCCAATGTCTTGTTATTTTCCAGATAACATTGTTACGGTCATGGCCTGAAACGGTGCACACTGTACATTTGCTGTTGAAACTTTTTTTAACGCCTGGGAAATCTGTACTTGCTACACATCAATGGTAAAAGCAAAATTAGTTTAACTCATTAAAACTATGAAGAAGAAATAAGTGATTTGTTTTCATGATGGTTAAAGAATCAATGATTTTTTTTTTAAATCAACGGATCGACAAGATATTAAAAAATGGGACTCCACACACAGATAAGATCGGAGACGATGTGGCTGACATTCTTTTGTTCGATCTGAGGTTGAAAAAAGATCATCAGGTTTAAGATTATATCTAAGAATCTTCCAGAACGGGAAGTGGTGCTCTTCGCAGAGTTCCGTCCCGGCCTCCTGCCTTAAAAAACGTTAGCCGGTGATAGCTGAAAAAAAGTAAATGCGATATTTTACTCCCTCCAGTCCTTTTTCGACAAGTAAATGTAGATATTTTACATTTTTTCGGTATTTTTTATTTTATTTTAATATATTTATTTCCAACAATCAATTACAAATAAAAAATCAAAATATCTAGTTATTCTTTTTTTTATTTTATCTGAAATCCCTAGCTGTTGTTTTTTATCGACACATTATTTTTTTAAGCGTTAGAAGTAAGCTATATTTTCTATCGACAAATAAATGTAAATATCTATCCTCCTCCCCCAAAATATTCTAAATTGGGGAGGGTTAAAATATTTACATTTACTTGTCGAAAAAAGACTGGAAGGGGGTAAAATATCGCATTTACGTTTTTTAAGCTATCACCGGCTAGCGTTTAAGGCAATAAATACATGTTCATATATTCAATGTTATAGAGGTTGGTCATAAGTAATACATGATAATATGCGTTTCGATAGTGTAATGCTCCAATAGATATAATAAAACCATGCTATGCTAGCTCATTCGGTAAAGCATCCACAAGGTGCCTGGTTCAATACCGGCCCTCGACAACTCAGCGAATGAGTAGAATTGCTTAGATCTGTGCGGTAAAGTCGGGAACTGAAAGTAGGTGTGACGCTCCACCTCAGATGAAAAAACAATCTTCATGATCCAGTGCTAATGAAAAGGGAATAGACTCCATCGCATTCGGGTGATACCAACAATAGGCCACTTTGTCAACTTGATATTTTTATGTTTACTCATAAGATAAAATAAATAAGCTGTAGCCGTGTCAGTACAACTGTATAAATGCACCACTAACGAAACGCTAAGAGAAATAATCTAGATGGAAATATACAGAGATGCTGTGTGTTGTCTTGAACACCTATTGGAAGCAACACCCCACAAGAAAGCAGCTGTAAAGCCACTTGCCCCCTATCACACGAACCATCTAATTAAGACAAAGAGAGCATGCTGGATACTGACTTGACTTGTAAGTGACCTTGGACATCTACAGATGGGCATACAAGGGAAGGTCGACCAGCACAAATCTGGATTAATTAGCTATGTATGGAATCAGGGTACTGTGCAATTACTGATAGGGACGGTTGGCTAGAGAGAGAGAGAGAGAAAGAGAAAGAGAGAGAGAGAGAGTCATGGGTATCGGTGTTGACTTGGTTGTTAGTTTGGGTTTAACGGTATGTCAACCCCTGTTGGGTCATTCTAAGCCAAAGCCGTTTTGTTTTATTCATTCTTAACGGGTACTCAAACACATTTGTTTCTATTAACCAATAGATTGGACCCTAACAGGCACTACCACTCCGAGTCAGAGTGGACTCTGGGCAATGGTGATGAAGGGGTCCTCCAAATTCCCCAGACCTCCGAAACTAAAAACTCATCATCAGAGTGTAAGGATATACCCAGGACAATAAGACCTTCAACCACCAATTTCTGACACATATATGATAAAATGGCTTCGGGGTTACCATCGGGGCAATAGGATTGGGACAACCATATAGGTGTTAGGGAAGTGCGTGGTGTAATGGTTAAAGTCATAGGAAATGGACTCGTCACCCTGAGTTCAAATCCAGGACGTGGTAATTGCATTTCACTCAGCGCTTATACCCCTGGGGAAAGGTATGAATTCTACTCTCCCTGCAGCTATGGATAAATAGTAGGGCAGGCCGGGCTCTTTAACCTTGGTTAGGCAACCAGTCTAGGAGAAGGAAAACTTTTAATTCAAACCTGTTAAACTCCACTTAAGAAATTGACCTTGTGTCACACCCTGCTCGTGTGGAGGGGTTGGTAAATATGTATAGGTGTTAGGGCTTCACGTGACCTGCCGATTAATCGGAGGGGGGTGCTGACCAACCATCTAGCCTAAGTAAGGGCCAAAGTGAAGTGTTGCATGTCATGAGCTGTTCATCCACCAGGGTTCCACCCGTAAGCATCCCGAGTCGCCACATACTGGCAACAGGTGGCTTCATTGGAGGCCTGTGCAGTGGTGGTTGGTGTATTCTAAAGCCCCAGCCGCCAACGCTCTCTCTCTCGCTCTCTCTCTCTCTCTCTCTCTCTCTGTTTCTCTGTCTCTTTCTCTCTCTTTCCCCCTCTCTCTCTCTCTCTCTCTGTCTCCCTCTCTCATTTAGTGAGTGCGGGGGTGGATTGTTTTCTTAAATAACAAATGGTTCATAACGAGTGCCAAGAAATAGGCCCTATCATTAATTATCAGCTAATCTCAGATTAGTTTACCACCCTGTCGGTGGGGCATTAGAATGCACCGACTGCACCTCTGCAGAGGGGTAAGACTTCTGTGTTGACAGCATGCCCTGTAATGAGGATGATGATTTATTGAGAGAAATGTCAGATTCTTCCTAAAAGAGAGCATAAAGGATGTTAAAATTTATGAGAGACACTGTAGATTAACACATTCTATTGTATCGATGATGCAGCATATTCCGTCTGTTGAAAAAATTGTATTTCATAACCAAATTTCTATAAAGTGAGTATACGATTGAATGGTTACAGCATTACTTATCGCTACTAACCTGATTAGCTTTGTTGATTTTCTTGATTAACAAATGAAATATTCTGGGAGAATGACATACAATTTAATGAGTAAGGTTCAGATGTTTCAGATTTACGACGTATAAATCATTTTAGAAAGTTAACCAATTTATTTGTATTTCGTGTATTGAAAATCGAGCAGCCATTGAGAATAGACTGTCAGTCATCTGGAACTGATTCAAAAATTACTGACCATATATATATATATATAGATATAGATATAGATATGTGCGTGTGTGTGCATATGTGTGTGTGTATATATGTGTGTGTATATATGTGTATGTGTGTTTATGTGTGTGTATATATATGTGTGTTAATGTGTGTATATATATATGTGTGTATGTGTGTGTATATATATATGTGTATGTGTGTGTATATATATATATATATATATGTGTTATATATAGTGTGTGTATATATATGTATGTGTATATATATATGTGTGTATGTGTGTGTGTATATATATGTATGTGTATATATATGTGTGTGTGTATATGTGTGTGTATATATAGTGTTGTGTATTGTGTGTGTATATATATAGTGTGTGGGTGTGTATATAAGTGTCTCTATGTGTATATATATATATGTGTGTATATATATGTGTGTGCGTGTGTGCATATGTGTATATATATATATATATATGTGGGTGCGTATCTCTGTGTGTATATATATATATATATATATATGTGTGTGTGTGTGTGTGTATATCTCCGTGTATATATATATATGTGTGCGTGTATATATATGTGTGTATACATGTGTGTATATATATATATATATATATCCGTGTGTGTATATCTGTATATATATATATATATAATATATTATATATATATATATATATATAATATATATAGTTAAGAGAAAGGAAATGAATCCGACGGTATGAGTATAGATAAAAGGATATGAAAACAACTCAATATGATGTTAAAATAAAAACATTTTATATCATCTATGAGATAAAAAATGTTTTCATTTTAACAGCATATTGTGTTGTTTTCATATCCTTTTATCTATACTTTGTTTGTGTCTGTGTATATGTGTGTGTGTGTGCTCCCAAAACCCGGTAGAGCTCTGGAGAGGGGACAACCGAACTTTTACGTTTAGCCTAAGGCAATACTCGTCTGTTGTTTACAGATTTGAGTTCTCTGATTATCGTAACATATATACCGATGTATGTATTTATCAGTTAAAATTCTTACCTATCGCTGACAGCCGAGACGAAAGGAATTGGACCGATGAAAATTCAGTCGTGTTCAGCTCCCGGTTAGAAGTAGCTGTTAAGTATATGCACACTGATGAGAGGTAATGATCAGTGTCTGTGGATATATATATATATATATATATATATATATATATGTATATATATATATATATATAATGGAATTTGATAATTTGCTTTTGAAGCATTATTATGTAAAGTATATATATTTTTTTTAAATAATGCGTGCTGGGTTCCCGGTTTCGATCTCTGTCGGAGGGAGATCGTAGGTATACACCGCTAATGAGACTTAATACAGTTGAAACAGCGGTACGGTGTTCCACATTGCGCACGTTATTCGCCGGGTTTGCTTGTTATGATTATTTTTAATAATTATCGAATTCTATAGTAAATACACATTGTAATTTCCTTCAATATATATATATATATATATATATATATATATATATATATTATATACTTTACATAACAATGCTTCAAAAGTAAATTATCAAATTCCATTATTTCTTACGCCTGGGCATAGGCCTAATTTGAGATTCCCTCAACGCTCACTGTACTATGTATAGTAGTGGCGTGTCTATCATTGACAGGGCAATTCTGCATGCATCGTGTGCTACGGGCCACTGGCCCAGAGGTAGAGTTTCAGATTCTGCGTGCTGGGTTCCCGGTTTCAATCTCTGTCGGAGGGAGATCGTAGGTATGCACCGCTGATGAGTCTTAATAAAGTTGAAACAGCTGTACGATGTTCCACGTTGCGCACGTTATTCGCCGGGTTTGCTTGTCATGATTATTTTCAATAATTATCGAATTTTATACGATATACGCATTGTAATTGCCTTCAAAAAATAATATATATTAATAATAATAATAATATAATATATATATATATATATATATATATATATATATATATATATAAGTAATGATAATATATATATATGTGTGTGTGTGTGTGTGTGTTGTGTTTGGCTCAGTCGGTAGATCTTTCGCGTAGGAGACAGAAATTCTTGGTTCGATACCGGATCTCGCAACTCAGCATATATGTAGCACAGGGATCTGTGCGTAAAGTGAGGAGCTGATGATAGGTGTGGCACTCCATCTAAGACACTAAATAAACTCCTTGGTCTAGCATGTGAAAAGGGGATATTATTTAAAGAAAACATTTTTTGTGTGGTAATTCTTTATGTCATTTGCAACTTTCGCATACTGTACGGTTAGATTTTTCGTCTGTTGAACAATTACCAGTGAATACCCTCCCCTAACAGTTGTGCCTGTTATTCTACTTCTGTACAAGTTTTTTATAGGTGCTTGTTTGCTTCTTTCTTTCTTTCGTTATCTACTCATCAAATTTTGAACTGTATTATAATTCTGTGTCCATGACCGCCCGACACTCGGGAACACATGTGGAAGAAAAATCCCTTAGGAACTTTCCGTCAGGAGTTGTTTAAATTAGTTGCAATTACATTAATAATGTTTATGGCACACGTTTGTTTATTTAGATTATTATTTGTACTTTGATTGTTTTTATTGATTTTTAAGGCATGTAACCTGTTTAGGGGTTTTTATGTGTAGATATTTAAGAAGTTGTATATTCTCTTTATTTTTTTTTACTTCTTAGTATTATTATTTTTCGTCGTGTTTTTTTTTTAACAACCAGCGTAGCTGATGGTCTTTCACTAGAATCTAAGTGAGAACGTTTCCTCAGGTTTCCAGGATTCTTCTGAGTATTCTAGCCGATTGCAGCAATACAGTAGTCTGGATGGTCTCAAAGTCTTCCTCAGTTTTCCAGTTTCTCCAGTCTTTTTCCCAAGCTATCTCAACTACAATTGATATCACTTCACCCTATATTCCATGCTTTTTCAATCTCTGGCAAGGTCCAGGTTTTTGTTTCTTTTTCGTTTTCCTTCATATCATCCTGTGATCTGCTTGAACTGCTAATTTTCAGTTGACAAGTTTTTTTTCTTTTCATCAATACTCGGCCTGGTCTACAGCCGGATATTGGGATCTGTCTTTATCTCGAAATCCCAGAGAATTTTATGGTTTTCATTCTCAACTACATGAACTTTTGATTATTTTGATCAGAAATTATTTGCGAATCAGTTTCTTTCTTAGGTTTCCTCTTTTTAACTATGTCCAAGTTTTTTATGTACAGCCTATCAAATTGGCATTTGAAGTATCCATATAATTGTTTTTCTTCCTCTTTTTTCTTGTTTTCGTTATTTTTATGTTTTGTCCATATATTGCATCTGCAAATAGATAATAACCAGACTGACCGACGCCAAATTCAAAACTCCCGCAATCACAGACATTCTGAGAGCCCTGATTTTATTTATTTTGAAACTATTGACATATTCTAAAATGGTTAAAATAAATATATAGATAGAATTCATATTCCAAAATGCTTAGAGATAGAGACAAGTTTTGTATCCTAAATTAAATTGAAGGAAATTAAAATTTCATATATATTTACTTATGTTATAATACTTTCTCTAACACCCAACTCATAGTTTCTTTTTCTCCAGAATTCTTTGGACATAACTTTTGTGTAGTGAACCAAATTCCTGCAAAGAATAAAACGATTGAAAAAACAGGTTACATCCTATTTCACTGGTATATATTAATTCACCTGTCTTATCATTCGTCATTGTACTAACGTTTTTGCGAATTTCGGTGTTTGGTTTAAAATTGTATTCCTAATTTTTTCCCAATTCTATTTTAATGTTTAAACATTTGATTTATATTTCCTTTTGTAAGAGCAATATGGCGATTGTTAAAAGTCAACTACAACTAATTTGACAACATTTCACAAGTTTAAGATTCAACCGACCATCATTTGAAGCAAACACATTCGAATAAACACACACACACACACACATACACACACAAACACACACATGCATACACACACACACACACACACACACACACATATATATTATATATATATATTATATATATATATATAAGAATGGAAAGGGAATTCGACAATATGAGGAAAAAAATGAGTATGAAAAGAAATGTAGATGGATAAAAATGAATTTAATCGATATCACTTTTAATCGATAATCACTTACACATGTGTTTCGGTCAGTTTAATCAAAATGTATACGGATTTACGTTAATATTATGATTAAAATAATCAGATGGAGTTGAAATGATGATAATAAAAATAGAAAAAATGTATAAGATATCCGTTACACAGAGAGAATGTTTTATTATTATTATTATCATCATTTTCTATTATTTTCCTATTATGATTATTATCATCATTTCAACGCCATTTATATTCATAGATACTCCTACGCATCTTTATCTTTTGATCTGATAACGGACCTTTGTTATATATTTCTTTATCTTCTCCCTGCTTCTTTGACCGGAAAGCCTCGCTTCCGTTTTTTAACTTCTTTGTTCGCTTTTACCGGGAAAAAAAGTCCTTTGTCATTTTTGTCAAGAGTGTTCGAACCGAGAAGGTCAGTTAGACATTCAGACAGCGAACGGCGAACAGAGACGCCAACCAGCATCCAAAAAGGACACTTCACGTCTCCCGTCAGTAAACACCCCTCGGGCACTCATTGCAAGCTCTGTGCCTTCACCACCCACATGTTACGTAGTGCCTTTTCTTTGACGGTACCAAATAGATATATGTTGCATACCTCTTTACCGGCACTACATATCTATATATGTTATATACCTTCTTACGTCTTCTTACTCTGGTCATCTATTCTTCTGGCCGGATCTGGTATATCTTCTAAGGTCTCGTCTGGTCTTCTATTGAGGGTTCGGGTCTGGTTTCTGTTGCTAGGGATTTCTTGTTATCAGAAGCCCTGTGTCATTGTTAGCTTTTAGTAATAACAACAAGACTTCGATGTTACTTTATTCCATAAACCCCCAGACCAGACAATGCGCGCGGAGACTCACATCTTGCTAGCTTCGCTTCTAAGTCCTAACTCTAACTAACTAACTGAGTATCCTTAAACCGGAAGGGGGCTTTCTATCGCCTTCCAGTTCTCACGATCATCCCCAGACCGCAAGGTCAGAGTGAGGTCAAACGCTGTCACTCACTCTCAAGGCCATAAGCTGCACTGATCGCCATATGGATTTCTATACTACCTTAAAAAGATATTAGGGATCCATAATTATGTAACACCACACACCGACGAAAATAAAGAAGGGTTCTCTCTTTGTACATACGTATCTGTTGTTTATTGAAGTCCAGCAGTCGGTAGTAGCTGACTACTACATACCCGCAACGACTACTTACTTACACAAAGTAGGGCCATGAATTTGAAGCCAGCTATATAACATATTGGAAATTGAAGCCAGTACGTAACAATCGTATTAAAGTGAAAAGGTTACATTTGATATGATTTCCGAGTCTTTGTAAAAAAAAAAAAAAACGACAAAAACGACGAAAAACAACAGTTAAAAAATTAAATCAGATTTGATAAAATTGTATGAGAAGAAAAATCTTATCCTAATATGTTGGTCTTATTTGTAAGAAGGGGAGTCCTTTTTTAACAATCACTGGTATATCATTATAACGTTGTTTAGGTTAAATTTTATTTTTTTCCAAATCTTATTTAATAAAAAGAATAAAGAATGAAGAATTAGGTCCGATTGGATCAAATTATAAGCGTAGCAACATTCTGTTCCAAAATGTTCTTTTCTTTGTGAGTTTTATCTTCTTTTTTTCAGCCATCATCGGTATCTCGCTATAACGTTTCTTAGGTTAAATTTGATTTGTCTTTTAGCAAAACAAAATGAAGTTTCTTTTAACGAGTAGTGAATCGTGAAGGTCACGCGCCCAACTTGATTGACGTCTTACTTAGAAATTGATTCTGGAAGAAGGCCAAATAAAATAAACTGGTTAGTTATTCAACTTTCTCAACAGGTTTACATACGTAGTATTTATTTTATTTAGTCCTGTCAGTGGATTAGATGTCAAATTTGCACACACCAACGTCTTTAAGTAATGAACCCAGATGTGAGATAAGAACATTTTATTGAATTTAAGTTACGTTAAGTAAATCAAGTTCAATTATCGGTAAGTTTCCAGGAAATTGTATTATTTTAATCTATTTAGTTTCATCTTGGCTTGTTCGAGAGATTTGTTCGAACAGTAGAACACCTTCCTGAATGTTCCCCTTAAGAAAAAGGAAATCTTCGCCTCGTGTCTGTTGATTCGTGAAGGTAGGGGTTTCTGTTCCCCCGAGCAGTTTGATTTTTTTTACAAAGGAGGATCAATTCATCTGGTGTTAAGACTTTAGTATCCCACTTTAAAAAATGAATTGACTTCCCCATGGTAACTTAAAAGAAAATATAGTAAACACTAAACGTCCGATACGGAACACAAAGTCGGTGTCTCTTCTACAATATTTCTCATTCCGTATTGAACTAGATCATTTTCCATAATGATTTATGCTAAGCATTGAAGTTTTGTCTCAGATTGAACTTTCAATTTTAAAAATGAAATTTTAATTTTAATTTTTACAAATTTTAACGTCTTGATCGACCCACAAATTTTGATAACTGATATTTTTTTTAAATTTTTAAAATCCAATAGAAATGCTCCGGTTTATTGTATAACAAAATCGTATTCATTAAAGAAAATATATTAAAAATATGTTGGTAAAAATGAGATAGCCTTTCTTTTTTTTTTTTAAATACAAAATGGCTAATTTCATTCTCCTAACTTACACCGTTTGATGCTTGAAAATAAAATATAGTGTATTTATAGTGTATTTGTTAATCAACGCGAAACTGAGATGTTAAATTTCCAGGCGTTTAGTGTATCATCAATGTTTGTTTTATTTCTCTGAATTATATCTACTAGCAAATATATGCACCCTCCGGGTGCAAGTATATAAATTTTAATATAAAATATCATGTTAAATTAGAAAGGCTAATGAAACTGAATAAGAATTCAGATAAAAATATTTGGAACAGAGGGGGTATGATTGAAAAATAGAACAACTTTGAAACTAACTCTTCCATCATTTTCCCTTACTCCGTCTTTCATTGGTAAATTTTCCTAATTTAAACTATTAGTTAAAATAGGAAGTAAAGAATAATTTACAGTTATTTCTCTCTGTTAATGGATTTCTTTTAAGATTTATCCTCGAGATTTTTGCTCATATTCATTAATATAAAACCAAACAATAGGAAATCAATAATACCAAGCATATTTTATTAAAAATCAATTTTTTAATATCAATATGCAAATTAGCCTTCCCATTCACACTGTAAACCGCTATTTTGTTGTATATATAAATACAAATTGCATGTTATTAGTATGTAGATATGGTCAACACTCCTAATGATGTAAAGCAATTTTATTAATAATTGAGGTTTAAATAAAAATAAAATCATGGAGAATGTGATGTAAATAACAAAGGGAATTGTGACTTGAATGGTAATATAGTTTCGGTTACAGACAGACAAACCCACAATCTCCATTATAATAAGATTTATACCCACTACAACATGTCTCGAATTGGACACATGGTGTGGTAGATATAGGCTTTGAGTTAAGACAGTTATCTCGAGGATACAGGTTCAAACCTAATCAAGGACGACGGTAACACAGATAATTAATACAGGTTAAACTTGTACTAGTCTACCACATGGATTTGAATAAAGGAATGATTTTAGAGGCTCTTATGTTTTAACCAGATAATCAGGATGTACATTTTTTAATTCTATCTGAACGATTTGGACGGTCTGTTTTTAACCAGAGAGTTTTCCGGGTGATAACTGTCGGAAGATTAGGAACAACATTATTAATATATGAGTAAGTATGATGAGTGATGAATGGAAAGAAGAAAATGGTATTACCGAATTATAACGAGTAGAATTAAACAAAGAAAGAAAATAAAGAGAGAAGGGATAAATCACGAAAAATGGAATGGGGAAAATGAATGAACGAAAGAAAGAAAAATTGTAAAATTATATCAGAAAAAAAGAAGTCATGATAATTATTGATGAAAGAGGAAAGGCAAATAAGAGGATAAATAAGAAAGAGTAAATCTGCAGGAAAAGAAAGAGAACGACAGAAGAAGAGAAAAAAGACAGTCGCAAATATGAAGCAGAAGGAAGAATCATATGTGGAAAGAAAGAAAGAAAGCGCGGATATGGAAATAAGAAGAAAGAGAGAAAGAAGAGAGGCGATATGAGAAGAAAGTCTTTTTTTTTTTTTTTTTTTTTTTTTTTTTTTTTTTTTTTTTTTTTTTTTTGACTATGAGAAAGAAGAAAGAAAGAAAGAGTCGATATGAAGAAAGAAGAAAGAAGAGTCGATATGAGAAAGAAAGAAGAGAAAGACTTGATATGAGAAAGAGAAGAAGAAAGATTGACATAGAAAGAAAGAAGAAAGAGAGAAGAAAGAACGAGGCGATATGAGAAGAAAGATTTGATATGAGAAAGAAAGAAGAAAGAAAGAAGAAAGGAAAGAGTCGCTATAGAAGAAGAAGAGTCGATATGGAAAAGAAAAGAAGAGTCGATATGGAAAAGAAGAGAAGACGGAAAAGAAAAAAAGAAAGAAAGAACAGTAATATGGAAAAAAGAAAAAATAATAAAAGTAGATAGATGGAAAAGTAATATGGAACGTAGATATGGAAAGAAAGAAAGAAAGAACAAATAGATGGGTTGAAAGAAAGGAAAGTCATATGGAAAAGACGAAGAAAAGAAGAACAGTAGATATGGGAAAGAAGAAAGAAGAGAAAGAAAGAGAAACAGTAGATATGGAAAGAGAGAAGAAAGAAAGAAGGAAGAAGAAAAGAAGAAAGGAAAGAAACAGTAGATATGGGAATGAGAGAAGAAGAAGAAGGAAAGAAAAAGAAGAAAGAAAGAAAGAAACAGTAGATTGGCACGAAAGAAGAAGAAAGAAGAAGCGTAGATATGGGAACGAAAGAAGAAGAAAGAACCAGTAGCTTGGGAAGAGAGAAAGAAAGCAAAGAAACACAAAACAACACCAAACAATAGATATGGGGAAAGAAAAAAGAAGAAGGAAGAAATAAAGAAGAAAAAGGAAAGAAACGTAGATATGGGAAGAGAGAAAGAAAGAAAGAAGGAGAAAAAGAAGGAAGAAGAAAAGAGAACAGTAGATATGGAACGAAACGAAAGAAAGAAAGAAGAAAGAAGCAATAGATATGGGAAAGAAGAAAGAAGAAGGAAAGAAAGAAGAAATAGAAGTAGACATTGAAAAAGACGAAAGAAAGAAAGAAGGAAAGAAAGAAGAAGAAACAATAGATATGGAAAGAAGAAGAAAGAAGGAAAGAGAAGAAAAAATCAATGATATGGGAAGAAAGAGAAGAAGGGATAAGAAGAAGAAAAAACATAGTCTGGAAGAAAAGAAAGAAAGAAAGGAAGAAGAAAGAAAACAATAGATATGGGAAGAACAGAAAAAGAAGGAAGAAGAAAGAAAAAACAATAGATATGGGAAAGAAGAAAGAATGCATGGAAGACCAGTAGATATGGAAAGAAAGCAAATTAAGAATGTTTAAAAAAATGAAAGGAATTGAAATAACAAAAGGGAAATGATAATAAATCCTAAATAAATAACATGATTATATAAAGTTGTAGTTCTGATGTTTGTTTTATTCACGAACCTATCCTGCGGTATTGGGGGAGCTAGAACCCTCATAACCATATATATTCTGGAAACTACATTACCTCAGGTTGCATATGTTATATTTCATTTTGATTAAAGGGAAACCATGGAGAACAAATCCAGTGTTCTTTTTTCATTTG
>CM042155.1:10609333-10646833 GCA_023376005.1 Doryteuthis pealeii
AACTGGGCTCTTGTAACTTGTTGCAACTAATCTAGGAAAAAAGAAAAACTCTGAATTCAACCTGTTAAACTCCACTGAAAGAAATTAACTATATCACATCGACGTCGTGCGGAGGGTTGGTAAATATATATAATATATATTAAGAATTCTGTAGTCCAAAAGGATCTGCCACGAAAGTTTGTGACTGCAAATCTCCGCTAGGGCATTGAGTTTGCAGCAGTCAAAGAATAAAGATAGAAGGACTATGACAAAGATTTCAATACTCAAATACATCAGGCTTTGAAACAAAATGTAATTAAAAATATTCTCACTTTGGATCATCACATGCTCTTAAAATTTTAAGATAAAATTTTTTTCGCCATTCGTTTTAGTTTTTCCATCTATTTTAGACTGTACTCTGTGTATTTGCTTTAGACTTGTAAATACTGTTTGATGTATTTGAAGTTTAATAATACACAATTACATGGGCAGTTTAGAATATCAGTGTGTTGGGTTTTTTCCGATCAAACATTAATACGCTTGTTTCCTAATCTTCCGAACCTTAATCATTCTTGAAAGGCAGCCTGTGGTTAAAAATTCAGACCGTCTAAAATGAAATGTAAAGTAAAATCTTGATAATCTGGTGTTGTTTTTTCCCAATGGTTAATTTCCATTTCAAATCATCGCAGCTATGTCACCACCTATTTAACTATTTAAACTATTTTTTTTCTTTTTCACTCATAGATATGCTCCTAACAGTACTGTCACTCCGGGTCAGAGTGACTTGAGAGTAATGAGAATGAACGGGTACTCGACACTCTCCAAAGCTCCATAATTAGAGATTCCATTAAATGCAGCTTAAAATCATACCCCAGGACACTCCGAGGGAGGATGGGTTTAAGATGATTTTCTGATGCAGTTAAAGACAAATAACCTGACTAAGTTCAACATATCACAGATTCTAAAAAGTAAAAGAAAAGTAATAAAAAACTTTCGAATTTATAAAATTTGCTGTTCCATTTCTGACTTTGGCTTCTACACAGATGATTACATCAAAACAGAGGCAGGGTTTAATTCCATTCAAATCATCCAGGCTATGTCACCCCCCCCTTTGCTAAATTGTGGATTATGAAAAGTTAGCAAATTCCAAAGTTATTCCGGAGTTATGTCAATTTCTAGCTCGTCCAAATTGAGGCGTCGCGAAAAACCTATTTAACCTATTGTGTCTGTAAAATGAGATCTAGAGCTTCCCTACTCCTAAAATTTAAATTATAAAAGCATTTTAAACCTAGGGAATCCAAAAATGCTAGTATAAAGTAACCAGTTTTAAATTTATCAATGATTTCTGATTTGAAAATTTTTAACTGAAGTGTAGCTCGTTCTGAGCAATAAATCCAAAAACATCTTTTTGTACAAATATATTGAAATATGTGAAATAATAGAAAAAATTGTCATAGAGCAGTGCCACATTAGGATATTGATCTTGCTATTGAAAAAATCAGAATCATCATTAACTTAAAAACTGTTAAGTTTAAGACTTTTGTGATAGCATTGTTGGGCAAAAATGCTTTTAGGAGTAGGAAGCTCTAGAATTCATTTTACAGACGAAATAGATTCCAAAAAGTTGCCATTTTTCGCAAACCCAACCAAATTGGAGAGCTAAAAAGTCAAATAAACTCCTCGCCAACTTGAGGAAATGGAACCAAAATTTTGGTTAGCGCCTAACTAACATAGAAAAGTTCGAAATTCTTATTTTCTTATGAGTCGTCACCTTCAGAAATAATGACCGATTGTCGTTCATTATAAAAAAGAAAGAAACTTATTCTTGATGGTATCCATCCTAAACACATTATTTTAGAACTATTTATTTTTATTTTTTGACTCATTGGATTATTCTCCTAACAAAGGTACTGCCACTCCGCGTCAGAG
This sequence comes from Doryteuthis pealeii, assembly GCA_023376005.1. Taxonomy (NCBI): domain Eukaryota; kingdom Metazoa; phylum Mollusca; class Cephalopoda; order Myopsida; family Loliginidae; genus Doryteuthis; species Doryteuthis pealeii. Next base: position 10,611,242 of record CM042155.1, read on the forward strand.
TGGAGCTGAGAGTAATAGAATGAAGAGTACTCGACACTCTCCAAATAGCTCAATGAATTAGAGATTCCTATTAAATGCAGTTAAAAATCATACCCAGGACACTGCCGAGGAGGATGGGTTTTAAAGATGATTTTCTATTTGCCAGTTTAAAGACAATAAACCTGACCAAGTTCCAACATATTCACAGATTTCTAAAAAGTAAAAGAAGAAGTTAATAAAAACTTTCGAATTTATAAAGAAGTTTGCTTTGTTCCATTTCTGACTTTGCTTCTACACAATGATTACATCAAAACAGAGCAACCTTGCCAGGTTCCCCCGGAAAGGGACGCTGATTGTTCTCATCGAACCGCAGCTATTCTATGATATTTCCAAGGTTATATCACCCAAGCCGCCAAAATAAGTCAGCCGAGTTAAGAATCCAAGTTGAAGTCCCAGCTGTGTAAATCTAAGCCTGCCAAGACAGAATCTCCCACCTTTGCAACGGCCGCAGAGGAATTAAAAATAAATATCGTTGTGAGAACTTGGGTCGACATGGCGCTCTAGCCGAACGGTTGTATATATTAATATGCATATCTAAAAAGCACTTGTTACTAATGCCTTATATAGAGTTTAGATAGTTCCATAATGCAAAAAGTAAATTAATAAGTTTCTTGATGTAGTCTCTCTCTCTCTCTTCTCCTCTCTCGTCTCTCTCTCTCTCTCTCTCTCTCTCTCCTCTTCTCTCTCTTCTCCCAATGTTAAGAAATAATGAAATCAATAGGTAACAAACAATATTCAGTTTCGTACTTAATATCATTTTTTAAAAACAAAGTTAGTATAATATATATATATTATATATATATATAATATTATATATATATATGTGGTGTGTGTGTTCGTGTGTATGTGTGTAGATATGTTGTGTGTGTTGTGTATATATATATATCGTGTGTAGTGTGTATATATATATATATTGGGTATATATGTGTGTATGTGTATAATATTATATATGTTTGTGTGGGTGATATATGTGATATATGTATATGTGTTGTATATGTGTGTATTTATAGTATATATATAATATGTTCTGTGTGTGTATATATGTGTGTATGGTATATAATATATGTTATATATGTTTATGTGTGTATATGTTGTGATGTGTGTATATATCTATCTTTGTGTGTGAATGGTGTATGTGTGTGTATGTTATATATAGTTTTGTTTGTATATGATGATTTTGTTTATATTTATATTTGTGATGTATATGTATGTGTATTATATAATAATATGCGATTGTGATGTGGTCATGTGTGTTAATTGTGTGTATGTCAATATATATATATATATATATATATGTGTGTGTGTGTGTTGTGTGTGTGGTGTGGTGTGTGTGTGTGTGTATAGCCGTCAGTCTGTTTACTGAGTTAGAAATTTCTCTTTCATGAAGCAATTATTAGTTCTAAAATCATTGTAATAAATAATGTTAGTCTCTTATAGCCAAACAGAAAAGACTAGATCTAAAATCAGATTTAGGTCAATGTAATCATTTGAAGGTTGAGAGATCTTCTTTGATTAGTCACAGAAGAAAGAAAAAAATCCCTTATCTTAGTAATATTGTATATACTAAAACTACCGTGGATATTTACGATTCACATATATGTTACTTACACTTAAAATTACACTCAAAACACAAGGGAACGCAGCACAATGCGCTGACAGAGAGGAAGAAAACAGAAGCGTACACACGGACAGCATCACAACACACACACACACACAACACACAACACATATATATATATATATATATATATATAAATATATAGATATATAAGTAAATAAATAACAAAAAGACTTAGAGATTTTGCGTGTATAGTCTATTTCAGGAGCTTAGACAAAGGTCTCCACCTCCCGACTCATCGAGATACGAATGTCACATCTGATGAGTGGGAAGTTAAATACGTTGTCTAAGCTCCCTGAAATAGACATAAAGCAAAATCTCTAAAGTCTTTTGTTATTCTGTAACTTATATAATTGCTCTGTGACTCTAACATTAAGGGCACATATTTGAGCTCTCAACCTGCGACAGTTTTTAAAAAAACTCTTGTGTCGTAAGGAAGATGTCTTCTCTGGACTTTTGTATATATATATATAGTATATATTAATATATAATATATATAATATATATATATATATATATATATATATATTATATATATGAGAGCAAGAGATAGTATAATATGTATTCTCAGTGGTTTTATGTACACTGTTTTGTCCCACGATTTTGGGTGGATTCTGACTACTGCGAACGTGGAAAACTCTGAGTTACGTTGGGAAGTAAAAATGTGAACCAAAGTGTGTTACACACACACACACACACACACACACACACACACACACACACACACACACACACAATCTCCTTGTCTGAGTAGTGCTGTTGTCTACCACACTGAAGAGAGGTGAACGTCAAACACGGGGCTGTGGATGACTTAATCAATATGCCCCAAACTCGGTAGAGCTCTCTAAGAGTGACTTAAATTAACTTTCACTGACAGCATATATAAAGCCAATGATCGTCTGGTTACTAGACTAGATCTCTTTTGCATATCGTAAAAAAATAAGTGTAGTATTTAATAGTTAAACACCTCCCCTTACGTAGCGGTTCAAATGGCCGAGAGGTAACGAATCAGGCGGATGAAAAGTCAGTCGGGTTTCGCTCCTGGTCAAGGTAGCTAGCCAACACTAAGAGACGTGAAACGCCCAGAACTCGGTATCTGTGGATGACCATATTATATCATATATATATATATATATATATATAGTATGTTGTGAAAAAGTGACTTACCAGTGAAAATGGTCACAGTGTTAGTTGATTTCAAGTTCACACTATAAGGCACGATATAAAACAAATATTACAATGCCTCAATACCTTAGTAGAGCAAATTTATTACATAAAGGTACACGGGATTAACCTACTCGCAGTTTCACCATAAAGGATCTTTAGGGTTAAACCACTGGATTAATCTAAGAATTGATTAATTGCAGTCGATTTCACGTGTGTGTGTGTTTTTAACCTGAAGATCCTTATGGTGAGAACTCGTTGGTACTTACCGTGTGTACCTTTATGTTAACATTATATTTATATATATATAATATATATATAAGAAAATTTGAAAAAAACCAATTGTTCTAAAATAGGATGAATTATTTATCGATGTTTAAACATTTCTCATAAAATCAGTCCATTTATACTTTTCTTGTCTGTGTGAATGCATTTCTTCGAGTTGCGTCACGCTTTCATAGACATCTTTCACGTGCGTGGATCGCGACTTGTCTTTCAAAAAAAATATAACGCTTGAACAAATACAGTTTTACACAATGAAAAAAGTTATAAAGATCGATCTCCTTCATTCTATCAAACATCATCAATTTCTTCACCCCAAGATACATCCGATGAAGCGTGTAAAGAAACCGAAATGTTTAAACATCGATAAATAAATTCATCATTTTCGGAAGCACTTGTTTTTTTCAAATTTTCTAATATGTCGATTTAATTTTCCATATTTACTCATATAAATAATAAATATATACTATATATATTATTATATATAATATATAAAGAAAAATTTAGAAAAAAACAAGTGTTCCGAAAATGGGATGAATTTAATATCGATGTTAAACATTTCGGTTCATCAGTGATGTTTCTTGGGGTGAAAGAAAATGATGATGTTTTTACATGAATATAGTTAATCATCCCACTTTGTTCCTTAATAATCAACAATGATTCTTTAATATATTCGCCGTTCTAAAAAAATAGTGTTAAATAATTACTAAATACTAGGCTTCATTTAAATTATTTATTTATTATCATCCCACTTTGTTCCGTTGTTCACTTGAAAAATAATCAGGCATTAATACTTTTCTCGTCGTTGCATTTCTTCGATTTGCGTCACGCGTTCTCGCGTCATGACATCTTCGCATGATGGATCGCGACTTGCCTGGTCAAAAATAAAACCTGATCAAGATACAGCTTACATAACTAAAAAGATTTTCACTCCTGTGCACATATAAAAAACAAGTATTCCGAAAATGGGATGAATTTAATTATCGATGTTTAAACATTTCGTTACATTGAACCTTCATCAGGATGTTTCTTGGGTGAAGAAAATGATGGATGTTTTTATATGTGACAGGAGATGAAAATCTTTTTAGTTATGTAACTGTATTTGATCAGCGTTTTATTTTTGAAAGGCAAGTCGCGATCCACACATGCGAAGATGTCATGACGCGAGAGCGTGACGCAACTCGAAGAAATGCAAAAGACGAGAAAAGTATTAATGCACTGATTATTTTCAAGTGAAAACGGAACAAAGTGGGAATGATAACTAAATAAATAATTAAATGAAGCCTAGTATTTAGTAATTATTTAACACTATTTTATTTAGAAACGGCGATATATTAAAGAATCATTGTTGATTATTAAGGGAACAAAGTGGGAATGATAAACTATATGTCACATGTAAAACATCCATCATTTCTTCACCCCAAGAAACATTCCTGATGAACCGAAATGTTTAAACATCGATAATTAAATTCATCCCATTTTCGGAACACTTGTTTTCTAAATTTTCTTTAATAATATAATATATTATATATATATAATATAATATATATATATATATGAGTAAATATGGAAAATAAATCCGACAATATTAAGAAAATTTGAAAAAACAAGTGTTCCAAATAGGATGAATTTATTTATCGATGTTTAAACATTTCGGTTCTTTACACCTTCATCAGGATTGATTCTTGGGGGTGAAGAAATTGATGATGTTTGATAGAACGGAGATGAAAATCTTTATAAAATCTTTTCATTGTGTAACTGTATTTGTTCAGCGTTATATTTTTTGAAAGACAAGTCGCGATCCACGCACGTGAAGATGTCATGACGCGTGACGCAACTCGAAGAAATGCATTCAACAAAAGACAAGAAAAAAGTATAAATGGACTGATTTTATGAGAAATGTTTAAACATCGATAAATAATTCATCCTATTTTCGAACACTTGTTTTTTCAAATTTTTCTTAATATATATATATAAATATATATATATATATATGTTAACATAAAAGTACACGGTAGTAACCTACACGAGTTTCACCATAGGATCTTCAGGGTTAAAAACAACCACACACGTGAAATCGACTGCAATTAATCAATATCTAGATTAATCCAGTGGGTTTAACCCTAAAGATCCTTATGGTGAAACTCGAGTAGGTTAATACCGTGTACCTTTATGTTAATAAATTTGCTCTACTAAGGTATTGAGCATTGTATATTTGTTATATCGCTGCCTTATCAGTGTGAAAACTTGAATCAACTAACCACTTGACCATTTTCACTGGTAAGTCACTTTTTCCACAAATACTATATATATATATATATATATTATATATATATATATGTCATCCACAGATACCGAGTTTGGCCGTTTCACGTCTCTTTAGTGTGGCTAGCTACCTCTGACCAGGAGCGAAACCCGACTGACTTTTCATCCGCCTGATTCGTTAACCTCTCGCCATTTGACAGCTACCGTAAAGGGGAGGTGTTTAAACTATTAAATACATACACTTATTTTTACGATCATCAAAGAGATCTAGTCTGTAACAGACGATCATTGCTTATATATGCTGTCAGTGAAAGTTAATTTAAGTCACTCTTAGAGAGCTCTACGAGTTTTGGGGGCATATGATAATCATCCACAGACACCGTGTTTCGACGTTTCACCTCTTTCAGTGTGGCTAGACACGAACTACCTCAGACAAGGAAGTTGTGTGACTGTGTGTGTGTGTGTGTGTGTGTGTGTGTGTGTGTGTGTGTGTGTAAAACACCTTTGGTTCACATTTTTACTTCCCAAACGTAACTCAGAGTTTCACGTTTCGCAGAGTCAGAAATCCACCCAAACATCGTGGGACAACAGTGTACATAAAACACTGAGTAATACATATTATACTCTCTCTTGCTCTCATATATATATATATAATATATATATATATATATATATATATATTATATATAAATTATATATTAATATATATATAATACCAAAAGTCCAGAGAAGACAATCTTCCTTACGACACAAGATTTTTTTAAAAACCTGTCGCAGGTTGAGAGCTCAATATGTGCCCTTAATGTTAGAGTCACAGAGCAAATATATAAGTAAAGAAATAACAAAAGACTTAGAGATTTTGCTTTATAGTCTATTTCAGGGAGCTTAGACAACGTATTTAACTCTCCCGACTCATCAGATGTGAACATTCGATCTGATGAGTCGGAGAGTGAGACACTTTTGTCTAAGCTCCCTGAAATAGACTATAACGCAAAAATCTCTAAGTCTTTTTGTTATTTATTACTTAATATATATATTTATATATATTATATATATATATATATGTGTGTTGTGTGTTGGTGTGTGTGTGTGTGTGTGAATGTTGTCCGTGGTACGCTTCTGTTTCTTCCTCTCTGTCAGCGCATTGTGTCTGCGTTCCTGTGTTGAGTGTAATTTCTAAGTGTAAGTAACATATATGTGAACTCGTAAATATCCACGGGTAGTTTTAGTACTATACATATTACATAAGATAAGGGAATTTTTTTTTCTTCTGTTGAATAACAAAGAAGATCATCTCACTTCAAATAGATCATTGACCTAAACTCTGATTTAGATCTAGTCTTTCTTGTTTGTAATAAAGAGACTAACATTATTTATTACCAATGATTTTAGAAATATATTGCTTCATGAAAGAGAAATTTCTAACTCAGTAACAAGACTGACGGCTATACACACACCACACACACACACACACACACACACACACACACACACACACACATATATATATATATATATATATATATGCACATACACACACATATATACACACATGAACACATACACACATACGCATATATATATATATACACATACATATACACACAAATATAAATATAAACAAACATACATACATATACAAACACAAACATATATATACACATACACACACATACACACATATACACACACAAAGATAGATATATACACACATACACACATATACACACATAAACATATATACATATATATATATACACATACACACATATATACACACACAAACATATATATATATATACATATACATACACACATATATACACACATATACATATATACACATATATACACACACACAAACATATATATATATATATACACATACACACATATATACACACATATATATATATATACACACATACACACATATATATATATACACACACATACACACACATATATACACACATACACACACACACACACACACATATATATATATATTATATATATATAATTATATATATATATATATATATAACTTTGTTTAAAAATGATATAAGTAAGAAACTGATATGTTTTGTTACCATTGATTTCATTATTTCTTAACATTGAGAGAGAGAGAGAAGAGGAGAGAAGAGAGAGAGAGAGAGAGAGAGAGAGAGAGAGAGAGAGAGAGAGAGAGACTTAAATCAAGATTATTATTATACTTTTTGCATTATGAACTATCTAAACTCTATATAAGGCATTAGTAAACAAGTAAGCATTTTTAGTAATGCATATTATATATACAACCGTTCGCGTAGAGAGCCATGATCACCCAAGTTCTCACAACAGATATTTATTTTTAATCCTCTGCGTGCCGTTGCAAAGGTGGAGATTCTGTCTTGGCAGGCTTAGATTTACACAGCGGACTTCAACTTGGATTCTTAATACGGCTGACTTAATTTTGGCGCTTGTGATATAACTTGGAAAATATCATCAGAATAGACTGCGGTTCGATGAAGAGACAATCAGCGTCCATTTCGGGGACTGGCAGGTTGCCTCTGTTTTGATGAATCATCTGTGTAGAAGCAAAGTCAGAAAATGGAACAAAGCAAACATTTTTATAAAATTCGAAAAGTTTTATTACTTTTCTTTTACTTTTTAGAATCTGTGAATATGTGAACTTGTCAGGTTTATTGTCTTTAACTGGCATCAGAAAATCATCTTTAAACCATCCTCCCTCGGAGTGTCCTGGGTATGATTTTAAGCTGCATTTAATAGGAAATCTCTAATTATTGAGCTTTGAGAGTGTCGAGTACTCCTTCATTCTCATTACTCTCAGTCCACTCTGACGCGGAGTGCAGACCTGTTAGGAGAATATCAATGAGTCAAAAATAAAAAATAAATAGTTTAAAATAATGTGTTTAGGAAAATGGAATACCCATCAAGAATAAGTCTTCCATTTCTTTCTTTATAATAGAAACGAAATCGGTCCATTATTTAGCTGAGGTGACGACACTCATAAGAAATAAGAATTTCTGAATTTTCTATGTTAAAGTTAGGCGCTCCCCAAAATTTGAGCTTCCAATTCCTAAAGTTGGCGGAGTTATGTTGATTTTTAGCTCTCCAAATTTGGTTGGGTTTGCGAAAAATGGCAACTTTTTGGAATCTATTTTCGTCTGTAAAATGAATTCTAGAGCTTCCCTACTCCTAAAAGCATTTTTGCCCCAAAAATGCTATCACAAAAGTCTTAAACTTAACCAGTTTAAGTTAATGATGATTTCTGATTTTTCATAGCAAGATCAATATCCTAATGTGGCACTGCATCTATGACAATTTTTTTCTATTATTTCACATATATTCAATATTATTTGTACCAAAAAGATAGTTTGGATTTTGCTCAGAACCGAAGCTACAACTTCAGTTAAAATTTTGCAAATCAGAAATCATTGATAATTTAAAACTGGTTAACTTTAATACTAGCATTTTTGGATTCCCTAGGTTAAAATGCTTTTATAACTTAAATTTTAGGAGTAGGGAAGCTCTAGATCTCATTTTACAGACACAAATAGGTTACAATAGGTTTTTCGCGACGCCCCTCAATTTTGGAGAGCTAGAAATTGACATAACTCCGGAATAACTTTGGAATTTGCTAACTTTATCATAATCCACAATTAGACAAAGGGGGGGGGTGACATAGCCTGGATGATTTGAAATGGAATTAACCCTGCCTCTGTTTTGATGTAATCATCTGTGTAGAAGCAAAGTCAGAAATGGAACAAAGCAAACATTTTTATAAATTCGAAAAGTTTTTATTACTTTTCTTTTACTTTTTAGAATCTGTGAATATGTGAACTTAGTCAGGTTTATTGTCTTTAACTGCATCAGAAAATCATCTTTAACCCATCCTCCCTCGGAGTGTCCTGGGTATGATTTTAAGCTGCATTTAATAGGAAATCTCTAATTATGGAGCTTTGGAGAGTGTCGAGTACCCGTTCATTCTCATTACTCTCAAGTCCACTCTGACCCGGAGTGACAGTACCTGTTAGGAGCATATCTATGAGTGAAAAAGAAAAAAAAATAGTTTAAATAGTTAAATAGGTGGGTGACATAGCCTGGATGATTTGAAATGGAATTAACCATCTGCGGAAAAACAACACCAGATTATCAAGATTTACATTATACATTTCATTTTAGACGGTCTGATTTTTAACCACAGGCTGCTGCAAGATGATAACGGTCGGAAGATTAAGGAAACAAGCGTATTAATGTATTGATCGGAAAAAAACCCAACACACTGATATTCTAAAATGCCCAATGTAACTTGTGTATTATTAAAACTTCAAATACCAATCAAACAGTATTTACAAGTCATAAAACAAATCACACAGAGTACAGTACTAAATCAGATGGAAAAACATAAAACGAATGAGCAGAAAAAAATTTTATCTAAAATTATTAAGAGCATGTGATGCATACACAAAAGTGAGAATATATTTTTATATACATTTGTTTCAAAGCTGATGTATTTGAGTATTGAAATCTTTGTCAGAGTCCTTCCTATCTTTATTCTTTGACTGCTGCAAACTCAATGCCTAGCGGAGATTGCAGTCACAAAACTTTCGTGGCAGATCCTTTTTGGACTACCAGAATTCTTAAATCATATATATATATATATTTACCAACCCCTCCGCACGAGTACGATGTGATAATAAGTTAATTTCTTTCAGTGGAGTTTAACAGGTTTGAATTCAGAGTTTTTCTTTTTCCTAGATTAGTTGCCGAACCAAGTTAAAGAGCCCAGTTCACCCTACTAATTAACCATCGCTGGAGAGAGAGAGAGAGAGAGAGAGAGAGAGAGAGAGAGAGAGAGAGAGAGAGAGAGAGAGAGAGAGAGGAACAGACAGACAGACAGACAGACAAACAATCTTTAAATCGGACTCAGAAGACACCTATGGTACCCATTCCATCAAGGCTTTTATTTTATTTTGCATTGTAGCGATTGACTACAGAGATTGAACTCGCCCCCTCCTGATGGTGAGTGGCGGCTCATAATTTAAAGAAAACACACCCCGAGCTACGAGACTGTGTTTGCGCGTATTCAAATTTCGCACAGATCGGACAGCTTTAATCTTAATTGGCTGGGATGTAAGATCTTTGTGAGTGCAGTGGTCTGTCAATTATTATTTAAGGCCTACATTCCCATGCTACAGGGCAGTTGTGTTTCATCTTCCTAACCAGAACAGAGACGTACGTTGGACTAGAAACCAGTGAACATTTGTGTTGAACTAGAAACCAGTAAACAGTGGCAATTTTATCAACGACAGTGATTACCGTGGTTGCTTTCGTTCGTCACTTCACACCTTTATTTCGAAATAATAGACTTATTTCGCATATCGATTTACATATTCAATTTTTATGTTTATATTTTTGAAAAATCATTCTGTTGTGAATATTCAGCTATAGATATTCTTGCCGAGATGTTAATTTTATATTTTCTAATTTAGACAATATGTCCTAAATAATTACTGATAGGGAAAAAAACCAAAAAACCAAACAGAAACCGGATTAGATTTATAAAAAAAATCTAACTAGTTTTTCTTCATTTGTATACATAATTATGAATTATATTCAGTCGTTTCTATTCATCTCTATTCGACTATATATTTCTATTCATCTATATACATAACCATGAATTATATCCGGGCGTGTCTACTCATCGGTATTCGACCATAGACAAATAATTTTCATTTATATATATATATATATATATATATATATATATATAATTATATAATAGAGAGTGAGTAAAAAAAAATGTGTTTATTTGATATGGCTTTTAGCCGACAATTTTTGGAGGATATGAGCTTAATTGAAGTCATATCTAATTTAGAAAATTAATTATTTAATAATTAATGAATTTAGGCAGACATATATGTTCAAATGTAAGGCTAAACAATTTGACATTTTCTCGATTTGTTTAGCCTTACATTTGAACATATATACCCGCCTAAATTCATTAATTATTAACTAATTAATTTTCAAAATTAGATATGATTTCAATTAAGCACCACACACACACACACACACACATATATATATATATATATATATATATATATATATATATATAACATCCAAAAATCTTATTCACTTCGCCGAAGGGCATACGGTTTGTTTGTTGTTATTATTCTCTCAAAAACGCCCCCCTGACCTATTATGGTAGAGGCGTGTAGTATCATTTGACAAGCTCAATTTCGCTAAGGATTGTTAGCTGTGTACTGTGGTCCAGGCGATATAGTGGTTCACTATGCTCGCTGAGGTCCCGGTTTCGATTTCTGTCGGAGGGAAATCGTTAGTATATGTCGCTGATGAGACTTAATAAAGTCGAAACAGTCTGTACGACATTCTACACACCGAGCGATCCTTTGCCGGGATTACACTTGTCAATTTCATTTTCTATAAGAAAAAGTATCGAATTTATGCGATACATGCGTTGTAAGTGCCTTCAAGTAAAAATTTAATATATATATATATATATATATATATATATATATATAATCATTAAGCATATTCAATCGGGTCTCTTCTGTCTTCGACCATAGAAATATTTTTGTTCATTCATATACATTGTTATGAACTATAGATCGGCTCTACTTATCTGTATAGAATCACATACATATATTTAGGTTCATTTATATCGATAATCATGAACTATATTCAATCGTATCTATTCATCTGTATTATTATGAAATATTTCAAGTGTTACAAAAATAGAGTTAAGACATTTGCTAGAGAAAATCATTTTCCTTTAATTAGAGCCAGTTCTAACGCCGACATTTTAAATCTTTAATTCTGTCAGAAAACACCAAAAACGTTATAAATTATCTTTAGAGACGTTTATTGAGAAACGGAGACAAACATGAATAGATTTTATTTTTGCTAGCGATTATAATCATCATTGCTAATGAATTTATTTTAATTGAAAATGGATTATTGATATTAAAACTTAATTTTGCTAAACAAGTAACTTATTCCTTTTTATGTCTTTTTTTGTTTTAAATTTGATATTTTTCTTAGCTGATCAAAGTCAGATCGTTTTATTATTAACTCTGAAGGAATTTAAAGAGAAATGACCTACTTAATGAAAAAACTGTCTGCCTTTTAAAAGTTGAGTGACAAACGAAAATTTGTTGAGATATTATCAAGATTTAAAAGCTGAAGCAATTTAAATTTGCTGTCACCGACTCTCATCAGCATTTTCTGGAGTAAAACAAACATTGAATAATTTATATATCACACGTACAAGCATGGTGCTTTTCATATTAGGCCAGCTTCTTCCACTACACCAAAAATGTTCACAATGTAATTTTATTTATGCCATGGTAACTATAATTTTAAAAATAATTTTGTAAAAAAATTAGATGGTTGAAAGTTTTTCCGGTAATATTAGTACATTGGATAGATACAGTTATTGTCGGACTCAATCGTACACACACATGCACATATATATGTGCGTGTGTGTGTATTTGTGTGTGTGTGTGTGTGTGTGTGTGTGTGTGTGTGTGTGCCTAAGTTTTCGTAACGTAAACACATAATCACCGTTGCTTGGTTACTCAGTTTCTAGACAGTAAAATCTTTATTATACATTAGATGCGGCTACCCACCGTCGCCGGGGTAGATGTGGGTGCAAAAAATAACAACAGTGTATTGATTTGTTTACTTTTGAGATTTACAAATGCTGGACATTTTTAAGTAGAAATTCATTGATATTTCTATGCATATTTTCATTTTTAAATATCTTCCGAGTATAAATCAAATCTTAATAATGTATATATATATATATATATATATATATATATATATATATATATATATATATATATTCACTTTGTCGTTAAGTGTTTTATTCTCGTAGTTTCATCCGGACCTACATACACACAAACTACCCTTTATATACATATATATATATATATATATATTGTATAGACAAAAACATACATTTTACCATAGAACACCCTGACTGCACAGGAGCGTTATCACTGTTGGATTTCCGGCTTAAAATACTAGATAAGGGTGGAATCCACACCGAATTCTACAAAAAACCGGCCAGCAGGGACTTGTTCGTCCACCACAAATCGGCCCTTCCCCTTGGTGCAAAGACCGGATACATAAAGAACGAACTTACCCGTATCCGGAACAAATGCAGCAGGAGGCAGGACCAGATCACACACACCACACACTTCATGTCCATACTGAAGGCCAACGGTTACCCCACTTCAGTCACAAAGCGACTGAAACCAACAGAAGGCCGAAAAAGCCACATCACTTCTAACACCTGCTTTCTAAGGCTACCACATTTCAACGAGAGTATAACCGCAGCAATACGCAAGGCGATCCGGAAGGAAGGCCTGGACATACAACTCGCCCATTACGGACCTTCACTTCGGAGACAACTCTCCAAGAACCAACATAGGTACACCAATAATTGCACACTGGCGAACTGCCCTATCCGCGACACAGGTATGTGCCATGAATTTAATGTAGTATACCGCACACAATGCGAAAAATGCAACCACTTCTACATAGGCAGCACCACCAGACATCTACACATTAGGATCAAAGAACACTTACACACACAAGCATCCACATTCCGCAAACACTTAATTAAGTGCAACAACACGGAGAGAAGCATCACAGTCAAAATAGAGGCCAAAGAAAGAAATCTGGGTAATCTCCGAATTAAAGAGGCATTATTAATAGCTAAACTGCACCCAGAGATCAATAACAGAACCGAACTCAGCGCAGAGTTCATAATACAATAAACCCACAATCAACGCGCACACATACATGTATATGCACTCACACACATACAACATACACCCACTTATGCAATAGAGAATTTATAACGCAACGAATCTACTATGAGATGACAAACGAAAAAACACGCACCCACACCCACAGACCAGTATACACACACTCGAGCTAATGCACTAGTCTTTTAACAAATATGATTTACTCTGATCACTGATATATTTGACTAGATAATTGACTTTACATTAAAGAATATGAATTCCCTTGCTAATCTCCTAATAATTAATTCATGTGACCAGGCCGTGTAACCTCCTAAAACTCAACCCAGCACACACTAGAAATACTTTTACAAGAACATAACAAGTAAGAGATTAAATATATATATGTATAATAATAATAATAATAATAATAATAATAATAATAATAATAATAGAAAAATAAATAAATAAAACAATTCATAAAATAAATAGACAAATGGATATATACTAAAAACGAATAAATAAATAAAATAAAACTAAAAAATATATATAATATATATAAAAAATAACTAATAATATAAATAAATAAATAAACAGTAAAATAAAAAGTAAAAAAAAAAAATAATTTGAAATGAAATAAGACAAATATAATGCTAAAAAAAAAAAAAAACAAAGCAGAATAGAATCTAGCTGACCCTTTAATCGCAATTTTTAATAAAATTAAGTTCATTCTAAGCTCCTAAAACAAACACACACACACACACACACACACACACACACACACACATATATATAATATATTAATGTACATGTACAAAGCACACACACTATAAATAACACACACATACATTAATGTACAGGAAATAGGCATACACGCCCACATATAACACACACACACACACACACACACACACACACACACACACACACACTCATGGTGTTAGGACTGACCAGATACGCCGCCTGATAGGCAGTAAATCCACACACCCGCACCCATAAACAATCAAGCAATATCTGGAATGTTAGTCTCAGACACATAGCAATAAAAAAGAGATCAGATGATCCTGTTAATAAGCAAACAAACAAAAAAAAAAAAAATAAATAAATAAATAAATAAATAAAATAAAATAAAAATAAAACCTTGCTTAGAGGCGATACAAATCTGGAATAGTAATAAAATAAAATAAAAATAAATGATCAGACACACATACATAAGCACCACGCACACACACATACGCTTACATTTACACACACAAGCACGCGCACACACACACTTACACACACAAACACACACATAAGCAAGCACCCCAACCATACACATACACACACTGAATTTGGAAGACCCAAGGCAGAACGAATGTAGCAGCCGCTAAGACAACTTCAGTTCCAGTATTCTTCTGAGGATGGGAATCTCTTCCCGAAATATTGAGAAATAAATGACAGGTTAACAAAAAACATCATAGTTACCTTCTTTTTTCTTTACACTCGCATTGTGACAGCCTTCAAAACCAACCAACAAACCAATATATACACAATGCTTCAAGCAAATTACAAAACCCTTTTATATATATATATATATATATATATATATATATATATATATATATATATATATATAAGATTTCCTCCCTTTGTTTCTTCCCTTCTTTATTATTCAAGTTCATATAATTTTATATGTCTTTTTTTCTTTCTTATTCTGTTTGTTTTTCTTTAACCCTTTCCAACATTTTATTCATGCACGGGTTGGGGGTGGGGATAGAAGGAAGAATAAATAACAACAGAACAGGAAGTTATCATTCATCGATATTGATGAAGCTTTATTCATAGTTGTAGCAAAGGACACACACCCACCCCACTATATATATATATATATATATATATATATATATATATATATAATCTAGAAGTCACACGCACAGTACTGTGATACAGACACGCGCCCACACCCATACAGTATATGTAAACACACACATACATATACATGTATACACACACATACACACACACCCACACAGTATATATAAACACACACATACATATACATGTATACACACACATACACACACACCCACACAGTATATATAAACACACACATACATATACATGTATACACATACAGTCATATACATTTATACACATACAGTCATACACACAACGCCCATGAACCCCTCCCTCACATATATAGGAGCATCCAAAAAACAAACTTACCTCAGAGAGGTTCTTCACAGAACGAATGAACATGCTACTATCAAACACACTTGCCTACCCGGATTTTAACAGCATGTTAAACCCACTATAACACTTGAAAATTTATAACTCTTCTATAATGCTCCCTTTCTAATAATGTATCAACAATTTCTTCAAATAATAAATTTTCTCCTGAAGATGACCGAAGGTCGAAACTAGTTGAGATTAAACAAAATACAAGAATATTCCTGATTGTCTTAATAATAATTTTGTTCACACTATAAATATATATATATATTATATATATATATATATATGTGTGTGTGTGTGTGTGTGTGTGTGTGTGTGTGTGTGTGCGCGTGTGTGTGTGTGTGTGTGTTGTGCGTGTGTTGTTTGTGTGTTGGCATCCATCCGTTTACTAAAACGATGGCGTTCTGTCCACTTTTTTAGCATAGACAGTCAAAATTACATGGTGACTGTCAGTTTCTCGCCTATGTGATCAAGCTCTGGCCAACGAAACCTACTGAGACCGATTTGATCAATTCCAACATTTTCTTAATATACCTTATATTACTATTTTGAAGATGTCACTGTTTTGACAACTTAGTCGTAGAATTTTCTTCAAATTTATTGGTACCATTGGTCAATTCTAAACACTAGATGGATTTCTATATTCGAAATTGTTATCTGTTATTTTCAAATCGTAATGTCTTCTGTCAAAGGACTGGCACATCACAGACTTTAGAAATGAAAAAATATCAGTACTTCATATCTTCTATTTCCTATGGCTTTTCCTTTTCTTTCTTCACTTCCGAATGTTTTTATTTATTTTTTTATTCAGAAATAGTGTGTTAGCGAAAAAACCTGAATACACACCCAATAAAAAGAGCCTTTTGAATAGTAAATCCTGACAGCATAAGAGAAGAAATCTATTGTTCACTTGAAAGCTGCGGACTTCTTCCCGAGGAAAATATATTGCATTTTCTCTAAGGAAATAGAATATATATATATATATATATATATATATATATATATATATATATATATATATATATATATATATATATTAAATCGATGATGAATATTAAGGGCTTCAATAAATAAATACATAGATATGACACCTCACAAACTGATAGGAATGGAGACAGTGTTTCTAACCATCCTTTATTTAGGTTGAAGATTTGGGAGCTTTTACTGTGAATTCTCGCAATAAATCGTAATTTGGTCCAACGCGGTCGACTGATCACAGACAGGCAGCAGCAGATTGCAACGAATTTCACTGACGCAGACCCTAATCGAGCAACATCGGGAATCAAAACTTTAAAATGAAATGTTGGCTCATACTAGAGCTGAACAAGACACAAATTAAACAACACACTAATTTAACAAAATATAAACTTCTAAACACCTAGTCTAACGAGTTACATACTCATTGACCGCCCAACAGAACATCTCCTTTTTATGCCTACAGTCAAAATACTGTTTAAATCAAAGGTTCAACACACAGTGGTCTGTGACTATCAAAATCTGGAAATTCATATATAATTTCTGATCTACTCGAGATGGGATTGTCAATGAGAGCTCATTAGAAGCGTATTTTAAAGGTGTTTTTAAGGAGGAAGCTCTAATTAAAAGTTCTACCTCAAAGATAATTATGCACTGCAACATATCATTGTTTTATTGTTTAGTCATGTTACATATTTATTTTTACATATAATTCATTTTTGGACTTTGATTTCACAATTTAAAAAATAATTGTAGACATTTGCTATTTCTTTACATATAATAAAACTTAGAATTATGTTTTTGTTTTCAGTTTTAATAATTATAGCAAATTTTATTTAAATTTTTTCACAAAATACTATAAAAATGGGTGTTTTTAATGAAAACAGAATTAAAAAATAAAGTATTTATGGTGTGTTGGTCTGGGTCCGAATTACAATATTTGGGCATTTTTGGTCCAAAATCACTATCTAGGGAATAAACTGGCTAAAATGGTTATCTGCGAGTGATTAAGGGCTCGTTAATTTTTAGGGGATCTGGGCCTGAATTACACATTTCTTTTAGATTTTCTTCTGTAATGTGACTATTTTTTGGTCCAAGAGACATTCTATGTAGATTTTAAAGAAGTAAGCAAACAATTTACAATTTCTATGGATGAGGATATGATAATAATCCGATTTTTTTCCAGGCAGATATGCACATATAAGGCAGCATTTCTTTTTCAATTTCAATGCCCCAATGCTAAATATTGATTTTCTGAAGATGCTAAAGACCAGATCTTATGAAAATATTTATTTCAAATCCCATGAATATCTACTTTTAGAAGATATGTGTATCAAATCCGGCTTATAGCAGTTGAAAATCTTCACCACAATATATTGAATTCCGACCCCAAAATGGTCAATTTTTGTCCATATATCCACCGAATTTTTTTTTTTTTTTTTTTATGAGTGTCCTCATATCAGCTAAATAATGGACCATTCCGTTTATAGGATAAAAAAGAAAAAGATTTTTAAAAAAGAAAAAAAATGCTGTACAGAAAAGATATAAGAAGAAAAACAGAAAGAAAGAGTGTATGGGAAAGATAGAGAGAGTGGGTACACGCGCAAAGCGATAACGCTAATCTGTTTCAATTGAACATAATAAAAAGATGAAAAGAAGGAAAGAAAGAAAAATATACCTTTGGTAATACTGACTTAATCTGTGTAAGTATCGCTCAAATTAAGTCTTTACATCTTAATACAAATATTTGTTTTTGTACAAAATATATAACGATTATTTTGCAGGAATCATTTTAGGGCTCATTCAGTCTTTGGATTAAAAGAAATGTCTATTTTCAATTTATGTTAAAATCTTTTCTCATAGATTCTGATGCGTAGAATACATTGATGCAGAAAAACGTGCTCAATTCGGAGATTTGGCGAAGATTTGAGCCCTGATAGTTGGATTCATACCTTTCCCAAGGGTATTAGTGTTATGTGAAATGCAAATAGCCTCATCCAGGATTTGAACTTGTGTCGTCATGTCCATTTCCTATGACAGTACCCATTACACCACACTACTCCATATGTTCAATGTTCATGATATAGATCAATTTAAGTAGAAGTAACACTAGTAGGTAGTGTACCAGTAAATGACTAAATGATAGGTTGAGTGTACAGATACTACACTTGTATCTTAAGTTATAGACAGATGAACAAAGAGACTAACAGAATAAGTTACAATATTCATAATATAGATCTTCTTTTTTTTAAATCTAAGGTAAGACATTATTTTATGTATAAAACACATTTTATCCTTATCTACAATGCAACACCCTAATTCTATATGCAAAAGGCTTTGAATATAGTTTTTTTTTTTATAAATAATGCCTGAAAATAACCAATTTAATAACATTTTAAAGTGTCGATTTTATATAATTTTCTGATGGATTTCGATGCGTAGAATAACATAGTAAAAGATAATGGAATTCTGTTAAGAATTGACGGAGATATGGGGCTTTTTCAGGCATTATAAGTCTACCTATTTTCGTGAAAATTTAAGTTGTTGAATTTATTTTATTTTCTTATAGATTCTGATGCATAGAATTCATTGATGCAGAAGAAAGTGCTCAAACATGTTGAATTGAGTACTTAAAGGTGTTCAAGTTTTCCTCAAAATTAACAAATTTCTTTCGACGAATAAGATGATTAGTTTCTTGTTTGTTTTACGGCATATCAACCCTTTGCTGGTCATTTAATGCCGGATCAAGTCATTTTGATAAATAAAAGACTCTGGTTGCTTACAGTGGTCATCCAATTAAGTATGGAACAGGCTCATTAGCGCAAAATGACACGTAGGCAGCCTGGTCCAAGATTTGACCTCGGGTCACTGATTAAATTTCCTAAGACGATCATCAGAACAAAAAGCGCACCTTCAATTTGTATGTATATATCAGTGATCTACAAAAATAGCACATCACCTTCAGATTCTTAATCTTGCTATTCACTTAAAATGCTTTAACTTATTTCAATGAGTCCAATTTTCAAATGAATTATAAGATTTTAGAGGTTGAATCGTCATTTTTTAATCTAAAAGTACTTACGGTATTCGAAGGTTTTTTTTTTATTTCCCCGGAGTTGTTGGAAAAATTGTCGGACAAAGAAGAACAAACACAAAAGTAAAATTCATACACTTGTATTACAAAATTTACAAGGGTTACAAAATTACAAGGGTTTACAACAAAGGTTTAACAACAAGGGTTTAACAACAAGGGTTTAACAACAAAAGGGTTTGCAAATTAAATGGAATTCGCGACCATGACTTATCTGTTTAAGGAGAGTTCTTGGTGTCGTGGTGATAAAGGTGTTCTGTCGTTGATAGGAAAATGGCTCTAAGAAGCTTCGGGTCGTTTCTCGTTCTTCAGTCAGTATGCTATTATACCAGCCTGAGATAACGTTTGCTGGTATAATGCCTTAGAAGTGAGCTGGTTATGTGTGTCATGTTCAAGTAGATTATTCAGTTCTCAGTATGCTATTATAACAGCCAGTTACAGTATGCTGAAATAAAGCCTTAGAAAATTTGTTGATAAGTACGTCCTTACCGGACGAGGGCCAACAGACAAGTGCTCGAGTTTTGATCCTGGCGCCAATATCCCATTGACGATTTGTCCCCCTAGTGGCAGGGGAAGATAATTCACATGGAATTTCCGACAAATCTTCTAAATTCTGATATAACAGATATAACTATTAATAATTATTATCATCTTTCACTCATAAATATAGATATTAATATGGATCACTGTTGCAACAGAGTTGATTGATGTCAAGTTAATTAATCTTTTTGTCATTCATATTTTATCGCTAAAGTTCAGCTGAAATAATTTGATTTGAATTGATTGATTGATTTTTACAGGCATTTCAACCCGTCTAAGGTTAATTAGTACTGTTGCATACTGACGTTTTCACCGTACCATTTCAATATAATGTTGTATACCCTTTTCTTACTTCTTACTTCTAGTCTTCTTTTCTTCTGGCCGGCTTTGCTATTCTGATCGTCTATCATCTTGGTCTGGTCTCTTCTAAAGTCTGGAAATTCTTGGGACTTCGGCGTCTGGTTTCTGTTGGGGATTTCTCCTTATCAGAAGCCCTGTGTCATTGTTTAGTTTTTAGTAATAACACAAGATTTGCTTTTGTTACTTTATGTAAATCACAACAAGACATAACTTAACGCGCGTATGCAGAGTTACAGTTTTAGACAGAGCATCAGGCCGACTGCTCTGTCTGACGTCTAACTGCAAACTGGGACTCTAAAAAGTCCCACGTGACTTCACATATTTGGCGCTTCTGTAATTTTCCATACAAGGACCCGGCCATGTATGAAAGGTTCATCCCCTCAGAATTACAGGGATTGACAATAATCTTATGCAACCGCATATATTATGTAACAGTACATTGGATATATACAGTTGTTGTCGGACTCAATCATACGCACTCATGTACATGTATACCCCGGAATTAGGGATTCGTGTGAAGTTTACGTTTAGATTTAGATTTTTTTTTTAGTCTAGCAGGAATCGGTACTTTTAACGTGACTTGACCGTAATAGGATACGATGAATAACTCGAAAGTGAAAGTAACAACAAGAGAACACTATCTAGCTCGAACATGTGTTGGATTCCGATATACAAATTCTGAACTCTTAGCTTACTTTAAGACGCTCACAGCAGCTCTTTCACCACGCCCAAGCAAGGTGACAAAACTGATGGTTAGTTCATTTTAATTAAACAGAAGAACTCAGATTACAATATTAGGGCCAGGTTAGCTGTCGGTAGAGCGTTCGGCTAGAAACAACAGGGTTCCTAGTTCGAAACCCGCCCTCGCCAACTCAGCGTATGAGAAGCACAGGGATCTGTGATGTAAAGGAAGAAGCTGATGGTAAGTGTGGCGCTCCACCCCAGAGGCAAAAACGATCTCCCAGCGCTAGTGAAAAGGGGATAGATTCCCTCGCTGATTGCTTGATACCGACTTTGGGCCACCCGACGACTTTTATTTGAATAGAATGAGTTCTGAGGTGAAAGAATAGATAGTGAACTTTAAAATATCCTATCATACAGGTTGACAAATACTAATAAACTTTGATACAGCCATAGGGTGGGGGGAATTTGGTCGGCAAAGTGTTAAGTAGACTAGAAAAATAAATAGAAAATGTAGCAAATGTAACTTACAAAGTAAGTAAATCCACAGAAAGAGGATACTTAAAACCGTGAAGAGGAATATAGGTAAAAGGTATTATCATCAATAGAAAAATACATATGGCCTGCCTATCATCTCTGGGGTGTAATGCCTTTTGCATAGTCAATAATTTTCTTGTCTTTTGGTCTATCTGTCAGAGTTCCTCTCTTGTCCATTTTAAGAATGGCCCAAAGTATCTTATAATGAGGAGTGCCCTGGTATTTATTCCCTTGATGAGATTTCTGCAGCAGAGCTTGGTTTTTAGAATTTTTCCTAGGTATTATTTTTTAACTTTTACTTTCATATCTCTTTGTTTGATGGTGTCCGTTTCTAATATTCCTTAGTATTTGCTATTCTCCTTTTCTTCAAGTATTCTTATATTTTCCTGATTTGGTAATTGTATTCCGTCCATTGTGCCTCTTTCTCCATTTTACATCCCTAACATGACACATTTCTCAATGACGAAGCAAGAATTGAAGACAAACTAAAGTATTTCTCTCTAACCTGGATGTTATGAAAATGTGTGTCAATGTGAGCAGTAAGTAAAACACTCAACAAGAATTCTCAAAAGAAGACGTTTTTTTGTTTACGGCATATCAACCTCAGTGGGTCATTTAATGCCGATAAAGTTTTGAAATAAATCAATTCTTAATGGATAATACAATTTTTATAATACATTTTTCTATTTAACCCATAGATGGGACCCTAACAGGTACTACCACACGGTCAGAGTGGACCAGGGAGCAATGGTGATGAATGGGGTGCTCCACATTCCCCAAACCTCCAAAACTGGAACCTCACCATCAGATAGAGTTTAACGTCATTCCAGACATGTAGACCCGTAGCCACCGCCTTCTTCACCCATATGATAAAAAGGTTGGGATTTGCCATAAGGGCAATCGGGTTGGAAAAATCATATAGGTGCTAGGGCTTGACGTAGCCGATTGATCGGAGGGGCCTCTCCGACCGCTCGTCTAGCCCAAGATAGGGCCAAAGTGGAGTATTGCATGTCATGAACTGCTCAGCCACCTGGGTTCTATCCTTAAGCATCACGGGTCCCCCCCACGGCCAACAGGTGGCCCCATTGGGGGAGTCTTACCCCTCTGCAGAGGTGCAGTCGGTACATTCTAACACCTCAGCCGACAGGGCGGTCAAAAGAAGAGTACATAAACAAGGATTTCTATAAATACCATCACTGAACCCTGAATATCGATTATCATCACCGAAAATTTAATACGAAAGGAAAAAAAGAGAGATTTACATGACAAAGAAAAAGTGTCACTTAAGAAAAGTACTGCAGTAACAAAAGAGCTGTAAAGGTCCCTAAGACATTTGTGTCAGAAAATATAGAAATAGAAATATCCCCACGTGGGTTATGGTTTCCAGAAATAACCTTTTCCCTATTTTACTTCCAAAACTCAACTGAATATAAATATACCAAAATCTTCTGCACTAGAGTATCAGACCGACAGTTCTCAGAAGGCAAAATAAAAAGGTATCCAGCCACGAAATCACAGCACGACAATAAATAAGTTTTATCCTCCAAGGAATTTCACGGCTGACAACCAATTAAGCACTTTAAAAAGAATACTAAATCATTTACGTACACTGTCCAAATACAAAGCCTAATACTCAGACAACACATATTTTGTAAGCTGTTAGTTGGTTGGTTGGATGGATTTTACGGCATATCAACCAATTAGGTCATTTTATGCCGAATACGTTTTTGTTTTATTAATTTTTCCTTGATACTAAAAATAACTTAATACTCAATACTTATTATTTTGTATTTTTCGGACTATTGAACTCATATTCATTGTTATTTGTATAACGTTTAAGTCGATGTGGCCCCCGGCCTTCTTCAGGATTTTCTTGTCGGACTCGGGAACCTTTTCGGACTCGGGAACATTCTCTTCGTAATCGGGAGCCATCACGGAACTTTGAACCTAACCCTTTATTCAGTCCGCCGGGGTATCCTGTTCTCATTCCACTAACCATAGCTGAGGTACGACGAAGATGAGGTCAATAGTCCGAATAATACAAATAATACTAATTATCAAGCCCCCAAAAATTCAGAGAAATAACATTTATGCAAATTCATTTTTTTATTTAACCCAGAGATGGAACCCAAACAGGTACTACCGCTCCAAACAGATATCTTTTAGCATAATATTTAATATTGTTTTTCTATTACTATACCTCATATTATATATATATATATATATATATATATATATATAATATATATATATATAATTGGTAAGAAAAAAGGCTTAAAAATCGTCATTTGTGTTATATATCTATTTCTGCCCTAGCTATGAAAGCGTACTCCACACTCCCAGAGTTCCAGAATTGGAAATTCGCTATTACAACCAGTTAAACGTGATACCCAGGACACAGTAATTTATTGTTTACTAGCAGCGGCTACCCGGCGTCATCTGAGTAGAGGGGGATTTTTTAAAGTTAGTCCCACAGATTCATTATTACTGAGAGCGATGGTGATGAAGAGGTACATCACATTGCTTAGAGTTACAGAATTGGAACTTCCCCATCAGATAGAGTTTAACGTCATACCCAGGACAGTAAGACCCGCAGCTACTGCCTTCTAGCACATATATGATAAAAGGGTTGGGGCTTGCCATAAGGGCATGAGGATTGGGACGTGCCCAGTCAATTGATCGGAAGGGGCCTCTCAAATCTCCAGTCTAGCTTAAGTAAGGGCCAAATGTAAGCTGCAATCATAGACAAGATTGCATTTCATATAAGCCTAATACCTTTGGGAAAGGTATGCATCCACATATTCTCCCTGCAGATATGGGTAAATAGTAGAGCGACCTGGGTACTTTAAGCCTGGTAAGGAAACTGGGTAACGAGAAGGAATACTCTATATTCAAGTCCCTTAAACTACACTTGAGAAATTGACCACTAGTCTCATCCTACCCGATCGGAGGGGTTCGTAAATACATATATTTTCTAAGTTGTTGCTCATGAATAAAAATTGATATATTTAAGCCAAGGTCTGTTTTAACTCAAATCCCTGTTGTTCATTTTTCTGTTTCCTTGTTTTATTTATAATGAATTTCAGCATTTATCACGGCAAACAGAAAAAAATCTCTGCTACAATATTGAACAACATTCAGTTACGAATTTGGTTGGCATAATTCACTAATAGACTCACGCTACCCTCGTGATTGAATCAAGCCTGGAAAAGCTTTTGTTCAGAAGCGGAAAAGATAACGAAATTATGAACACATATAAACAACAGAAGAAATAATATATGGATAATTCCACATCAATCATCCAGAAAAAAAAAGTAAAATTGTCACATACCCACTTCAATTTTCCAGGTATGGACTATGTTAACATTAGACAATTCCCAGAATTTAAACTTTCAATTCCAAAAATTCCAAAAATTTCCGTAGTTATGTCGATTTTTAGCTCTCCAAATTTGGTGGGGGTTGTCGAAAAATGGCGACTTTTTATAATATGTTTTTGTCTGGAATCGGGATGTTGATCTTGCTAGGAAAAAATATAGAAATCATCAATAACTTAAAATTGGTTGATTTTGAAACTTTTTGATAAGTTTTGGATTTCATGGGCATTTATAAACCAATCTTTAGTAGAAGGGAAGCTCTAGAACTAATTCTACAGCCAAAACAGATTCCAAAAATCACCATTTATCTGAAGCCTTTAATTTAAGCTGGATCAAATCGGTCAACTGCTAACAAGGTATATCGATAAAACAGTCAAAAGGGGAGGAAAATGGATTGAATACGAAAATCCAAAACTTCAAGGAGAAGCTAAACTCTAAGAGATGAAAATACATGCGCGTAAGGTTCTTGTAGTTTGGTGCACACGCACAAATTCTTTCAAAACTTTCCCAACATCAGCACCATGCACTACTGGTTGAAAATAGTCAATGGAAAATGTATACAGAACGCATTTAAGACCGTTTGGTAATTGTCTTGAAATCAATTGTAAATTGGACTTTTAGCAAACAAGACCTATAACGAGGCTTACAAGGAAAACTATTTATAGCACACTCTTTATCAACAAGGATTTCAAGGAATACTACAGACTTTTTGCCACTGAAACTACACTCTTTTCTACCTAGTGTAAGGGCAGTCTCTCTTGTCTGAGGCTTTTGGTGAATCTTCCGTGTCAGGAGACGCTATTTTGGTCACGTGACTCAGGAACGCAAGTAGAGAACGCTCTTCTTCGATGCACTGAACAAGCCTGGACTGCTTGTCATCTCTCTCCAGCAGACACCTATGCACCCAGACGCTACAGCCTCTACTTACAGTAAGTGGTTACCACTTTGTCTATTAACACTATTGTGTATGTTTGGACACTTTGTGACATTAAATAGCCTGGGGAACTTTATTCCCCTAATGTTATAATAAAGTTATATAAATGTAACTAACGCGTTTGTTTGTTTTCCTAACTGAAGTATTCCGCATTGGGTACTTATCCTTTAAGTAGCCAATCTTTTATAAGAACCAGAGTTAACACTATGTGGACACTCTTATACAAGGAATAGTGCAGAGATTCTGACTCAAGTACTATCTTCTGATTTTACACTCTTTTATAACTAGGATTTCAAGGAGTATCTTATGTTACTACACTCTTTTATACCTAGAAGTTCAAGGAACACTACAAGACTTGGATTATTATCTTCTGATACTAAATTCTTTCTGACTATGAATTCATGGAATAGTACAAGACTAGGATTAACCAGCTGAAACAACACTCCAATAACGGCTTGGGATTACCAACAGTAGAACTAAACCCTAAAATTGTGACCAGAATTTTAACATATATAACAAGCCAAACTGATGTTGGATCGGACAAAAATAAATCTAAAGCAATGATTGTTGTCAAAAGTTGAAATTATGTACATTTTTGGATAGATAAATAATGGGGAACATACAAGCCAAGAAGAGTTTACCGCAGGGGACAGACAAGAGGATACACGAAATGCTGACAGCCATATCACGGAATACATAACCATCATTTGGGCAATTTCAATTGAAGGAGTAAGAAAACAAGTTGAAATGATCAATTAAATCATGATTGGAGAGATAACAAGTTACTACCGTCACTAACTCATCAAGACAAAAAAAAATAACATTTAAATGAAAAACAGAGAAAATAAAATAATTAACAAGAATATATTTCAAAAGATAACATCCGCCATTTGAGCCATCTTATTTATACAGGAGTCGTAGTCGGAATGGTCTATTGTCGGTACAAACCGGAAAGCGAGGGAGTCTATACCCTCTTTATTAGTAGAAGAACAATAAGAATGCGTTTTGATATGAGGTGATGCGCCTCACCTACCATTAGAACATCCATTATACCGCACAGATCCAACCCCCATTTGAGCTAATTTATCCAGGAGTAAAGATTGTAAAGTCGGTGGAGTGGCCTATAGTCGGTATCAGCCGGACAGCGAGGAAGTCTCTCCCCTTTTTATTATCATAAGACCAATAAGAATGTTTTGACGTAATACTGGGATAATTGAAACAAAATAGAATATTCGAAAAAATAAATGAAAGAAGTTCTAGCACAATTAAAGGAGGAAAACGAGACGAAATCTAGAGAAATGTGTTATATAGCCGCCTTGTATACACACACACACACACACACACACACACACACATATATATATATATCTATATATATATATTTATATATATATATATAGAGAGAGAGAGAGAGAGAGAGAGAGATAGATAGATAGATTTTTAGATAGATAGATAGATAGAGAGAGAGAGAGAGAGGGAGAGAGAGAGGGAGAGAGAGAGTTCTATTCTTCTTATTAGGAGATGAGAGACATCCGCCGTTAGGCCCTCATAAGATATCATCCATTAATTCTTCCAAAATAGAAGCACCGGTATCATCATGGAACGGTTACAATATTAGCCCAAATGTATTTCGAGCTTTTCGAGCTGTTTTGTATTTTAGAACACTCATCTCTTAATCCTTTTTTGTCTATATTTATAACGAACAAAACTCCTCAAGTCTTGATATTATATTATCTTATTCATTTCTTTGATGTCAGATCAATAAAATCAGACTTGTATGTAAAATCAATTATCTGACAATCAAATTCCATCAGCTGGTTGAAAAATGTGAAAACAGAGGTGAAACGGTTATTCACATAATGAACGAATAACGTAAACTAGCACAAAAGGAACACAGGACTGGCCACAACTGGGTGGGAAAGGTGATCCATTGATAATTGTGCATGAAACTAAATTCTGACCAGACTACTAAATGGTAAATACAGAAACCAGAATCAGTCGTAGAGATTGAGATTGCGTGGATTTTCTTGATACCAGCAGATCAAGTAATCACGACCAGAAAACCAGATCTAGTGTTAATTAACAATTGTCATCTAGTGGATATTTTCATTCTTGGAGACTAAAGCGTCAAAAATGAAAGAAAACGAAAGATAGACAAATACTTGGACCTCGCAAGCGAACTAAAAAAAATTGGAGAGTGAAGTTACCAATCGTAGTAGGTGCAGTTGAAGTTTTGTTTAATTTGTATTTCGATGTTTTAAATAAATATATATCAATCTTTAAAACCAATGCAACAACAACAAAAAAAATAATAAAAACAATAATAATATCAAAAATAATTGATCATTTCAAATTACCTAAAACATTAAATGGTGCCGTTATAGTATGTGGTCTACCTTTTGGATTCTTTTATAGTATGTGGCCAACCCGATTTGAATGTGTCCTACCTCAGTAAAAGATTTTCACCTTTATTTTATAACGAACAAAACTCCTCAAGTCTTGATATTATATTATCTTATTCATTTCTTTGATGTCAGTGCAATAACATCAGACTTTGTATGTAAAAGCAATTATCTGACAATCAAATTCCATCAGCTCGTTGAAAAATGTGTCTTTAGGGCTAGAAAATTACAAAGATTTTCACCTCTTACAGCTGGCATGAATCTTCTAATTTCTTTGATCAAGAAAGTATTAAAAAAAACAATGTTAAAAGTCCATTATCTGATTTAGGGAGATCAACAGGGATTATTTGTTTAAAAGTGTTGTTTTCATTCGGAACCAAATCTGTTCTATTGATTCAAATGGAAATTAAATTTCCCAATGCGTAGACATATTGCAAACGTAAGTCTTCATCAGAAAAAAGTAATCAAAAATACAGTTCTGTGTGTAAAACAACTACAATCACCGGCGAAAACTAAAGAGGTGGATCTAATTCGACCCCAGAACGTTAGCGGTTATTGTTGGTGGTTGTACAGAGTTTGATCACACTGATAGGGTCAGCAGGCGAGGGAGTCTGATGTTGGAAGACCCGAAACTTCCCAATGAACCCGGCGGATTACATTCACTGACGACAACCACCAGCGCCCCAAATGTTAGGAGCGTATATTTAAAGCATCAGAAAAATACAGTTCTGTGTGTAAAACAACTACAGTCACCGGGAAAACTAAAGAGGTGGATCTAATTCGACCCCCAGACCTTCAAGAATAAATGTAACAGAGGAATAAGGGGCAGAGATTGACCTCATCATCAGGTAACGTGAGCTATTTTTATAGCGCCAAAATTATTGACCTCGAAAAGTGCTTTACTTTATTAAATCCTTTAACATAAAAATAAGATCTAAAAAGGTCAAATAAATTCACAAAGTTAAAATAAATCCAAAAAGATCAGATGAATATGCCCGAGATAATTTTTTAAATCAATAAACTAAATATGGTGTAATAATCTGTTTAGAATTATTGCGAAAATGAATTTTTACCTTATATACCGTAGATCCTCAGAGTATAATCCGCATTTTTTCCCAAAATTTAAAAGGTCAAAATCCCTAGTGCGTACTATATACGAGGTAAATATGAAAGATATCAAGCATTTTCCGCGTCTCTATTGCTGTCTGGTAATGTTTGGAAAGTTATAAACGGAACAGTATTGATGCTGAAAAGTGACGTTGAATTTGAAGGATTTGATAAATGTTTTTGCTTTTTGTTTTTGTAACTGTGTGCGTTTTAAGGGGGTCGAATAAGAACAAAACGACGGGTAACAAATGTAGAAAAATGTATTAACAGAAGTAGACAAATACAATAGAGAGATGTGGAAATTACGGTCCGACGAACAGAGTTATTGGCATACTCGCATTGGCCCCACTGCCTAAGTACCAATTATCCCTGTTACTTATAGTAACCTGTTGGCGCATTCCATTAGTCTTATAGGGTGTATCACCTATATCAGTAACTGATAGTGATAAATATGTAAAGGCATATTACTTAATATTTTTTTTTCACTGATGTTATTACTGTATTTTTCTTTATTTTCTACAACCAAAATGCACAAAAAAGCTATACGGTTGCACTAGATATATATATATACAATAATAATAAGGACGTTACCATAATACATTTTACAAAATATCATGGAAAAATGGACTCGCGCCCGAGTTCAAAATCCTGGACGTGGGTTGTAATTGCATTTACTTTAGCGCTATCCTTGGGAAATGTATGAATCCTACTCTCCCTCCAGCTATGAATAAATAGCAGGGGCAGACTGGGCCTCTTAACCTTGGTTAGGCAACCGGTCTAGGAGAAGGAAAACTCTGAATTCAAACCTATTGAACTCCGCTTAATGAATTGACCTTGTGTTGCATCCTGCTCATTTGGAGGGTTGGTAAATATATATAACACTTTTTTACAAACCAGGACATTATATAGACCTCCCTGACTGAAGTTAGAGAAGGGGTGCGTATTATACACAATGTTTAGGTTTTTCAGAGCTACAGCCCCCTAATAATACCCTGTGTATTATACTCAAGGACAGACGATACTTGAAGATTTACGGTAGTTGTTTGCTTGGTTGCTGGGTTGGATGTTACGGCATGTCAACCCTTGTTGGGTCATTTTCTGCTGAAGACGTTCTGTTTAATTCATTCCTGATGCGTGTTTAAATTTTCTTTGTCTGATTTTTTAAACAAATCATTAAAACTGATCTTCTTCTATTTAACACATAGATGGGATCCTAATATATACTACCACTCCATGTCAGAGTGGACGGGGAGTAAAGAAGCGAGGAAGAGATACCTCATCAACTCGACACATTGGAACTTCACCTTTAGATGCAGTTTAATGTCATACCCAGGAACCTAAGATCCTCAACCACCGCCTTCTAGCAAATATATGGTAAGAAAGGTTAAAGTTTGCCATATTGCAATAGGGTCGGGACAATCAGAGCTGCTAGTGTTTGATATGGTCAGTAGACTGCATGGCTAGCCTAAGTAAGAACCAACTTGAAGTGTTGCATGTGTAAGATTCAAAGTTGATAATTGAATATACTATTCCGACACGTTGTGTGACAAACATTAATATTATATAACAGCACATGGAAACGATAAGATACATAATGTACAGGAGAATAGAACATGTAAATACATAAAAAATATTTAGGTATAAACAAGATACCCAAATGTACCTAACATATAAATATTACAGACATGGAGCTAAAGGATAGTCCATGCTGTATAAAGGACTTACAGTAATGTAAGGGGGGGGAAAGCCCCACCGAGAAGGGGTTAGATAGACTCTAGCCCATAGCAGTTCGTTGAAAGATCTAGCTAAAAAAGGAAGCAGCGTTTGAATGAGCGCGCTTAAGTACCAGAGGCCCCCTAGTGGGAAAAACAGCAACACAGCGAGAAGATAACTCTTCCGGCAAAAGGAAGATAATCCCCTACACATGTAATGTATTGTTCAGCCACCAGGAATACGCCCTTAAGCATTAGGAGTCGCCACTCCTGGGCAACAGGTAACCATATTAGGTTTTTTGTTAACTCCTCTGCAGAGGTTAAGTTAGTATATTTTTCTGTCCTTAACCATCATGGGTCGTCAATCCAGGGCAACAGGTAGCCCTATTAGGGTTGTTTACTCCTCTGCAGAGGTGAAATTGCTATATTATTCTGCCCAAGCTGACAGGATGGATATATAAATGGAAGTCATGATTGCTTAACTGACTTCAGGATAAAGTAATCCAACGTATATCTATACAAATCATGACATTTTCAAATGCGAAGAATTATCTGTTTTGGAAGAAATTCCGTTTACAGTTTTAGAACGCTCTAAAATATAACAGGAATATGTAAAAAATTAAATGTATAGTCTAAAATACAGACTTACAATATTGAACATACATTCTATCTAAGTCGCGTATCTAAATAGAAAAATATATGCAGATATTACAATGTTGTCATGGCGCAGGTTTAAATTCCGTTTCCTGTTTGAAAAAACACATGCCCGTCCTCAGTGAAAGACTTTAGATGCATGGCTGCAAGGCCTGTAATTGGAATACCTTTAGTTACATCTTCCAAACAAAAACAATTATTCCGTTCATGTATTACTGTTCTTTTATGTATTACTGTTCAACTATTGTATGAAGTTATGCGTACATTCAAAACAACCAAATTGATATGTGCTAGAAAGCCGTGGATGAGGGTCTTAGTGTCCTGGGTATGACGTTAAACTGAATCAAATGGTGAAGTTTCCATTCTGGACATCAGATGAATTTGGAGTACCCCTTTATCGCCCATTACTCCCAGGTCCACTCTGACCCGGATTGGTAATACCTTTAAGGACTCAGCTATGGGTTAAATAGCAGGACTATTTTTTTAAATAACGGTATAGTCTAAAAGACAGACCTAAATACTGGACTTACATTCTACCTAAGTTGCATATTCTAAATAAGAAAATATTACAATATGACAATGTCACCAGAGCGCTGGTATTACGATGGGAGTAGGTTTATTTCCTTAAAAATCTATACGGACAGTTATATAATTTGAGTATGTTGCATTGAACATTTCTCTTGTTACCAATACAAGTCTCGTATCTGTCATACCACGATACACAACTAAAAAGAAAAAAATGATATATTCTGGATTTCAATGCGGCATATATCAAACGTTCCTTTTTATTTATTTATTTCTTTTTGTCATAATATGCTTACAGCGATATTATGCCAACAGATCTCACATCTTTTCTCCCTATAGTCGTTTTGTTCACCTACAATGGAAAAAAATATCGCAAAATTCTTACTGAATGAATATAATATCACATGTCCACAATATCAAACAGTTGCAAATTGTTCGCATATCTCTAAACGATCATTATGGTGATTGAGAGCAAGCGAGGTTATGAATAGAGAAAAAAAAGTCTCTCTGCCGCTGGCTCGTTCTACTTCTGTTAATTTGTAAATTTTCCCATTTTCCAGCGGGAATAATATGACACTATTAATGCTGCGACTGTTATAAATAAACATTAGGAAGAATTTTCTTTATTAAAAAATGCTGAACAGCAATTGACATAAATGGATACTCAGGTTACAGTGTTTGTTCTTTTTACACCTTTTATCTTGGTTTTCTGTACATTGTATTTTTTGTTTGTTTTGTTTGCTTTGGTTATTGCTGAAAAAGAATGTATCCGTACAACAATATACATTCCTTTAAATCTTTCTTCCTATTTTTGTTTTATCTATTTTGCTTTCTTAGCTGTTCTTTCTGTCCCGTCTAGTTCTTTTCGTTTCGTTTTATTGTATGTCTTCGCAATATTTTATTATTTATTACATATTTAGGATATTTTTCGTCTACGAATATATATAAAAAAATAAAATAAACAAAAAACTTTATAGTATATTCAATATTCGGTCATTCAATTATGTCTTCTTACAAGGCATCAGGTTTAGTTCAGACGGTAGAGCATCCGCATGAGAACTCCAGTATCGTGCATGAGTAGCACAGTTTGGATTTGTGCAGTAAAATGTGGAGCTGATGGTAGGTGTGGTGATCCACCCCATATGCAAAACAATATCCCAGCTATATCCCTAGCGAACAGGGGATAGACTACTCCACTGACCGACTGATACGAACAATGCGCCACTCCACCTACTTTACTTACTAAGCATTCATACAACCTAAATGGAATTGTGTGGGATGCATTAACATAATGCCTGTTTATTTATTTTAGAAGAAGAAAGTGAAATTCAAAATGTGAAGCGTTTACACCACCAGGCAGATCAACTTTTAATATACTAATTATATTGTCGAAAGTTTGTCCCTATTCTCAGATATTGCATAGGTATGAATAAGTAGAAACAATGGACCAAGTAACCAATAAGCACCCCGAATTACCAACTTAATGAAAGGTTCATATTTTAACCCTACACCAGTAAGTTTCGGTTTCAAATATTTGAAAATAAACGAACAGACGATTTTTGCAATTATATTGTATCTGACAAAAACGAACATTTACAAATTGTCTGATACTATATATGAACGATATCCTTTTATTTAAATAAGCATGAAATATTTTGTAAATAAAAACTATATTTTTATATATAAATATATATATATAATATAAAATATATAATTATATTTCTTTTGTGATTAAGATAACAACTATTTTAGTATAAAAACGTCTTTCGTCTTTTTGTAAATGATTGTAAGTGTTGTAAAATATTCATAAATTCCTGATTAAAAAGTACTTATTTAAAATAAGATTTTGCTATTGAATTTTAATTTGATTACGTGTACCCACCATCTATTTATTTGCTTTATTGTGAGTTCAACATCTCCATAAACTTCTGATTAAAATCATTTGTTTACAAAAAAATGGAAGCGGAAGTTACCGGTGATGTGTTAAAATATGAACCTTTCATTAAGTTGATGATTTGGGGTACTTATTGGTTACTTGGTCCAAAACAATAATATAACCCTGCCTTCATTCACAGAAGATTAATAACATGTGGTAGTCCACGTGTAGTATTGGGTAACGTGTTGTACTACAATATCCTAATTGTTATATACCCTTCTTTACCGGCACTAAATATCTATATGTTATATACTTCTCTTACTTCTTACTCTGTCGTCTATTCTTCCGGCCGTCTTTCTTCTATCATCTATCTTGGTCTGGTATATCTTCTAAGGTCTCGTCTGGTCTTCTATTGAGGATTCTGGGTCTGGTTTCTGTTGGGGATCATTCCTTATC
>CM042155.1:10649333-10654333 GCA_023376005.1 Doryteuthis pealeii
TATATATATATATCTGCGTGGCATAACATTATTTCCTCTTCCATTTATGACTAAATATATTCTGAAATGCCTCTAGCAAGCTCCATAATCTACATATTTAATAAAACAAAACATGGAAAATATGCATGTGTTATGATCTGACTGGTATAATTTAAGGAACAACCTTGTTGTTTTAATTTTCACAATATACGAACCAATCACAGAGCACGTTACCTTATATGCGTCCGTCCTTTCGTACCACGTTTTGATTTTCTTATAAATATCTAACACCTGAGAGGCAGTTATTCCTTTTATCTTTCTACCATTCCTTCATTACTTATATATTTATTTTGTTTATCTTCTATATTTGTTCCCTTCTCTTGGAGACACTCTAATTTATTCGTTTTTTTTTCCATTTTTATCCATCGTTTTTTATTTATTTATTTATGTATTGATTTCATTGTTTCATTCAATTGTTCTTTGTTGTGTCTTTTTTTGTTGTTGTATTTATCTGTTTGTTGTCTTATTTCTGCCATTATTACTTTTTCCAAGATTCAATTAGGTTTCTACACCATTTATCTCTCCCTTTTTATATTCTATTTGTTTTATATATATTTTCTTGGAAACGGTATTCAACCTCATTTTCTATCTCCTCCATGCTCTCTTTCTTTCTTTCTCTCTCTCTCTCTCTCTCTTCTCTACCTCCTCTACGTTCTCTCTCTCTCTCTCCTCTCTCTACGTCTCTTTCTATCTCCTCTACACTCTCTCTACCTCTCGCTATATATCTACTCTACGCTCTCTCTCTCTCTCTCTCTCTCTCTCTCTCTCTCTCTCCCTCTGGGCTCTTTCTCTCTCTATTTCTACCTCTCGCTCTCTCTATTTCTACACCCTCTCTCTCTACCTCTCTCTACTTCTATCTCTCCCTCTCTCTCTCCCTCTCTCTCTCTCTCCTCTAACTCTCTCTCTCTCTCTATTTCTACCTATCTCTTTCTCTTCTCTCTACGCGCTCTCTATCTATTTCTACCCTCTCTCTCTCCTCTACGCTCTCTATTTCTACCCCTCTCTCTCTCTACCTACATATCTCTCTATCTCCCCTACGCCCTCTCTCATTCTTTCTCTCTCGCTACCTCTCTCTCTATCTCCTCTACGCTCTCTCGCTACCTCTCTCTCTCGCTGACCTCTCTCTCTCTCTATCTCCTCTATCTCCTCTACGCTCTCTCCTCTCTCTTTCTCCTCTATACTCTCTTTCTACCTCTCTCTATCTCTTTCTATCCCTCTTTCTACGCTCTCTCTATCTATTTCTACGCTCTATCCCTTTCTAACTCTATATCTCCATCCCCTCTACTATCTCTATCTCCATCCACTCTACTCTCTCTCTCACTCCATCCCTCTACCCTCTCTCTCTTCTGAACCTTCTATTCGCTCTCTCTCTCTCTCTCTCTCTCTCTCTCTCTAGTGATACACCGGTTTAGTCATTGGCATTCACTTCTAATTTGGACCGTTGCCTCATGCAATAAAAGCAATACATTTTTGTTGATATTAAAGCAGAAAGAAAACTGCTTAGCCTTCGGGAAATATAATCAAATCTACACTGTAGATAAAAGATATTTCTAGCATGGCCGACACAGACATGAAACAAAACGAAAGAAGAAAATGGCGAGAGAAAGAATACAGCTTACAACGGAAGGGGGGAAATGCGAAAAGAAAGTAAAAAGATAAAAGAACATGGTTGACGGCTGAAGTATTTGCATCTGTATTCTGTAGTTCAAGGCAAATGAAAATATAGAAATTCTGATGCTGATTTTACGTCAGAAAATCATTCAAATTAAGAATTTCATAATTACTTCTTTTTTTCCAGTTGTATATCTGGCTAAAACATAAGAGAATAAAGAATACAGTATATAAAGGGGAAATCCCCCTGGCGTAGTGGATAACGTGTGTAATAATGTGGTGCTGTGGGATCTTTCAAGTGCACTCAGAAATTTATAGAACAAGACCATTCTGGAACCTTCCCCAAGTTTCCATGGCTTTCTATCAAATTCTATCACGTTCTGGAACCTCCGAACACGTGTTACCCATAAACCATCTGGCCAGTCAGATCAAAGAAACTGATCGCCTATAGGCACCGTCCGTCTGATTTTTTTCCCCGAATCATTTGTGTAATTAAACTTAGGGCCGGGTTAGCTCAGTCGGTAGAGCGTTCCGCTAGAAACCACAAGGTACCTAGTTCGATACTGGTCCTCGCCGACTCAGCGTTATGAGTAGCACAGGGATCTGTGCGGTAAAGTAAGGAGCTGATGGTAGGTGTGGCGCTCCACTCCAGACGCTAAGATAATCTCCTTGGTCTAGCGATAGTTAAAAGGGGATAGACACCCTCGCTGATTGGCTGATACCGACATTTGGCCGCCCCGACGATTTACTTACTTACTTATAACCAATAAACATTTAAATCCCTATATCTGTGTTTTATTACTAGATAGTAATGGGTATTTTATCATTTTCACTCGTACCGCGAGGCCACCCGTGTCAATTATCCAATTACGTTATACGTGCTAGACTAAGACCTCCCAGTAAGGGAGTTAAAATCTTGCACGCTATCACATTTTTTGAGGTACAGATCAATCACCAAATTCCATATGGAATATTTGGTCGTATATATTTCAGTCGGTTTTGGTTTGGTTTGTTTTGTTTTACGGCATATCAACATTGGTGGGTCATTTAATGCCGACAAAATTGTGAAAGAAATTCATTCTTAATTCATAATACAATTTTATTTATGAACTCATGTTTTTCTATTTAACCCATAGATGGGACTCTAACAGGTATATTTCAGTCGGTACAGCGATTTACTAGAAACCACAAAGTTCCTAGTTCGATACCGGCCCTGGCCAAGTCAGCGTATGATTAGCACAGTGATCTGTGCGGTAAAGTTCGGGGCTGATGGTAGGTGTTGTGCTCCACTTCATACGTCAAAACACTTGGTGTAGCGCTAGTGAATGGGGTATAGACTCCCTCGCTGATTGGCTGATAACGACTTTAGGCCACCCCGACGACTTTACTTTACTTACTAAGGTTAGATTAAATGCGTCACAAGGCCAGAAGATTGAGCCACCCAGTGAGAACTGAACTTACTATCAATGGTTTGCTAATGAAGCTTGCGGACCATTGCACCACATGATGTGCTATATAAGCCGTGTTGCGGTCTACCACTTAAATTCATAGACTAAGCGAGTTCACGTGGTTTAAACCTCAGCCAATCAACAGCCCGAATACTTGGTTGGTTTACTACTTAATCGCTGATACTGACAAACGTCCATTTGCAATCATTGACGAAGGAACTGCAAGACTGAAGAGCACCATGGAACAACCAAAGGATTCTTCACTAGGGATCGCGCTCTGCTTAACACAACGGATCTTCGCTGGACAGTGCTCTTGCTTCAAGCCTAAAGGACGGCCACAAAAATCGTAACACGGCCAGGAGACCGGACCTAGTATTAATCGAAAAGAAGAAGAGAACCTGTCATCTTGTGGATGTTGTCTATTGATATTTGGGATATGGGGAAATTTAACGCCAAATAAAATCTGTGATGATATACTCAGATACTAACAATCCCTTAGAAGAAAAAAAGACGTCAATGATTATACTCAGAATGAGTTTCAAAAAGAAAGGAAACGTCTCAACACTCAACGGCACACCTCTCAAGCCTGTAGAACAATTCACGTACCTAGGTAGTAATATCTCATCCACAGAGAGAGATGTTAACACACGAATAGTAAAGGCATGGTCAGCCACAAACAAATTGTCAGTCATATGGAGGTCTGATCTCCCTGACAAGCTGAAGCGACAGTTCTTCCAGGCTGTGGTTGTATCGGTGCTGCTATATGGCTGCACCACTTGGACACTAACGAGGCGTCTTGAAAATAAGCTAGATGGAAGCTGAACAAGAATGCTGCGAGCAATCTTGAACAAATCCTGGAAGCAGCACCCCACGAAGAGACAGCTGTACGGTCACTTGCCTCCCATCTCTCAAACTATCCGAGTGAGACGGACAAGACATGCAGGACACTGCTGGCGAAGCAAGGACGAGCTCATAAACGACGTCCTCTTGTGGAAGCCAACACATGGACATGCAAGTGTGGGGCGCCCAGCAAGGACCTACATTGACCAGCTATGCGAGGATCCTATTTGCTCAGCAGAGGACCTCCCAGGTTCAATGAATGATAGGGACGGTTGGCGAGAGATTGTCATGGATATCCGAGCTGCAAGCGCGACATGATGATAAATTGATAGCCAACCTAAAAACTAAATCTCTCTTCAGAAGAGAACTAAAACTACTTGGAACTACAAATGAAATGACTTTAGGGAAACGTATTAATTCCTTTCACGATGATAATATTAAAACTTGTAAGAAAAATTGAAAGAAAAAACGGAAAAAATCCCTTTTTTAATTAAATTTGTTGGATGAAAAAAATGCTACCCAAATAGATATACATGGTGTGTCAAAAAAGTATCGAGATTTTTGGTACTTTTTCCCACTCCTTTTATTCTGAAAAAATTGACGTTCCATTCATTCTTCATTTCTATATTGGTAAATACAGAAATAAACTGGACACTTTTATGTCATACCTATATATATATATATATATATATATATATATATATATATATATATATGCAGAATTTTTAATTTACTTGGGAAAGGTATGAAATCAACTATTCTGCTTCTAGTTTTAATCTTGCTTTGTTAATCAGTCTAGGAGAATGAAAACTCTGAATTCATACTTGTTATAATTCGTTTAAGAAATTGACCCTGCGTCACATCCTGCCGGTGCGAAGGTGTTATATATATATATATATATATATATATATATATATATATATATATATATGTGTGTGTGTGTGTGTGTGTGTGTGTGTGTGTTAGGGGGGCTTGCGTCCAAGGGGAGGAAATCAAATATAATTTTGAAAAAGAAAGTCCGCAAAAAATATGTATATCATTTTGCATTAGCGCGACACGTGT
>CM042155.1:10659333-10691833 GCA_023376005.1 Doryteuthis pealeii
CCACCCCTTGTTTATTTCACTTTGAGGAAGCCATATGTTTTGGTCGGCAATTTTCATTTCACCATAATCAATACAACTGCATGTTTTAACACGAAAATATCATAAAATGTGTTCTTAATTCTGCTTGCGCATTATTTGAAATGAACTTAATTGTTACTTTTCCTTAACTATTTATTGGTTTTAAAATGAGTATAAAGTGTAACCGAAACTACGACATGCTTACATCATAATTGCGTAAGTTTAGTAATTAGTGCTTAATTTATATCCAATATCATTAATACATAGAATAGAATTAATCTTATTTTTACCGATGTTCTATGAAAATCTGAATTAGATTTGCCTCTAAACAGCACACGTTATCAATACATTTAAATACCTGTAATGTGTTATATCTTATTATAATGGAGATTGTGTGTTTTTCTGTCTGTAACCGAAACTCTATCACTACTCAAGTCACAATTCCCTTAGTTATTTACATCACATTCTCCATGTTTTATTTTTATTTAAACTTCTATTATTAATAAAATTGTTATACATCATTAATACTATTGACCATATCTAGATACTAATAACAGGTAATTGTATTTATATATACAACAAAATAGCGGTTTGCAGTGTGAATGGAAAGGCTAATTTGCATATTGATCTTAAAAATTTGATTTTAATAAATATATGCTAGGTATTATTGATTTCTAATTGTTAGGTTTTATCTTAATGAATATGTGCAAAAGTCTCGGGGATAAATCTTAAATGAAATCAATTAATAAGAAGAAATAACTGTAATATTATTCTTTACTTCCTATTTTAACTAAATAGTTAAATTAGGAAAATTTACCAATAGTTTCAAAGTTGTTCTATTTTTCAATCATACCCCCTCTGTTCCAAATCTTTTTATCTGCATTCTTATTCAGTTTCATTAGCCTTTCTAATTTAATATGATATTTTATTATATTAAAACTTAAATACTTGCACCCGGAGGGTGCATATATTTGCTAGTATTACTAAAATATAAAGATTTACGTAACATATGGTGTGGTTAATTTGCATGCTGGATTTAACAAAACTACATTTAATAAATAACTACTTGTTATTTATTGATCTCTAATATTATTGTTTTTTTTTCCTACATATCAAAAAATCAATTCTGTGAATGATTTTATATAGAAGCCAATAAAAATATAATATAAATAAGTGTAATATTTTTATATACGTTCTTATTTAATTTTGTTAGTCTTTCTAATGTGATATACATGGTGACCAAAAATAAACAGAATTTGAGTTCTGGTAGTCTGCATTAGGAATAGTATATATACTGAGTTACCCCAACCTCCCCCCAAAAGAATTTGTGTTCTGTTTTTTTTTTTTTTTTTTTTTTTTTTGGGGGGGGTCACCCTGTATTTCATTACACCAAAACTTAAATATTTACACGCGGAAGGCGCATATTCTTGCTAGTGTATATAAAACACGTAGCATGAGTTCCCCCCACCCCCCCACCCCAAAAAAAGAATTTGGCTTCTGTTTTTGTTTTTTTGGAGAGGGTCACCTGTGTTTCATTAAGTCAAAACTTAAATATTTACATGCGGAAGGCGCATATTCTTGCTAGTGTATATAAAAGACGTAGTATGAATATCGACACTTAGCTTTAAGAGAGAGGGTAAACATTTCTTTTTACACTAGGCGCGAGTCTTGATATTGATCCGAACTTTTTGATACACTATTGTGTCTGAACACCTGATTAAACTGCTCCAATAAATATGCACTGTTTCTTTATGTTGGAATAATAAGATTAAATATTTCTTTGTCAGCTGAAGTTTGAATCTGGGTTAAAGGGGAAATCAAATATTCCAACTTGCGTAATTGACATCTGTACGGATGAACGAAAGGGGAAAAAAAGCCATA
Organism: Doryteuthis pealeii; assembly: GCA_023376005.1. Taxonomy (NCBI): domain Eukaryota; kingdom Metazoa; phylum Mollusca; class Cephalopoda; order Myopsida; family Loliginidae; genus Doryteuthis; species Doryteuthis pealeii. Next base: position 10,661,233 of record CM042155.1, read on the forward strand.
AATAAATTCACGCTTTTTTATTTGTTTCTGTTTATCCTGTTCTGTTTGGTTTTCTTTTGTTGTTCTTAATGTTATTCCATCTTTTTTTTAAGAGCAAGTATTTCTTTATTTTTCTTTCTTTCTTTCTTGTGTTATTACATTTTCTCTCACATTTGACGCGGTTTCTCCTCTTCCGTTTCACTTATTTTTCCTCATTACTTTGCCCGCCCTGTCGGTGGGGCGTTAGAATGCACCGACTGTACCTCTGCAGAGGAGTAAGACTCCCCTAATTGGGCCACCTGTTGGCCGTGGGTGGCGACCCGTGATGCTTAAGGATAGAGCCCAGGTGGATGAGCAGTTCATGACATGCAATACTCCACTTTGGCCCTATCTTGGGGTAGACGGGCGGTCGGAGAGGCCCCCTCCGATCAATCGGCTGGTCATATCAAGCCCTAGCACCTATATGATTTTCCAACCCTATTGCCCTTATGGCAAGTCCCAACCCCTTTTTATCATATGGGTGCTAGAAGGCGGTGGCTGCAGGTATACATGTCCTGGGAATGACGTTAAACTCTATCTGATGGTGAGGTTCCAGTTTTGGAGGTTTGGGGAATCTGGAGCACCCCTTCATCACCATTGCTCCCTGGTCTACTCTGACCCGGAGTGGTAGTACCTGTTAGGGTCCCATCTATGGGTTAAATAGAAAAATGTGTTTATAAAAAAATTGTATTATCCATTAAGAATTGATTTATTTCAAAACTTTATCGGCATTAAATGACCCACTGAGGTTGATATGCCGTAAAACAAAACAAACAAACAAACATAAATAAATTCACGCTTTTTTATTTGTTTCTGTTTTTCCTGTTCTATTTAGTTTTCTTCTGTTGTTTTTAATGTTATTCCTTTTTTTTTTTAAGAGCAAGTATTTCTTTATTTTTCTTTCTTGCTTTCTTTCTTTCTTTCTTGTGTTATTACATTTTCTCTCACATTTGACGCAGTTTCTCCTCTTCCGTTTCACTTATTTTTCCTCATTACTTTGCTCTTGTTTTGTAACTTCATCATTTGTTTTATTTTCCCTCTCTTTTTTTATCCTCTAATGCAAATCTTTATATATTGTTACTTTTTACTTTTCTTTGTCACATCCGTTTGAAAGGTGGTGTATAATTCTGAAACACTTAACTCGATTACCTGTAGGTCTGACGGCATAAATAGCTCTTCTCTTCCTACCAATTTTTCACCCAATGTGTTAGTGTATCAAAATTTCTAGTCTTTTTCTCTTACTTTTTATGACAGATTCAATTAAGGCAGTTTTTTTTCTTTTTGTATTTATTCTTAAACCCCTGCCTATTTTACAATTTCTCTCGTTGGCATTATTTAAAATTCTTTTCTTAGACATATTCCTTCTAGTACTGATGTTCTTTCTTGATTTAACATTAGGCACAATGAGCAAAATGTTTGTTTTTCTGTCTAGCCTGCAGTTTTGTAACGAAGACAAAATTCAGTCTAAATCAGCCAGGTGTAAAAAAAAAACTTACAATGTATATAATCCAGGTAACAAAACCAATGTAACTGTCTGTATAGGTACAAACAAGTCTTATTATAATGGAGATTGTGTGTTTTTCTGTCTGTAACCGAAACTATATTACTACTCAAGTCACAATTCCCTTAATTATTTACGTCAAATTCTCCATGATTTCATTCTTTTAAACCTTCAGTTATTAATAAAAATTGTTTTACATTATTAATACTGTTGATCATATCTACGTACTAATAACATGCAATTGTATTTATATATACAACAAAATAGCGATTTACAGTTTGAACGAGAAGGCTAATTTGCATATTGATATTTAAAATGTTATTTTAATAAATATGTGCTTAGTATTATTGATTTCTAACTGTTTAGTTTTATTTTAATGAATATTAGCAAAAATCTCTTTAATGAATATTAAATGAAATCCATTAACAAGAAGAAATAACTGTCATTTTATTCGTTACTTCCTCTTTTAACTAAATACTTAAATTAGAAAAAATAACAATGAAAGACGAGAGTGATGGAAGAGTAAGTTTCAGTAGTTCTATTTTTTTTATTATACTCCCTCTGTTTCAAATCTTTTTATCTGCATTCTTATTTAGTTTCATTTAATACTATATTTTATTACATTAAAACTTAAATACTTGCACCTGGAGGGTGCATATATTTGCTAGTAAAAATAAAGAATTCTTTAAATAAAAATAAAAATGTTTCATATAAAAGTAAAACAAAACAATTATAAGAAAAAGAAAGATAGATATTTGGTTTAGTTTATTTGTTTAATGGCATATCATCTTTTGTGGGTTATTTAATGCTAAAACGATCCTTGTAGAAGAATAGTTGTAGTACTATGTAATACATAGTTGGTAAATAAGAGGTTCATACTTTTTCCAAGGGTATTAGAAGAGAAAATAAGATAAGAGAGATTCGGTACAATAATGTTCTTTTTTGTTTTAACATTAGACAAAATGAGCAAAATGTTTGTTTTTCTGTCTAGCCTGCAGTTTTGTAACGAAGACAAAATTCAGTCTAAATCAGCCAGGTGTAAAAAAAAAAACTTACAATGTATATAATCCAGGTAACAAAACCAGTGTAACTGTCTCTATAGGTACATTCTTCGTGGTTGTACGTCACGCTAATGCGGAAATAAATAAATGTGCAAAGTGAAAATTTAAATCTCTGTGTCTTCGAACGTATTGTTTCCATTAAATAGATCAACAGGCAAACATTGTTATGACATTAATTCTTAGCCCACCAGTTCTGTTCCGTGGTGGCCGACAGTATAAATAGCTCTTCTCTTTCCAGCACCTGTCCCAGCCAACCGTTCATCAACATCCGGGTGCTGATACAATACAGCAGTATTGACATTTTCTTTAGCAATTATTTTTATTTAATATTTCTCGGGATTTTTTTTTGATGAGGCTTGATAATTAGTATAAGCTTATCACCTGTACCCCAGCTATGGTTAGCGGTATGAAACAGGATACCGCCGTGGACTGAATAGAGGGTTATGTTCAAAGTTCCGTGATGGCTCCCGATTACGACAAGAAGGTTCCCGAGTCTGAGAAGATTCCCGAGCCCGAGAATGTTCCCAAGCCCGAGAAGAAATACCTGAAGTAGGCCGGAGGGCACATCGGCCGAAACGTTGTACAGATAAAGATGAGGACAATAGTCCGAATAATACAAATAATACTATTTTTTGTTTGAGTCCATAAAATTCCATTAGACATCAAAATAAAACATGCATATATCAAATTTCAACTACCAGACGTGTCCAAATTGATACATTCTAGCACATAACTATTTAATAGAGATTAACTACATTATCTTCGTAATCTACAAATTCGGTTTTGATTTTTTCTTAGTTTTACTTACGCGCAGGATTTGAACCAGGACTGCAGTTTCCATTTTCTATGGAAATAACCGTTACGCAAACGTGCATACAATGATGGACATATGGAATATACACTTTGTTGTATCACGAGGTGGAAAAATACACAGAAGAATAGTGTACTTAAAACATATATTCTAGCACCAGCATCCGTTGCTAAACGAATACACAAAAACACAGAACAAATAAGTACAAACAATTAACTAGGCAAAACTAACTCTAAATAGAGGAGGGTCAGTTCGTTATAGCCAACGCAGCAAAGTCAGTCTGAATATTATCCAGCTAGTTAATTCACTTTAATCGTAGACTATTTTAAGGCTATGAGCCAGTACATCTGGTAGAGTTCTGAACGGGCGCTAGCTTCTCAACGGTAGTTTGAAACATTCACCCCAGTTCTCTTTCTGAACATTGCTCATCGACAGGTGCCTTACTATATACTATAGATCTCCCTTTATCTGTCTGTCTCTCAAAATTACAGTGACATCAAGTGTGGAGCGAATTAAGTTCTCAAGTGTAATTTATTTTCGAGACAAACTTACCAACACGACGACGGGTAAGGCAACCATGGTAATAGATTTTTTCATTGATTAGTCAAATTCCATTTTCTGTGTCGTCAACATTGTAATCAAAAGTTCACCTTTCTTTAAGTTCATGGAGAACATTCTAAACAATTATCATAACACGTCTACAACTAATTCAGAATGTCTTTGCACATGACTATGTTGTGGTATAAGGATAGGAATGTCCGTAACTTTATGGAGTAATGCGAGACTAGAACTCGCCCGTAATATATATATATATATATATATATATATATATATATATATATATATATATATATATATTAAGAAATTTGAAGATAAAAAAAAAAAAAAAACAAGTGTTCCAAAATTAGATGAATTTATTCATCGACGCTTAAACGTTTCGGTTTCTTTAAACCTTCATCAGGATGTATTAAGGGGTGAAGAAATTGCTGGATGTTTTATAGATGACAGGAGATAAACAATCTTTATAAAATGTGTTTTTGTTGTCACAACAAAAAAAAAAAAAATTATAAAGATTTTTTATCTCCTGTCATCTATAAAACATCCAGCAATTTCTTCACCCCTTAATACATCCTGATGAAGGTTTAAAGAAACCGAAACGTTTAAGCGTCGATGAATAAATTCATCTAATTTTTGAACATTTGTTTTTTTTTTCAAATTTCATAATATTGTCGGATTTATTTCCATATTTACTCCCATATATATATATATATATATATATATATATATATATATATAAATATATATATATATATATATATATATATATATATTAGCATAGCTTGGTAGCCATTATCCAAATTGTATGTAAAGTGAAGTGTTTTCTAATTGGTTGGCACGTTTCCTTTTTTTTAGATTACAGGTTACATATAAAAAAAACATTTCGTTTAATTTGCTTGTTTATATTGATATCGAATGATATCTTTTCGAATATTTCTCTAAACCGTTTTCTAAGTTTATCTGTTTTTTTTTTCCATTTAGTTACTACGTAATATTAGACCATCATCCCGGTATAGACCAGTGTTGTTTTTGTTTATTCTTTCCGCTAATGTCGTTAAAATGTACGTTCCTAGCAGCTCACAGCTTTTACCTCCGTTACAGCTATCAACTGTTCCGTCGAAGATGCCTTTGTGGCTTTTCTTTACCCACGTTGCTTCGTTGTGAAATAATAGGAATTTTCGGTTTGATTTAATAATTTTAATTTTTTTTTAGTTCTTTTTTCTACGTAAGAAAAAAAGTCAAGGCTTATCTAGAAATCTTTATGTGATTAAAGATAGAAATACTTGATATCTAGTTGTATAAATGCAGTTTTTGATGTTTTATATTACCGAACCATTCAAACCAGATTAGGTATTTTTCGGTTGGTTTATTTCTAGTGTACTTTTTTTAGATCGTTATAAATTTCGTGTATAATTTTCCTTATCACTAGAACTGTAGATACGAGGATGAAACATCCGTTAACTGTGCGCGTCGACCCATGATGGTTAAGCGCGGAATCTTGGGGACTGAACAGTCTATGACATACAACAGTCCACTTTGGCCCTTATTTGGTCTAGACGGTCGGTCGGAAAAGTCCTCTTCCTCCTCGGCTGGTTACATCAAGCCTAAACACTTATATGATTGTCCCGATCGTATTGCTCTTACGGCAACCCCGAACCCTTTTCTCTAATGTGCTATGAGGTGGTGGCTAAGAGTCTTAGTTTCCTGGGCATGACACTAAACTGCATCTAGGTTCCAATTCTGGAGCTCTGGGGAATCACGAGTATCCCTTCATTGTCATTACTCCCAGTTCCACTCTGGCTTAAATTGGAAGTAGCTGTTAAAACCAACCAACCGACCAATTTTACTTATCTTACGCATAAAACACTTTCTAATGTTTTCTTTATACTATTTTAGTTTTACGAAATCTTGTGATTTTACAAAGTGTATCTTTGATATGGTATCATATCTCAAGTACGAGACACTTACCATGGAACAAACTCGTTTTCCACAGTAATCGATCTTGAAAGAGGCGCTAGATTTACCATTAAGTCACAAAGAAAACCCATGAGTCTCAATAGACCGCCGAAGATAAGCAACAATCTGTATTTTCCGTGCGTAAATAAGTGTCCACCTAAGAAAAGTGGGTACTGCTAGGACGAAACATTGTAAATAAAAGATGCAAGACTAGATTGAATGTATTTACCCAACTACTCCACCAAGGGTTAATTTAAGTTTTCCTTATTCTATGCTTGTTGCCTTACTAAAACTAGAAAACCCAGAACTGTAGATACTAGGAGGAAACACCGGTTAACTAGGGGCGTCCAGCCATGATGGTTAAGCGCGGAATCCTGGAGACTGAGCAGCCCATCACATACAACAGTCCACTTCAACTCTTATTTGGTCTAGACAGTCGGTCGGAAAAGTCCTCTTCCTCCTCAGATGGTAATATCAAGCCCAAACAGCTATATGATTGTCCCGATTGTACCGGCGATGGCCGGTATCGAACAAGTCTGCCTTACTATTTATCAATACTTGTGAAAAGAATAGACGCATTCAAGAATTTGTAACGCAGATTTGCACAATTTGAAACGCAAACAAATTCGTCCAGGATTTGAACACGACGATTCCATTCTTTTAGTGAGTATTGGTTTCTTTGTTTAATGGTATATCAAATTTCGAGGGTTATTTAATACCAAAGTCAATCCTTGTAAATAAAAGTAAAGTTGGTTAAGTGGCCTATTGTCAGTATCAACCGGACAGCGGGATTCTTTCCCGCGGGGCCAGCGAGATTGATTTTTTAATCTGAGGCGAGAGCGTCACACCTAAAATCAGCTCCTAACTTTACCACACTGCGCTACTCCTATGGCGATTTGGCGAAGACCGGTATCGAACAAGTTTCCGTGGAAGAATTACTGATAGATGGGGTGATGAGAGGATTCATAACTTTCCCAAAGCTATTATTCCGAAAGTGGATGTAAGAGCATGACTTGATTTCGAACTCATTCACTATGATGACGAAATCCTCTACTGTAGCCACAAAACCACGGAGACCCCACCCCCAATTCCAATGATGACGATATCTGTTAAGCTAAGCGTAAGTGTAGCTTCTTTGCCTAGCAGAGTATAATGTTTACCGGTTGTTAAATCATTAGATTCTCACTGAATGTTCTAAACTTCAATGCTTGTTACAAATACATGAACACAACATGGAATTTCAAATAACACTGTTAATACATTTACACAAACAAGAAAATACACTTGTAATAATTGTTGTTACAAATGATAGTATTATCTGAGGGAAATACCAATTAAATAGATATAATGAATAAAAGTCAACTTAACTGAGTATGATACATGTTCCTGTGTTGGTAATTATCATCAGCATCATCATTAGTATTATCTGCGTTATTCGGACTATTGTCCCCATCTTCATTGTTATTTGTACAACGTTTCGCCCGATATACCCTCCGGCCTTCTTCAGGTATTTCTTGTCGGACTCGGGAACCTTCTCGGACTCAGGAACCTTCTTTTGTCCAATTGGACACATGGCCGAGTAGATTAAGCAGATAGGTTAAAAGACGGTTCTAAGTGACAGTTATCTCTGGTTCCTGAGTTCAATCCTGAGTGAAAGCAGTTAGAAAAATAATTAATTAACACAACTCCTACCCCAGCTATGGTTAGCGGAATGGGAACAGGATACCCCCGTGGAATAAATAAAGGGTTATGTTCAAAGTTTCGTGATGGCTCCCGAATACGACAAGAAAGTTCCCGAGTTCGAAAAGAAGGTTCCCGAGTCCGAGAAGGTTCCCGAGTCCGACAAGAAATACCTGAAGAAGGCCGGAGGGTATATCAGCCGAAACGTTGTACAAATAACAATGAAGATGGGGACAATAGTCCGAATAACACTAATCTTCAAGCCTCATCTCAAACATTTAGAGAAATAGCATCATCATGTCGCACAATTTACACGGATATCCATGACGATCTTTCGCCAGCCTTCCCTCTCATTCATCGACTCTGGGAGCCTCTCCGCGCAGCAGCCCGCATCCCTACATAGTTGGTCAATGTAGGTCGTGGCTGGGCGGCCCACATTAGCGTGTCCATGTGCTGGCTTCCACAGTAGTACGTCGCTTACGAGCTCGTCCTTGCTTCTCCAGCAGTGTCCTGTATGTCTAGCCCGTCTTACTCGTACGGTTTGTGAGATGGGGGGCAGATGGCCATACAGTTGCTTTTTGTGGTGTGCTGCTTCCACGACTTATTCAGGGCCGCTCGCAGCATTCTCGTGCAGCTCCCATCTAGCTTATTCTCAAAAGGCTTCGTTAGGATCCAGGTGGTACAGCTATACAGCAGTACCGACACAACCACAGCCTGGAAGAATCGTCTCTTTAGCTTGTCGGGGAGATCGGAAAAAATGGCATTATTTTTTACTTACCTTTGTGTTTACATATATGTTACACCTATATGCATATATATATATAGAGTCATCCTACAGGCATTAAAAAGTAGATGTAAGAGTAGTTTGTTTAACATTAGAAAATACCGAGGTACATAAATCTATTAATAATGGAGATTTGCTTCTGGTTTTTGTCTGTAACAAAAATTACGTCACTGATTACGTCCCACTACCTAAAACATCATAACGTAGAATAAATACATTCAAAATTTGAGCATGCAATGTTAGACAGTCCTGATTGTTTTTTTTAAACAAGTTTTAATAAATACATACCTGGTATTATCTATCTATATATAATTTGTTTTATTTTAATATATATTTAAAGTTAGCAGAACTAAGTTTTCATTTGAATTTTTTAAATATTTTTAACTCCTTAAATGAATTTATTTTATTTTTTACAACTTTAATAAATTTGATGATTTTACTTTACTTGTGATACAAACTCTCTGATATTAGATTTTCAACTCCCATCCCTCAGGTAATATTTATTTTACGTCGCCCAGAGAGCGTTTTTTATTTTGCTAGTGTTAATAATGGAGGTGCATTTTGTAATGGTTACCCATCGTTGGAAATAAAACGTGGCGAGACGAGTTCGAATCTTGGACGAGACTGTTTTCTAATACCCTTGGGAAATGTACAAATCAAAGTCTTCTCCCAACAGTTATGGACAGATAGTAGGGAGGATTGGGCTCTTTAAACTTGGTTAGGCAACCACTCTAGGAGAAGGCAAAATCTGAACTAAACTCCGCTTAAAAAATTGACCTTGTGTTACATCCTACTCCTGCAGAGGGGTTGGTAAATATATATATCTTCTTATTATAATGGAGATTGTGTGTTTTTCTGTTTGTAACCGAAACTATATTACTAATCGAGTCACAATTCCCTTAGTTATTTTCATCACATTCTTCATGATTTTATTTATATTTAAACCTCAATTATTAATAAAATTGCTTCACCTTTTTATTAGTGTTGTCCATATCTACTTACAAATAACATGCTATTGTATTATATATACAAAAAATAGCGGTTTGCAGTGTGAACGGGAAGGCTAATTTGCATATTGATATTAAAAATGTGATTTTATTAAATATGTGCTTATTATAATTGATTTCTAACTGTTTGGTTTTATTTTAATGAATATAAGCAAAAATCTCTCCAATGAATCTTAAATGAAATCCATTAACAAGAAAAAATAAGTGTAATTTTATTCTTTATTTCCTAATTTAACTAAATAGTTAAATAAGTAAAATTCAGCAATGAAAGACGGCAGTGATGGAAGAGTAAGTTTCATTTCTATTTTTCTATTATACCCCCACTCTGTTTCAAATCTTTTTATCTGCATTCTTATTAGACTTTCTAATTTAATACGATATTTTATTACATTAAAACTTAAATACTTGCACCCTGAGTGTGCATATATTTGCTAGTGTTAATAATTGATTTTTCTATGTGAATCGGGTATTCGAAATCGATATTTCTTTAGTTGCGGAATTCTAATCAATCTACGTTTTATATGGTTATTTTCTTACTGCCCACGTAACTATTATAATTTGGTTACACAAGTAAAAAAAAAAAAAAAAAAAAAAAAACTAACACGTCACCCCCGCCTTACAGACCAATCTCGAATCTATTTCTACCCTATTACAGCCAGATCTCTCATGTTTTTTCTTCTTCTCTCTGTTGTCCATACTTCGTTTCAAGGAGACCAATAATGCAACAAATTAGAAAGGAATAATTTGCGAAAGTCTGTAGTTTCATCTTTGAATATTTCTTATTCCATCATTCCCCCCCCCCGCAACTCAAGAGGCTGATTGCTGTGGGCGATTCAACGTGATAATACGCCTTAGCATCTGCAAGGAGAGTAATTGACGATGACATCACTAATCAATCGAAGCCACCTAAGAACTATCTCTACCGAAACGTCCGCAAATATATATAATATATATATATATATATAATATATATATATATATATATATATATATATATATAGTTAAAAGAAAGGAAATGAATCCGACAATATGAGTAAGAAAAGGTGGAATGAAAACATCACACAATGCTGTTAAAGAAGAAAACAATCTATAATATAATCATAGCTGATATTGATCAATATTTCGATTTTACAAAAATCATCATCAGAGCTCATTCACTCCCGTAGTTGTTTGGGTCGGAGAGGAAAGTCAAAATGAGTTTACAAAACAAAAACCTTAATACTGCAAAAAACGAAAGACGTTACAATATTCACCAACGTGTTTTTTGTTTTCGGTTTAAAATAATACCTTACATTAGATCCAAATCGCTTAACATTATCTAAAATAATAACCAATTCCGCCCATAACCTTTTTTACTTTATATATAAAAACAAAACACAATAAATATTTAATCATTTATTAAATACAGAACTTAATAATAATAATAATTAGAAATTTAAAAAATAATTAATCGTAAAATAAAAATATATAAAACTCCTTTTCTAAAATATTAACATATTCCGCTCATAACTTTTTCACTTTATATATAAAAACTAATTACAGTAAATATCTAATCATTTATGAATCACAGAACTTAAAAATAAAATTTAAATAATAAAAACATTTAATCGTAGAAAATTCCTTTAATAAAAGTCTTTTGAATTCCAACCGTCACATTTCTTAACACCCATCCCTTCCGTTTAAATTGTTTTCGCCTTGTTGCCAACATCTCAAAAATTCGCTACATTTATTGACAAAAGATATACATGGAACATGACCGACATATATATGGCGCGAAATGCCCACGTTGGTGAATATTGTAACGTCTTTCGTTTTTGCAGTATTAAGGTTTTTGTTTTGTAAACTCATTTTGACTTTCCTCTCCGACCCAAACAACTACGGAGTGAATGAGCTCTGATGATGATTTTTGTAAAATCGAAATATTGATCAATATCAGCTATGATTATATTTATAAATTGTTTTCTTTGATGATGTAAATCAATGATAATGATGATAATGAAATGATAATTCGCTCAATGAGTAATCGCATATATATTGACTGATATTATATAAGCATAATGGAATGATAATAGATGATCTGATAATAAAATGGAATTTAATAAATGCATGATGATAATGAGATTTATGATGATAAGGAAATGATAATGATGATGATAATATGCTGAATTATCGCTATGATAAGAATTTTGATAATACATGATAATGATGATAATGAAAATGGTTTGATAATAATTAATGAGAAGGAAAAAACAGAAAGACCAAAGAAAAGAAGAGGACACCACAACGGCAAATAAGCAGAAATTAATAGAAGTTAGCAAGAACAGTGATCGGTAGTTAGTACGTAATGTATAATGATAACTTAATCGGATTGAGTGAATTGATGATAGATGACCAATGAATTATGAATGATAATAGATCATTGATGACTAAATAATATAAATGGAAGGAAGACTGAGAAGACCAGACAGAAAAGGAAGAGGACAAACCACATACGATAAACGGTCAAAAGCAGAAATGATAAGGAGGAAGAAGGACAGTAGTAGTAGTAGAGTAGTTAGTAGTAATGATGAGGATAATGATAATAGATAATAATAATGATGATGATAATAAGAGATAATGAGAAGGAAGAGGAAGAAATGACAAAGAAGAGGAAGAAAGACCACAACAACTGCAAAAGCAGAAATATTAAGAGTAAGAACACTAATTAAAAAATAAATAAAAGGAGAAGGAGATAAAAGAACAGGAAAACAATAATAATAAATAATAATAATTAATAATAATAATAATAATAATAATAATAATTAATAAGTGCAGCAGCACAAAAAAACCAACATGGAGATTGCATAGAAAACTAAAAACACATCCAAAGTATGAAAGAAGGGATAATAGGGGAATGTGGATCATTTTTTTTCTTTATAAAATTTTGGAAAAATATCTTCAAATCAAAACACCATCGGAGAAGAGAGAAAAAAATCCAAAGCTCCTCTAAAATTCGAGATGTTGATGAGATCAAAGCAAAGATTGAAATCCCTTGGGAAAAAAATAAATCAATAAAGAAACGAACAAAAATTCTATAGAAAAAATATCCTGTGTCATTGAACTGGCTATCTAAGCCCGTTCTTCATTCCTTAGGGCAATTGCCCTATACGTTGTCGTTGAATAAGTGAATAAGTTATTCAAAGATTAACCGATTTTGTTGGCTGGCGTTATCATTTTTTAAGAGGTGCATAGAATTAACGCACATGTTCTTTCTCAACAAATAATATCTTTAGGGACCGGTTTAGCCTAGTCGGTAGGTGTTCGGCTAGGGAATTAATAAGTTTCTTGGTTCGCTCACTGGCTCTTCAGCGGTATGGAGATAGCACAGGGATCTGTTGGTAAAGGAAGGGTGGTGGGATAGGTGTGGCGCTCTTCAGATGCTCAAATAATCACCTTTGGGTCTATCGCTGGTGAAAAGGATTATACTCCCTCTCTGCCTGGCTGATACCGACATTAGGCGCACCGACGACTTTTTACTTTTTTACTTTAAATTGGAGATTTGATGTATGTCCTGTCTTGTACCCGAAACTACGTCTACTTCCGTTACAATAGTTCCAGCAATTGTGTTAAGTTTTACCCAATGGAGTATTTAATTTATATTCAAATCATTAATACATAAATGAACTCTATTTATTCACAAGTCTCTATGAAAATATTGATTTAGATTTTGTTTTCAGAAAAGGCTATGTTATTTAGTGATTTTAAAACACTTCAATGTGTTTGATATATCACTAAAGAAATAAAGGTTTAATGTTTATTGTGTGGTTAATTTGCGTACTTGGTTTTTAAAAATCGGGTTCAATAAATAGTGAGTTTGGTGATATTGTCTCTAATATTATTATTTTATTCTTTCAAAGTATTAAATCATTCCTATGGTTATTTTTATATTTAGAAATCAATTAAAATAAATTAAGGCTAAGCTGTAATATTTTTAATGGGTTTCTTATTTAATTCCTTAGTCTTTCTAATTTACATTAAAACTAAATACTACCCCTGAGAGGGTTATATTGTCTGTCTTGATATGACAAGATTCAGAACTGAACATAATTTTTTTAAATGTTGATAAAATTAAACTTCTAGAATTTATTGTAAATTTGACGTATTCTTTAATTCGAGATTATCGGTTTATCCCAGTCGTGGAGCATGTGCTAGGAACCACAAGGTTCATGGTCTGATAACGGTCTCGCCAATCAGAGATTGAATAACAGATTCGGGTCTGTGCGGTAAGTGGGATGGTATGTGGGGCATCCACACAGACGTAAAAACAGTCTTGAGCTATTGACAGCGGGATAGATTCCCTAGATTTGTAAGATTGAGTCAAATCGGTCTCGTAAATTACGTTTTTAAAAATCTTTGGTTTGTGAATTGATAGGACAGAATCTGTAAGAAGTGTTGGGGCGATTTCATTGTCCACGGATACCCTTAACTTGGATTAGGCGGTTTCTCCTATTTTAAGTTTATACTTTCTTTCTTCTGTATCTCTATCTATATATACTAACATTTTGCTTGTGTAATTACTCATACATTATATTTGATGTTGTTGTCCGTAATTTATTTTCAAATTTTAGATACGTATATATATAATATTATATATATATATATATATATTATATATATATATATATATATGTGTGTGTGTGTGTGTATGAATATATACAGTAGGAAAGTTAAACTGCAAACACCGTTTTAAGAAATTGGCCTTGTGTCACTTTCTACTCAAACGGTGGGGATACTAAACCCCTCTCTTTACCCTCTCTCTCTCTCTCTCTCCTCTCTCTCTCTCTCCTCTCTCTCTCTCTCTCTCCTCTTTTCTGTATATTATATATTATATATATAATATATATATATATATATATATATATATCGATGATGTCAATTTATATGTAGGTTTCGCCATATTCTATTCGGTTGTATGGTGATTTAGCATTCCTGGATATATTCATTAACGAACCGAGATGAGTTACCTTTTGCAAGGCTTTAAGAGATCATCTCCAAATTATTAAATTCCATATTCTGCGGCTAAAATGATTGGATGCCTTTTTCAAAGGACATTTAGTGAGTTTGGGAAAATGTATTCATAGAAATCCATAATAAATGAAACTGGAAAGAACATTTATTTTCGAAAAAGAAGAGAGCGGTTTGAAAGAATAATAAATGTACGCTAATGTCGTATTCATGTTATTCTAATTCATAGAGTATGAATATTAAGTCGCGTGGTGACGGAAGCAATCAAGGCTTACAAACATAATGCATTTGGAATTCGGATACATACTTCATAGAAATTATACTACAGAAAGGTATACAATCTTTTCTCGAAATTTACAAGTTGGACAATATCGTGTGTCATTCTATGGAAAATTTCATTACGCTATCATGTATAAAATATCATTTGTTTTTATGCTGCAGATATTCATTATGTATCTACTATAGAAATCTTTACGTTTCATTAACAGATTTCCGTACGTATCATGGCACTAGAATTTTACATATCATTCTATAGAAATATCGTTAATTTCATTGGTTAACACAAATTCATTACGTATCATACAATAGAATACATTACGTTCCATATTACGGAATTCATTGTATAACTCTTAGAATATCATTAGTATCATTACTAATAGGAAATATCTCTCACGTTTCATTAATTACAGATTGTCCGTTTACGTATCATGCACTAGAATATAATTACATATCTTCTATAGCGCAACTCTCCATTAATTCATCGGTACACGATGATCATTACGTTATCATTTTAAATAGTACTTCCATTATGACAGAAAATCTCTCATTGATATAACTTGCTTGTAGAATATCATTACGTATTCTCATTACTACTAGACAATCCGATATATGAATGAGGTAATAAAGCTAAGTAAGTCCGCCTCTTCTGGGTCGGCCGTGATAACGCTTCTCGGTATCTAGCCAATCAGGCCTCCGGTGGGAGTTTTATATCCACATTTTCGAGCTAACGCTTTAGACTACCAAGGGTTGTTTTGTGCGTCTGTGGTGAGCGCCACAGACCTGACCATCACAGGACGCTCCCTAGTTTGAACGCGGTGTTACCCTTACATGCCTCCGAAGGACTTTGTAAGATGATCTTCTATTACCTGACTTGCTGCTCCCAGAAATTTTTATTTACTGTGATCAGTGAGATTTCCACTCATTAGACTTATCTTTTTCGACTTGGTTTCGTCAGGGAAAACCCATATTTAGTCAATTTGCAAATATTGTTTTTGACTAAAACATGCTTCTTCATACACATCACATATTCTTCTGAAATTTCATATGGTTTGTACTTTTCAGCCCAAATTTGATGACAGACCTCTGTTCAAACCTGGAGCTACTTCTCTCTCATTTGTCACCATTTGTAAATAATAGATACAAACATTTCTTCTGTAATTTTCATCATGCGTTTGTACTCATCCAGCCATGCAAAGTTGATACAGATCCCTTCGAGTGGCTTAGATGATTAGATTATATACAGGTGGCTCACGCCTATTCGGAGGAAATCAGGTCTTTGGAGACATCGGAGTGTGACTACTCTACCTAATCGACTCCCGCTTACGACTATTTCTGGCACTGATAGACTCTTGAATGTTATAGTGAGTTAATTACCATCGGCACACAGCGTCGTCTGTGTTAGCAAGGGGATTTTTTTAAATTTGTCCGCAGTCCAATTAATATTTAATCGAGAGTTGAATC
Organism: Doryteuthis pealeii; assembly: GCA_023376005.1. NCBI lineage: Eukaryota > Metazoa > Mollusca > Cephalopoda > Myopsida > Loliginidae > Doryteuthis > Doryteuthis pealeii. The sequence goes on from CM042155.1 coordinate 10,677,353, forward strand.
TGTGGGGTGCCCCATTTAAATCCCTATGATAAAAAATAGACCTTGCATTGATCCAGCTACGGTCTGAAAAGTAAGATGTTAATGTATCACTATCTCTAAAACTTAAATGCTATAAAAAAATCACGATGCTGTTTTATTTCAAATTTCTACTTTTTAATTATCTTTTCACGGAAATATCAATCAAGTCTCTATTATTTTGCTCAAAACCATCCCTTGGTGATATTTAATGTGTATATATATTTACTTTGTCGTTAATTGTTTTATTTTCGGAAGTTTCTTGGGACATTCATATACACATTCCCTTTATAGATGTATAGATAGATGGATAGATAGATAGATAATGTTACAAATAAGAAAAAAAGCATGTCTAGTTATTGGCCATAAGAAAAATAAATCATATTTTCAGGAATTTCTCAAGTCCCACACAAATGATTTTTATATCAAATTAATGAAAATAATGTTTTTATTATTACAAATTTATGTACATTGAACTGTTTAATGAGATATTTTACCAGAATTATTTTCCCCTTATAGTGGCTGATGAGATATTTTGCTGATATGATGTTCCTACATTGACAGATCCTGTAATTGTATGTGTTTGGAATTTTAATGTTTAAGCCAAAGGCAGTAATTAGAATGACAGAAGAAAGAGGGATGAAAGATTCGGTTGGAACTTAAAAGCAAAATATCAGCCAACCCAACATCAAATCACAACCAATTCCGGCCACAAGACGTAGTAAACATTTTTTTTAAATATAGAGATAAGTATTTTACGATTCCGATTAACAAACATTATCACTCTTTTCAAAATAGACGCAACACCAACAAATTTAAAAGAATAGTGATTTCTCTCAGAGCAGGAAAAGTAATTGGTAAAAAATCATTGTATCCTGGGACTTGAAGTTCTATGTCACAATAAGAGAAAAGTGAACGATAATTTAATATCTAAGTGTCGCAGCCTCAAGAAATTGTTAATCAGTGCATGTGAAGTAGAGAGATGAATTAAAAATCTGTTATGAACTTGTGTCAATCTAAAGTATACTTATCGACACGACGCAAGATATTACATATTCCAGCAAAAAACATACAAGATGTTCATATGAGAGGTGGCATTGACACTTCCGTAGATTTCTGATTCGAAACGCACTCGCATATATATTAATCTGTGCGCCAAACCGGTTCGTTATAATTCATGTTCATATATTCTATGATTCGACTATCTTGAAAAGAATTGAATCTTCAACGATAGGTATGTACAATAGCATTGACAGCAATGTATATATATATAATTGCGAATTCTACAAGGATTAAGCTCGGAACACGATTTTCTAAATAATAAACGGAAAATATTTAGGCATGGCACACACCGAAAAAAAATTGTTAGGAATTGGACTAACCAAAACCTCAGCCGCATAATTAGGACATTCTATCTAGTCATAAGACGTCGACAAAATTAAATTTAAGAAATAAAAAAATGAAAAAATAAAAACTCAACTCAACCGGAAAATTATTTTAAAATCCATCATTAAAAACACGAGATACCAATGATGACATATAGGAACGCGAGTGCCAAGTGACAGAAAGCAAAACAAAGCAAGAGACGGGATACGTACATCACCTTGGCACGGTACTATTTACTTAGTTGCTTATATTATATTCTATATATATATTATGACTTATATATTTTAGCTCCTAATATACTTATATTACTTGCTAAAAGTGTGTTACGAAGCAAAACAGTTATATATGAGAGATAAGTGTTGGTTTGGTTGGTTTCTCGTTTAGGCATATTAACTCGGTGAGGGTTCATTCAATGACATTTATAAATTATTCTGGATTCTTAGTGTTAGGCTATGGTAGAAACAAATGTATTATATATATATATATATATATATAGATAGATAGATAGATAGATAGATAGATTTTAACTATTGGTTTCAACGCTCATATTTTTTTAGTACAATTCTCATTTCTTTTAGGAAATGTAAAATCTGGATTTGGTCTTATTTTCGAGAAAAGTTTTTTTTTCAAATTTTTGCTTGGTAGTATTTTTGTTCGCACTAGATCAAATCTACACAATTTCTAGCAGTATATGTTTCACTGTAAAATCTTCTTGGCATGTAGTTCATATGCGGATCATTCTATGCGCTCTAGTACGCAATTTGAATGATGGACTGATGTAAAGTGTGTCCTATGTGAAGCCGGTGTACAGAGCCACAAGATGTTCTCTTCTATTTTTGTTCTGTTTAAGTTCTATTCTCTCTAATCTATTGCAAGCATAATACATATTCTAGTTATATTGCGTAACGAGTTGGATTAATGTTACCCCAGCTAGTTTATGTGAATGGGTGATGTATAGATGTGTCTTATTTGAAGGCGAGTTTAGCACAACTCTCATTTTTGTTGTAGTTTAAGTTCCATTCTCTAATGGTATGGTTTAATGTTTTTGGACTTTGTAATAAGGGTTGCATATATATTATTTGTGACATCCTCTAGTGTGAATGGAGATATAATGGTGCCTTTTTCTGTCGTAACCGAAAAACTATATCACTACTTAAGTCCAATTGCATATTATCATTTGTTAGATATTGATTACCAGTATTAATAATGTAAAACAATTTTATTAGAAATTGGATTTAATAAAAAATAAAATCATGGAGAATGTGACGTAAATACAAAGGGAATTGTGACTTTAAGTAGTGATATAGTTTCGGGTTACAGACAGAAAAGCACAATCTCCATTATAATAAGACGTCAAAATCATTGTAATGCACTCCTTAAATTACGAGAAGTCCAAAAACATTATAACATTCACGATTAGCAAATGGAACTTAAACTACAAAAAATAAGAGTTGTGCTAACTCGCCTTAAACTAGGAATTCTACATCTTCCTTATGCATTTACTAGTGGGTACATAGAATCCCCAATATACATAGAATATGTATACATATGAATAGTATGGGAATAGAACTTAAAACCAGAACAAAAAAGAAGAGAACATTCTTGTGCTGACCCGGGCTTCACATATAGGACACACGTTACTCATCCATCATCATTTACTAGAGCGCATGAATACCCAATATGAACTACATTGCCAAGACGAGATTACAGTGAACACTCATTACTGCGTAGATGTGTAGATTGATCTAGTCGAACAAAATACTACCAAGCAGAAAATGTTTGAAAAAAAACTTTTCTCGAAATAGACCAGTCAGGATTTTACATTTCCTAAAAAGAAATGAAGATTGTACTAAAAAATATGAGCCGTTGAAAAATAGTTATAAAATCTACTCTATCCTATCTATCTTCTATCTATATATATATATATAATATAATATATACATTGTTTCTACCAAGCTAACACTAAAGAATTCCAAAATTAATCGTCATTGAATGACCCCACCCGAGGTAAATATGCCCTTTAAACGAACCAACCAACACCAAACTTATTGGCTTATAATTCTGCTGTTCTTCTAGAAGTTTACAAGATATATATATTATATATATATATATATATTATATAAATATATATATATATATATAATAGCGCCGTGGCCTCGTGTGTACGTGATCCGTTCGGCTTTTGTTTTTGCTTTCGTTTCATTCACCGGCGTTCTATCATGTCATGCATGTTCTGTGTTTTATGATTTGATTTTTACAATAATTTTTCCGGCTTTTTTTTTTTTCTTATTTTTTCATTTTTTTATTTTCTTAAAATTTATTTGCTATGTGCGTTTATATAATATGATTTCCTAATTATGGCTGGGTTCTGAGGTTTGTTAGTCCAATTCCATAAAATTTTTTTCGGACACGTGTGTGCATGCCTCCTACAATATCCGTTTTATTATTTAGAAAATTCGTTGTCCGAGTTATCCTTGTTAGAATTCGCAATTATATTAGATATACATTGCTGTCATCATTTACATATTTAAACTCAAATCTTTTCAAGATATTGATCTAGTAATACATGAATTAATAACGAACCGGGGTGCTTGGTCACATTTAATATTAATCATTGCGTTAGTCAAGAAATCTACGGGACTGTCAATCCACTCTCCTGACATCGTTGTGTTTCTTCTGGGGAAATGTATATCTTTTCTCGGTGTATTAATTATAACTTTAGATGGACAAGTTCTACAGATTTTTATTCATCTTCTCTATCAATTCCTGTACACATTTCTGCTGGCATTTTAACTATTAATTTTGTCATTTCTCTATATGACATAGAACGTCAAGTTCCAGGGAATACAATGATTTTTACCAATACTTTCTGCTCTGCAGAAATCACATATTCTTTTAAATTCTGTTGGGTGATTGGGTCTATTTTGAAAAGATGTGATAATGTGTGTTAATCGGAATCGTAACAATGACTATCTTGCTTATATTATTAAAAAAAAATTGTTTTCACTACGTCTTGTTGGCCGGAATTGGTTGTGGATTGATGTTTGGGTTGGCTGATATTCTTGCTTTTAGTTCCCACACCGATCTTTCACCCCTTCACCTCCTTTCTTTCTGTCAAATTCTATTTACTGGCTTTTGGCTTAAAACAATTAAATTTCAACACAATTACAATTACCACGGATCTGTCAATTGTTAGGGACAATGCATATCAGCAAAAAATATCTCATCAGCCCATCAGGCGAAAATAATTCTTGGTAAGAATATTCTCATTTACAGTTCAATTGTACATAAATTGCTAAATCTAAAACATTATTTTGCATTAAATTTGATATAAAAATCATTGTGTGGACTTGAAAATATCACCGAAAATATGATTCTATTTTCTGGAGATGCAATAACTAGACAGCTTTTTTTCTTATGTACATAATCTACTCTACTATCCATCATCTATACATATATATAAAAGGAAGTTCGTTATAATGTCCGAGGAAACTTCGAAAAATAAAACCAATTAACGACAAATAAACATATATATATACACATTAAATATCACCAGGGATTGGTTTTGAGCAAACAAAAATAGAGACTTGATTGATATTCGTGAAGGATAATAAAAGTAAAATTTAAATGATAACAGCATGGAATTTTTTTTCATTTAATATTTTAAGATAGTTAGACTATTAACATTACTTTCAGAGTAGCTGGATCAATGGCAAGGTCTATTTTTTTTACATAGGGATTTAAATGGGGCACCCCACCAAGGATTCAACTCTCTTCGATTAAATATTACTGGATCTGCGGACAAATTAAAAAAATCCCCCTCCTCACACACGACGTGCCGTGACTGACCGGTGCTATGCCTGGTGTATGTTGTGTAGTAACACTATATACTTAAGAGTACACAGGTCGCCAGAAATAGTGTGAAACGGGAGTCGGATTTGAGGGCTAGAGTAGATATGGCTGTTATTCCCTGAGCTCACAAGGACGGTCTTGATTCTCCGATACTTTAGCCACCTGTAGTATAATCAATTCTCTAAGATTTCGAAGAGACTTCATCAAACTTTTGCTGGCTATATGAAGTACAACCATGTGGAAATTATCAGAAAGAGTGTGGTATTGTACTTTAAACGGTGAACAATCAAATAGCAGTACTCCAGTTTTGAACCAGAGCGTCTGTCATCAAATTTTTTGGGGCTGAAAAAGTACAAAGCATGTATGAATGTTACAGAAGTATATTATGTGATTGTCATGAAGAAGCACGTGTTTTTAGTCAACAAACATGATTTGCAATGCTAAAATATGGGTTTTCCCTGAGACGAACCCCAAGTCGAAAAATAGTCTAATGAGTCGGGAAATTCACTGACTCACCAGTAAAAAAAATTATCTGGGAGCAGCAGTTCAGTAAAGAAGATTCATAGCTTACTCTCGGAGGCATGTAAGATATCCCTTTCTCACTATTGATTTCCTTGATGGTAGGGGTGTGTTTTGGCTCTCCACCTCAGACGCTAAAAAACAATTCTCCTTTCTAGCGTTAGTTAAAAGGGGATAGTATACTCCCTTTGCTGATGGTTACCAACTTTAGGCCGCCAGACGACTTTACTTTTACTGTATACCGCATGCAATAACTTTCTATAGTATGGATTACGTAATGATATTCCATACAGCATGTTATACAATGGAAAGTTTCGTTAAATTATGGAACGTAATGGTTGGTATTCTATTGTATGATATCAGTAATGATATTGTGGGTGGGTGACATTGAATAATGATATCTCTATAGAATGATATGTAATTATATTCTAGTGCATTCGATAGTACGGACAATCGATTATTATGGAAACGTAGAGATATTCTATTGTATGATACGGTAATGATATTTCACAGACATTGTTAACATAAACTTCGCGTATTGGAATCGTATGGTCATTCTATTGTATGATACGTAATGATATGTGTTGTACCATTGAAATTAACGATATTTCTATAGAATGTATGTAATTATTATTCTTAGTGCGATGATACGTACGGGTACAATCCTGTATTATGTAAACGTAAAGACTATTCTATAGTCATGATAACATCATGATATTTGCGCAGCATAAAACATACAGATGAATATTTTTATTACATGAATACGTAATGATTTTCCATAGAATGACACATCGATATGTCAAACTTGTAAATTTTCGAGAAAATGATGTATAGCTTTCTTGTAGCTATTAAACTTTCTATGAAAGCTCATTATCCGAATTCAAATGCATTATGTTTGTAGCCTTGATTGCCTCCGTCACCCGCGGAACTTATATATTCATACTCTATGAATTAGAATATACATGAATACGACATTATGCGTACATTTATTATTTTTTCAACCCTCTCTCTTCCTTTTCGAAATAAATGTCTCTTTTCCAGTTTCCATTTATTATTGGATTTCTATGAATAACAATTTTCCCAACTCACCAATGTCCTTTGAAAAGGCATCAATAATTTAGCCGCAGATATGGATTAATAATTTGGAAGATGAATCTCTTAAGCCTTGCAAAAGGTAACTCATCTCGGGTGTTCGTTAATGAATATAATCCAGGACATGTAATACCATACAACGAATAGAATATGGCTAAACCTACATATAAATTGACATCATCGATGATATTATATATATATATAATATATATATATAATTATATATATATATATATACAGAGAGAGGAGAGAGAGAGGAGAGAGAGAGAGAGAGAGAGAGCGAGAGAGAGAGAGAAGAGAGAGGTAGAGAGGGGTTTAGTATCCCCACCGTCTTGAGTCCAATGTGAGCACTTAAGGCCGAATTTCTTAAACGGTGTTTGGCAGGTTTACTTCCTACTGTATATATTCATACACACACACACACACACACATATATATATATATATATATATTATATATATATATATCTATATATATTATTATATTATATACGTATCTAAAATTTGAAATAATTACGGACACAACTCAAATATAATGTATGAGAGTAATTACAAAGCAAAATGTTTAGTATATTAGATAGAGATACAGAGAAAGAAAGTATAAAACTTTAAATAGGAGAACCGCCTAAATCAAGTTCAGCGGTATCGTGGACATGAAATCGCCCACACTTGCTTACAGATTCTTGTCTATGCAATTCACAAACCAAGATTTTTTAAACGGTATTTTACGAGACGATTTTTGACTCATCTATTACAAATCTAGGGAATCTATTCCGCTGTTCATAAAGCTCAAGACTGTTTTTACGTTGTTGTGTGGATCGCACACACATACCATCCCACCTTACCGCACAGAAACCGATCTGTTATTCATATCCTGATTTGGCGAGAGCCGTTATCAGACCATGAACCTTGTGGTTCCTAGGCACATGCTCCACCGACTGGGATAAACCGATAATATCTCGAATTAAACGAATAACGATCAAATTTACCAATTAAAAATTCTAGAAGTTTTAATTTTAAATCACATTTTAAATTATGTTCAGTCTGTAATCTTGTCATATGCAAGCCACGACAATATACCCTCCAGGGGTAGCGTATTTTAAGTTTTAATGTAAATTAGAAAGACTAAGGAAATTAAATAAGAAACCCATATAAAAATATTACACTTAGCTAATATTTATTTAATTGATTTCTATATAAATAAGCCATAGGAATGATTTTAATACTTTGAAGAATAAAATAATAATATTATTAGAGACAAATATCACCCAACTCACTATTATTGAACCCGATTTTTTAAAAACCAGTACGCAAATTAACCACACCATATAACATGTAAACCTTTTATTTCTTAGTGATATATATCAAAACACATTGCAGTGTTTTAACAATCACTAATTAACATAGCCTTTTCTGAGACAAATCTAAATCTATTTTCATAGGAGACATTGTGAATAATAGAGTTCATTATATGTATTAATGATTTTGAATATAATTAAATACTCATTGGTAAACTTACACAATTGCTGGAACTATTGTAACGGAAGTAGGGACGTAGTTTCGGGTACAGACAGACATACACAAATCTCCATTATAAGTAAAAAGTAAAGTTCGTCGGTGCGGCCTAATGTCGGTATCAGCCAGGCAGCGAGGGGAGTTATTCTCTTTTCACCAGCGATAGACCAAGGTTATTATTTGAGCATGGAAGGAGCGCCACACCTATCATTAGCTCCTTCCTTTACCACACAGATCCCTGTGCTACTCATACGTGAGAGCCAGTAGCGAACCAAGAACCTTATTATTTCCTTAGCCGACACTCTACCGACTGAGCTAAACCGGTCCTAAGATATTTTTTTGTTGAGAAAAACATGTGCGTTATTCTATGCACCTCTTAAAAAATGATAACGCCAGCAACAAAATCGTTATATCTTTGAATAACATATTTCAACTATTCAACGACAACGTATAGGGCATTGCCCTAAGGATGAAGAACGGGCTTAGATAGCCAGTTCAATGACACAGGATATTTTTTCTATAGATTTTTGTTCGTTTCTTTATTTTGATTTATTTTTTCCCAGGGTTTCAATCTTTGCTTGATCTCATCAACATCTCGATTTTAGAGAGCTTTGGATTTTTTTCTCTATCTCCGATGGTTGTTTGATTTGAAGGAATATTTTTCCATTTTATAAAAGAAAAAAAAATATCACATTCCCTATTAATCCCTTCTTTTCATTACTTTGGATGTGTTTTAGTTTTTCTATGCAATCTCCAATGTTGTTTTTTTTGCTGCTGCACTTATTATTATTATTATTATTATTATTATTATTATTATTATTTTATTATTTATTTTATTATTGTTTCCTTTCTTTTATCTCCTTCTCCTTTTATTTATTTTTTTTATTTAGTGTTCTACTCTTTAATATTTCTGCTTTTGCAGTTGTTGTGTCTTCTTTCCTCTTTCTTTCCATTTCTTCTCTCCTTCCTTCATTATCTCTTATTATCATCATCATTATTATTATCATTATCATTATCCTCATCATTACTACTACTACTACTACTACTACTACTGCCTTCTACTCTTATCATTTCTTCTGCTTTTGCGCGTTGTTGTTGTGGTTCTTTTTCCTTCTTTTCTTTGTCTTTCTTCTTCTTCTCTATTATTATTATTATTCATCATTATTATTATCATTCATTTTCATTGTCATCATTATCATCATCATCAATCCTCATTATTTCATTATCATTACTACTACTTCAACTGTTCTTCTAACTCTTATTATTTCTGCTTTTGCCGTTGTTGTCCTCTTCTTTTCTTTGTTTCTTTTTCTTCTCATTATTATTATCCCATTTTCATTATCGATCATTATCATTATTATCATTTCCTTATCATCATAATCATTATTATCATCATTCATTATCATTTCCTTATCATCATAATCCTCATTATCATCATTCATTATAATTCATTTTCATTATCATCATCATTATCATTTCATTATCATTATTAATTCATTTATTTATCATTATTATTATCATTATCATTTTCATTTCATCATTATCATTATTATCATCATCATTATCATTTCCTTATCAACATAATCATCATTATCATCATTTCATATAATCATTTTCATTTCATCATCATTATCATATTCATACATTATTATTATCATTATTATTATCATCATCATTATCAATTTCATTATCATTATTATTATCATTTATTATTATTTATTATATAATTTCATTATCATCATTATCATTACAACTACTTCAACTGTTCTCTTCTGCCTCTTGTTATATCTCTCTTTTGCCGTTGTTATATATTTTCTTTTCTATTTTTCTTCTCTCTCCTCCTGCTCCTTTGTCTACTCCCTCCTCCTTCTTCTTCTCTACTCCTATTCCTCCCTCCTTCTTCCTCCTCCCTCTTCCTTCTTCCTCTACCCTCCTCCTTCTCCTCCCTTCTTCTTCGTATTATTCATTGTTATAAACTGTTCATTTATCTCTTTTTATTTCGATTTTTGCCGTTTTTATTATTATTATTATTATTATTATTTTTATATTATCATTATTACTATTACATTATTATTATTATTATTATTTATTATTATTATTATTTTTTATTACTATTATTATTATTCCTATACCGTTTCCATTTGCAATAAAATGGTTCGGCACCGTTCCATGTAAGTCACCTGAAACATTTCCATCACTCTCCCCTTTTTACCGAAGGAGAGCAACAAGGTTGCCTTTTACCGCCTCTTTCAATCATGAGGAAATGTTTTTCATTTTTGCCAGCCATTCGCTTTGACGGGCTTTCTTCTGAAGAGCATTCAATTTCAAACATCACATGCAGTTTCTGAAAAGATGCATTTTCTAGAAAGCTGACAAGAACTTTTGCAAAACACAATATGCACATATTTACAATGCTCTAGTTAAAAAAACAGAAGAAAAAGTCTGAATAGAGAAGTTCTTTTTTTTCTTCTTTTCGTTTATTATTTTCTTGTTTGTTTATTAGATATTCATGTTTAACCCGGAACCTTATATTAGAGAATAAATATCAAACACAACACTGATATTCTATTCTGTACCTTCAGGCATTTTTGCTTCATATATAATTTCTTTCTAACTCACACACCAATGCACTCACACCACACACAAATAAACAACACACACACACCACACCACACACACATATATATATATAATATATATATATATATGACCGTGTACTATATATATACACACATACACATTTCCATATGATTGCCACACACAAACACATCATCTCACTCACACAATATCTAATATGATACACACATATATGTGTTTATATTATATATACACATATATATATATTATATTATATGTATATATATATACACACATATATATACACACAATATATGTATTATACCACATATGTTTATATATACATATAAACATATATGATATATATGTATTATACACATTAATATGTATATTATATACACCATATATGTGTATTATACATACCACAACTGCATATATGTGTTATATAGTATATACATTATACTATATGTATATATATAACATAATGTATATATATGTATTATATCACGTTATATGTATTGTATATACAGTTCATATATGTGTATATACATAAAACACACTCATATATGTATATATATACACATCTATTACTACACATAACAGTATATAATATATTATATTATATATACTATATATACACATATATATGTGTAATATACACATTTACACACATACACACCACATATATATATATACACACATATATAGTATATAGTATACATGTACACAGACACACACATATATATAATATACATACACAAATACACAACAAATTACATATTCACACACACACACACAACACACACATAATTATATATATACTATATACATATAAACACACACATAAAACAATTGTATATATATATATGCGTATGTATAAACACACATGCACACATTATATATATATATTAAATACACACATTATATATATAATAACGGCACGCATCACACACATGTATATAATATATATGATATATATATATATATATATTATGTATATAGTATGTATGTATATATATATTTGTAATTTTGGGGGGTTGTTACAGAATTTTATTGAATGCCTATACAAAAACTCACTAAAAAGATTCATTATTAAAGGAGGAGGGACAAAATGCAAAAAAACGAAGTTGCTAGCTAACTAGTTTCGATCCTCGCTTAACGCTAAATATCGAGGATAATAGATTAAAACAAAGTAATTGGGACGAGTAAAAAAATAATCATTGTCTATTCTTTTAAAATATATACAATTTTCTTTTTAATAATGAATCTTTTATAGGGTCTTTTTAAAGCACTAATATATATATATATATATATATATATATATATATAATATATATATATATATATATATATATATATATATGTATATATATTATATATATATATATATAAAATCATTATTATCAATCAAAGCCGAAGATGATACCAGAAGATCTGGAACATGTTTTGCATATTAAGATAAAAATAAATTTTATTTTTTTTTTCTGAAACAAATACATTTTGGGACCTTCTTTTTTCTTTTTTTTTATAAAATATTGAATCTTTCTCTCACCGTTGGAACCAGACCAACATTCATATATATATAATATATTATATAATACTATATCTATTATTATATATATATATATATATATATATTATATATGTTTATATATATATATATATATATATATTTATATATAATATTTATATATATATATATATATATACTTATTATATATAATATAGAGAGAGAGAGAGACAGACAGACAGACAGACAGACAGGGAGAGAGAAGAGACAGAGAGAGAGAGAGAGAGACAGATACAGAGGACAGATGCACACACACATTTTATATCTATATATTATCACTATATATATATAATAACAGAGACTATATAGAGGAAGTGGAGAGACAGAGACATATAGAGAGAGACACACAGGCGCGTTTAATGTATGTTCCTTTATTTAAAATATAAATAACTTTGAATAAAAGGGAAAAATACTTTTTTCTTCTTAATTACAGTATATAGATATTAATTTGAACTCTGTAGAATGACTTTGAAATAATTAACGACTGTAATATCCTTGAAATGCTTTTTGCTGTCACCTTCGCTACGTTAATTTCTACAATAGTACTGAAATATTTTTCAACATTCTGCTATGATACATAGACTGAATCACACAAACACTCACGTGTATTATTCTTGTTTTAAAATAGCACATTAACATATACTGACTCATCTAGTGATACGTAGTTATTTTCTTATTCTATTCTCTCCATATCTCTTTTATATGATTTACTTTTACATGACTCTCGGTGCGTTTTTATATTCTTAATGTCAGCACGAATATATATATCAAAATGTACAAAATATTGTTGAGTACAAGGACACTCGTATATCAAGTACAAAAGAATAAATATCAAGTAGGCAATTTCAATCTGCAACAAAATCGTGATAACTAATATAACAAAGAATTGGGAAAACTTCTACTTGAGAAAAGATACGGTTAAATCTTTAGAGAATGATCTATTAATGAGTATAAGGTTCGAATTCGTGTTATGTTAGTAACGGATATCGTCACTAACCAAAAGCGAGATAATGGTAGTAGTCAGCTTACTGAACTTCAATAAACAACAGATACGCGTATACAAAAGATGACTCTTCTTTATTTTCTTCGGTGTGTGGTAGGTGAGTGGCGGGCATGGATAATGACATACGACTACTATGGTGTGGTGGAAGGTGGTGGGCGAGCCTCACTGGCCGCAGCAGCGCTCGACCGATGTCGACGGTCAGTCAGTCCTTGTGCTCTCTTCGCCGTCTCCTGGGGTCTACCTTCTGGGCTGTGCTGATGACCGCTTAAGTATCGACGACGCCCCACATCCTTTTGTTCCCTGACCGGAAGTCCTTTCTCTTTGTTCAAATTCGCGTTTGTCCAGATGAGTCCTTTGTAACCAGCAACCCCTCTGTCTACCTTAGAACATTGTCTTTCTCAGTTTCAAGGTTTCCTTTGTCTTTTCGAACTTTCCGCGCAAAACAAAACTGAACAATATCAATCGCAACATAATCAATTCGAATAATTAAGATAAGAGTATCTATTTTACAAAACAGGGAAGATCTGTTCATCTATTCTCTCTGTAAATGGCAAAGTGGTGATTTAATTTACTATTACAAACTATAGAATACATTAACTAGATTTAGTAGATCTTTGCCGCACCAAATTTTTCCCTCAGTACGTTGTAGCTAATCTTCACTTGATAATCCCTTTATTTACACCGCGAATCTATTATGAGATCCAAGTTAACCTCCCTATCCAGCATCATGAACATCAATTCATTTAGAATAATGTCCGATATACGTCTACTGAAGAGAAAATTCATTGTGTCAATGTGAATGTCAATTCTATAATGAAACCAAAACTAACAACAAACAGGCCCTAATAATAAGTTATCGAGACATCAATAACAATCATTAAATATTACCCACATGATGGAATGATGGAGAGCAGAACCTATGAAATGAACGGATAACTATCTTACAAACCTAC
>CM042155.1:10699333-10731833 GCA_023376005.1 Doryteuthis pealeii
CATAACTTTTTTGCAACATCAATGTATTCGTTTTAAATTCATATTATTTTCGTCTCCGCTATTGTTAAGTCTGGAGTATAAACAAGCTCTGAAGATGATTTTGATAAATCGAAATATTCTTCAATATTAGCTATGAATAATATAAAATCTGTTCACTTTATCAGCATATTGTGTTGTTTTCATTTGCTTTTATCTATACTCATACCGTCGGATTCATTTCCTTTCTCTTAACTTATATACACAAGTGTATATATTTTGTTTAAAAAAATAACACTCTTCAAGGAACTTAGTCAAATAATGTAGTGTAATTATTATGGTGTACGGGGAATTTGGGGATTGAAAAGGAGGACAGTAATCGGATGTCTGGAGAAAGTGAAGAAAAGGAAATGAAACAAAGGTTAAAGTTTGGAAGATTAAACGCTCAATGGGGTGCCAGCAATTGACCGACGAATAACCCCGGTAATAGATTTAAACATTAAAACGGAAGTTCCGGATTTTGACCTGAAGTGTGTGACCCACCCACGCCCGGGACTAGAAACGGAAGTGAAAAATCGGTCTTTTTTCGACTTGGCTTTGGTAGGGGGCAGATGAGGCTTCTCGAGTTCTCCCGTGATATGTTGTGCTTAGTAGTACCGAACATGATTTACGATAGAATAATTTGTCGTTATCCCCCCTCTCTCTCTCTCTCTCTCTGAAAAAGAACCTGCGAACCTAGAAAGAAATAAACAGCCTCTTTGTGACTATACGGCTTGCGTATGTTGCTTCTGAACTAAGGGCGACTACTACTACTAACGACTACGACTACAACTCGACTTAGGGCCCTATACAACAAATAAGAACATATTTATATACCGATAAAAAGTATTTTTCTTTTCTTTGGGAGATTGGAGAGTGTGAAATATATTTGTACGCTAAGTTTCGTAAGCAGCAAGCCCAGCCAACATCTTGGCTCTTAAAAAACTTAAATTGTCAAACTTTCACTTTCTTAGAAATCTCACAAAATGATTTTAATTTTTTTTTCTAATTTAATTCGCTTTACAGGGCGTAACACGGTCACTGGAGAATAATGTAAATTCCAGTCAAATGAATGATAATTTTTGGTGGGGTTAGCTCAGTCGGTAGAACATCCATCTAGGAACCATAATGTTCCTGGTTCGATACCGGTCCATGCCGACTCAGCGTATGAGTAGCCCAAGATATGTGCGGTAAAGTAATGAGCTGATGCTAAGTGTGGTGCTCCACCTCAGACGCTAACACAAACTCCCTGGTCTAGCGCTAGTGAAAAAGGGAGAGACATTCTCGCTCTCTGACTGATACCGACAATAGGCAACTCCAACACTTTACTTTTTTACTTAGACATCCATATAACGGAGACAACTATGAAATACTAATTAAAATCCCTCTATTTGAATTATTAGGACTATTGTCCTCATCTTTATTGTTTTCTGTACAGAGTTTCGGCCGATGTACCCTCCGGCCTTCTTCAGGTATTTCCTGTCGGACTCAGGAACTTCACAACTCGGAATCTCTCTTCGAATTCTGGAATTCGGATTACGACATGAAGGCTCCTGAGTTCGACAAGAATGTTCCTTAACCTGACAATAAATACTCGGAGAAGGCTGGAGGGCACATCGGGCGAAACTGTGTAGATAATAAAGATGAGGATAATAGTCTGAATAATCCAAAAAATATGAATTATCAAGCCTCATTTAAATAATTTGAGAAAAAGAATCCTCTACTCAGTCTTTAAATAGAATCATCAGTATCATCGGGGACTGCTGTTATAACGGTCACCCAGCGGTTTCACGGGTTGTTTATTTATATAAAAGAAAGCCAACAAGATCTTTAAAAATATGCAATGTTCCATCTTCGAATGAGAACATGTATCCGTGCCCGTAAAATTATGTTGACTGTTCTTTGAGCCACTTTTTCACTACAGATTTCAATTCCTCGTCATTGGAATAATGTTTGCCTCGCTAACCCTTTTTTATGGGGCCGAATAGATGATAGTCATTATTCCAGTGATGAGGAAGTGAAATTATATTGTGAAGAAGTTGCTAAAAAATAGCCAACAGAATTTTACGGGGCCGGGATACACGCTCTCATTCGAAGGTAGAACATTGTTATTGAGAAAAACAGTGACTATGTGGAGCAGTAGGGATGTGATCAACAGAGGACCAGCTTCATTTTGATATATGATATGTTCCTGTGTTGGTAATTTATACCTGTGTTAAACAAAATGGCCTTACTTTTTGAAGCATCTAAGTGGAGAAGTAGGGATGTGATCCACAGAGTACCAGCTTCATTTTGATGTATACTACATGTTCCAGTGTTGGTAATTATAACTTTCCTAAACAAAATGGCATTACTTTTTGACTCGCCTCTGTGGGGAAATAGGGATGTGATCCAGAAAGAACCATCTTCATTTTGATGTATGATACGTGTTCTTGTGTTGGTAATTATACCTTTCCTAAACAAAATGGCATTACTTTTTAACTCACCTATGTGGACGAGTAGGGATGTGATCTACAAAGAACAACCTTCATTTTGATGTATGATACATGTTCTTGTGTTGGTAATTATACCTTTCCTAAACAAAATGGCATTACTTTTTTACTCACCTATGTGGAGAAGTACGGATTTAATCCACAGAGGACCAGCTTCATTTTTAGGTATGATACATGTTCCTGTATTGGTAATTACACCTGTCCTAAACAAAATGGCATTTTTTAACCAACCCTCGTAGATCACCTCTCCCATGGTGTACTACTCACGTACTGAGCTAGTGAGTGATGGTATTGAACCCGGAACCTCGTGGTTTCCAGGCCGAGTCTCTACCGACTGAATATTATAGAATCCGACAAAATGAACACAAGAAAAGAAATGGAAAGGTGTAATATGAATTACTTGGTATCCTGTAGTTATATGTGAATCAATAAATCTATTTTTGATAAAGTTCATATATACGGAATAAAATATTAATGTTTCATTGTGTGAGGAGGTAACCAGTAAATATGCCCAAAGGGTTTTTTTACGTTTTCACTTCCCAGTAAAGCTATGACCTTCAAATGTATATTATTTATAATAAAGAAGTTGAAATTAACAGAATATAGGCCATCAATATAGCAGAAATTCAAGAAGTAAATTTACGCTTTTTTTCATATTCCCTCTATTGTGCAACGCAGACAGTTATATACTTCAGGCATTCTAATCACGGAAAATTACTTTTTGGTACGTCTGCTTCTATACTGTATATTATTGCGTGTCTCTTTCTAGGTATACACATCTATACATACAACATATGTACATGAATATATTGGACATATGTGATTATGTGAGTTTGCGTGACGTCAGTTGTATCTTTCAATAGACCACGTTAAATCGCGACGATTACATTGGGGAGCGCGTGCTGTGAATCATGGAGAAAGACGCCTAACCGTGCAGAAAGATATCCACAGTAGAGAAACGTGCAAACTTTTTAGCACACAAATTCAAAATGTATCGTATTGCTATATATATATATATATATATATATATATATAATATATATATATATATAATTTAATATACCAAGCGTGTTGGTAGATCCTTGCGGAGAGAAAAAAACCCGGCAGAGAGTTTGATTGTAAAAATATACTACCAAACATCAACCAGGAAGAAAAAAATTTTTGAAAAAAAGAAAAGACCAAGATATTCGTACCAACAAAAAATAATCTATTGGTATAGTATTTGGCCAAAAAAAAAACAATTTATATGCATATATATATGTATATAAGATATATATATATTCATATAACCGCTAGGAGAAGCTAATTTGTAAAAAGTGCTCGATACCTAAGTAGAGCCAAGTAATAAGGATATCTACTGAGTCAGACGAACCTACTGTTAGTTTCGCATAAAGCTCTTCAGGGCTAAAATCTGACTGAAGAAGAAAAAGGAGCAAGACAAATAAATACTACTAACCACATTAATCATTTAAATTATCAAAACATACTGACCAATAAAACATAAAAATATATATATATATATATATATAATATATATATATATGGGAGCAAATATTGAAAATAAATCCGACAATATAAAGAAAATTTTGAAAAAACAAGTATTCCGAAAATGGGATGAATTTAATTATCGATGTTTAAACATTTCGGTTACATTGAACCTTCATCAGGATGTCTCTTGGGGTGAAGAAAATGATGGATGTTTTTATATGTGACAGGAGATGAAAATCTTTTTAGTTATGTAACTGTATTTGATCAGCGTTTTATTTTTGAAAGGCAAGTCGCGATCCACACATGCGAAGATGTCATGACGCAAGACGCGTGACGCAACTCGAAGAAATGCAAAAGACGAGAAAAAGTATTAATGCACTGATTATTTTTCAAGTGAACAACGGGAACAAAGTGGGAATGATAACTAAATAAATAATTAAATGAAGCCTAGTATTTAGTAATTATTTAACACTATTTTATTTAGAAACGGAGATATACTAAAGAATCATTGTTGATATTAAGGGAACAAAGTGGGAATGATAACTATATGTCACATGTAAAAACATCCATGATTTTCTTCACCCAAGAAACATCCTGATGAAGGTTAAATGTAACCGAAATGTTTAAACATCGATAATTAAATTCATCCCATTTCGGAACACTTGTTTTTTCTAAATTTTCTTTTATATATATATATATATATATATATATATATATATATATATATTATATATATATATGAGTAAATATGGAAAATAAATCCGACAATATTAAGAAAATTTGCAAAAAATTAGTGTTCCGAAAATAGGATGAATTTATTTATCGATGTTTAAACATTTCGGTTTCTTTACACCTTCATCAGGATGTATCTTGGGGTGAAGAAATTGATGGATGTTTTATAGATGACAGGAGTTGAAAATCTTTATAAAATCTTTTTTGCTGTGTAACTGTATTTGTTCAGCGTTATATTTTTTGAAAGACAAGTCGCGATCCATGCACGCGAAGATGTCATGACACGTGACGCAACTCGAAGAAATCCATTCAACAAAAGACAAGAAAAAGTATTAATGGACTGATTTTATGAGAAATGTTTAAACATCGATAAATAAATTCATCCTATTTTCGGAACACTTGTTTTTTCAAATTTTCTTAATATATATATATATTATATATATATATATATATATATATATGTTAACATAAAGGTACACGGTACCTACACGAGTTTCACCATAAGGATCTTCAGAGTTAAAAACAACACACACGTGAAACGACTGCAATTAATCAATATCTATATTAATCCAGTGGGTTTAACCCTAAGGATCCTTATGGTGAAACTCGAGTAGGTTAATACCGTGTACCTTTATGTTAATAAATTTGCTCTACTAAGGTATTGAGCACTGTATATTTGTTATATCGCTGCCTTATCAGTGTGAAACTTGAATCAACTAACCACTGTGACCATTTTCACTGGTAAGTCACTTTTTCCACAAATACCATATATATATATATATATATATATATATATATATGTCATCCACAGATACCGTGTTTGGCCGTTTCACGTCTCTTTAGTGTGGCTAGCTACCTCTGACCAGGAGCGAAACCCGACTGACTTTTCATCCGCCCGATTCGTTAACCTCTCGGCCATTTGACAGCTACCGTAAAGGGGAGGTGTTTAAACTACTAAATGCATACACTTATTTATATATTTTACGATCATCAAAGAGATCCAGTCTGTAACCAGACGATCATTGCTTTATATATGCTGGCAGTGAAAGTTAATTTAAGTAACTCCTGGAGAGCACTACTGAGTTTTAGGAGCATATGATAAGTCATCCACAGACACAGTGTTTCGACGATTCACGTCTCTTCAGTGTGGCTAGACACAGCAACTACCTCAGACAAGGAGATTGTGTGTGTGTGTATGTGTGTGTGTGTGTGTGTGTGTGTGTTGTGTAACACCTTTGGGTCACACTTTTACTTCCCAACCGTAACTCAGAGTTTCACGTTCGCAGTAGTCAGAATCCACCCAAACATCGTGGGACAACAGTGTACATAAAACACTGAGTAATACATATTATACTCTCTCTTGCTCTCTCTCTCTCTCTCTCACACACACACACACACACACACATATATATATATATATATATATGTGTGTGTGTGTGTGTGTGTGTGTGAATGTGACCGTGTGTACGCTTTTGTTTTCTTCCTCTCTGTCAGCGCATTGTGTATGTGTTCATCAAAGAGATCCAGTCTGTAACCAGACGATCATTGCTTTATATATGCTGGCAGTGAAAGTTAATTTAAGTAACTCCTGGAGAGCACTACTGAGTTTTAGGAGCATATGATAAGTCATCCACAGACACAGTGTTTCGACGATTCACGTCTCTTCAGTGTGGCTAGACACAGCAACTACCTCAGACAAGGAGATTGTGTGTGTGTGTATGTGTGTGTGTGTGTGTGTGTGTGTGTGTAACACCTTTGGGTCACACTTTTACTTCCCAACCGTAACTCAGAGTTTCACGTTCGCAGTAGTCAGAATCCACCCAAACATCGTGGGACAACAGTGTACATAAAACACTGAGTAATACATATTATACTCTCTCTTGCTCTCTCTCTCTCTCTCACACACACACACACACACACACACACATATATATATATATATAATGTGTGTGTGTGTGTGTGTGTGTGTGTGTGTGTGAATGTGACCGTGTGTACGCTTTGTTTTCTTCCTCTCTGTCAGCGCATTGTGTATGTGTTCCTGTGTTGAGTGTAATTTCTAAGTGTAAGTAACATATATGTAAACTCGTAAATATCCACGGGTAGTTTTAGTACTATACATATTACATAAGATAAGGGGATTTTTTTTTCTTCTGTTGAATAACAAAGAAGATCATCTCACTTCAAATAGATCATTGACCTAAACTCTGATTTAGATCTAGTCTTTCTTGTTTGTAATAAAGAGACTAACATTATTTATTACCAATGATTTTAGAAATATATTGCTTCATGAAAGAGAAATTTCTAACTCAGTAAACAGACTGACGGTTATACACACACACACACACACACACACACACACACACACACATATATATAATATATATATATATGCACATACACACACATATATACACACATGCACACATACACGCATACGCATATATATATATACACATACATACATATACACACAAACATAAATATAAACACACATACATACATATACAAACACAAACATATATATACACACATACACACACATACACACATATACACACACAAAGATAGATATATACACACATACACACATATACACACACAAAAACATATATATATATATATATATATATATACATACACACATATATCACACACAAAACATAATATATATATATACACACATATATACAACATATATATATATACACATATATATACACACACAAACATATATATATATATATACACACATATATACACACACATATATATATATACACACATACACATATACACACACACACACACTATATATATATACACACATCCACATATATATTATATATATATACACACATACACACACACATATATACACACATACACACACATATATATATATATATATATATATATATACTTTGTTTAAAAATGGTATAAGTGCGAAACTGATATTGTTTTGTTACCATTGATTTCATTCTTTCTTAACATTGTGAGAGAGAGAGAGAGAGAGAGAGAGAGAGAGAGAGAGAGAGAGAGAGAGAGAGAGAGAGAGAGAGAGAGAGAGAGAGAGAGATAAATCAAGATTATTATCATACTTTTTGCATTATGAACTATCTAAACTCTATATAAGGCATTAGTAAACAAGTAAGCATTTTTAGTAATGCATATTATATATACAACCGTTCGCGTAGAGAGCCATGATCACCCAAGTTCTCACAAGAGATATTTATTTTTAATTCCTCTGCGTGCCGTTGCAAAGGTGGGAGATTCTGTCTTGGCAGGCTTAGATTTACACAGCTGGGACTTCAACTTGGATTCTTAATACGGCTGACTTAATTTTGGCGCTTGGTGATATAACTTGGAAATATCATCAGAATAGACTGCGGTTCGATGAAGAGACAATCAGCGTCCATTTCGGGAGACTGGCAGGTTGCCTCTGTTTTGATGTAATCATCTGTGTAGAAGCAAAGTCAGAAATGGAACAAAGCAAACATTTTTATAAATTCGAAAAGTTTTTATTACTTTTCTTTTACTTTTTAGAATCTGTGAATATGTGAACTTAGTCAGGTTTATTGTCTCTAACTGCATCAGAAAATCATCTTTAAACCATCCTCCCTCGGAGTGTCCTGGGTATGATTTTAAGCTGCATATAATAGGAAATCTCTAATTATTGAGCTTTGGAGAGTGTCGAGTACCCTTCATTCTCATTACTCTCAAGTCCACTCTGACCCGGAGTGGCAGTACCTGTTAGGAGAATATCAATGGGTCAAAAATAAAAACTAAATAGTTTAAAATAATGTGTTTAGGAAAATGGAATACCCATCAAGAATAAGTCTTCCATTTCTTTCTTTATAATAGAAACGAAATCGTCCATTATTTAACTGAGGTGACGACACTCATAAGAAATAAGAATTTCTGAATTTTCTATGTTAAAGTTAGGCGCTCCCCAAAATTTGAGCTTCCAATTCCCAAAGTTGGCGGAGTTATGTTGATTTTTAGCTCTCCAAATTTGGTGGGGTTTGCGAAAAATGGCAACTTTTTGGAATCTATTTTTGTCTATAAAATGAATTCTAGAGCTTCCCTACTCCTAAAGGCATTTTTGCCCCAAAAATGCTATCACAAAAGTCTTAAACTTAACCAGTTTTAAGTTATTGATGATTTATGATTTTTTCATAGCAAGATCAATATCCTAATGTGGCACTGCATCTATGACAATTTTTTTCTATTATTTCACATATATTCAATATTATTTGTACCAAAAAGATAGTTTGGATTTTGCTCAGAACCGAAGCTACAACTTCAGTTAAAATTTTGCAAATCAGAAATCATTGATAATTTAAAACTGGTTAACTTTAATACTAGCATTTTTGGATTCCCTAGGTTAAAATGCTTTTATAACTTAAATTTTAGGAGTAGGGAAGCTCTAGAACTCATTTTACAGACACAAATAGGTTACAATAGGTTTTTCGCGACACCCCTCAATTTTGGAGAGCTAGAAATCGACATAACTCCGTAAATGTTTGGAATTTGCTAACTTTATCATAATCCACAATTAGACAAAGGGGGGGGGGGTGACATAGCCTGGATGATTTGAAATGGAATTAACTGCGGAAAAACAACGCCATATTATCAAGATTTACATTATACATTTAATCTTAGACGGTCTGATTTTTAACCACAGGCTGTTGCAAGATGATAACGGTCGGAAGATTAAGGAAACAATCGTATTAATATATTGATCGGAAAAAAACCCAACACACTGATATTCTAAAATGCCCAATGTAACTTGTGTGTTATTAAAACTTCAAATACCAATCAAACATTATTTACAAGTCATAAAACAAATCACGCAGAGTACAGTACTAAATCAGATGGAAAAACATAAAACGAATGAGCAGAAAAAAGTTTTATCTAAAATTATTAAAAGCATGTGATGCATGAAAAAAAGTGAGAATATAGTTTTATATACATTTGTTTCAAAGCTGATGTATTTGAGTATTGAACTCTTTGTCGGAGTCCTTCCTATTTTTATTCTTTGACTGCTGCAAACCCACTGCCTATCGGAGATTGTAGTCACAAAACTTTCGTGGCAGATCCTTTTTGGACTACCAGAATTCTTAAATCATATATATATATATTTACCAACCCCTCCGCACGAGTACGATGTGACAATAAGTCAATTTCTTTCAGTGGAGTTTAACAGGTTTGAATTCAGAGTTTTTCTTTTTCCTAGATTAGTTGCCGAACCAAGTTAAAGAGCCCAGTTCACCCTACTAATTAACCATCGCTGGGGAGAGAGAGAGAGAAAGAGAGAGAGAGAGACAGACAGACAGGCAGATAGACAGAGCGGCAGACGAACAAATATCGACAGACAATCTTTCGATTGGACTCAGAAGACACCTATGATACCCATTCCCTCAAGGCTTTTATTCTATTTGCATTGTAGCGGTGACTACAGAGATTGAACTCGCCCCCTCCTGATGGTGAGTGGCGGCTCATAATTTAAAGAAAACACACCCCGAGCTACGAGACTGTGTTTGCGCGTATTCAAATTTCGCACAGATCGGACAACTTTAATCTTAATTGGCTGGGATGTAAGATCTTTGTGAGTGCAGTGGTCTGTCAATTATTATTTAAGGCCTACCTTTCCACACTACAGGGCAGTTGTGTTTCATCTTCCTAACCAGAACAGAGACGTACGTTGGACTAGAAACCAGTGAACATTTGTGTTGAACTAGAGACCAGTGAACATTGGCGGTTTTATCGACGACAGTGATTACCGTGGTTGCTTTCGTTCGTCACTTCACACCTTTATTTCGAAATAATAGACTTATTTCGCATATCGATTTACATATTCAATTTTTATGTTTATCTTTTTAAAAAATCATTCTGTTGTGAATATTCAGCTCTAGATATTCTTGCTGCTTCTTAATTTTATATTTTTAGACAATATGTCCTAAATAATTACTGATAGGAAAAAACCAAAAAAACAAAAACAAAACAAAAACAAAAAAAAAAACAAAAAACAAACAGAAACCGGATTAGATTTATAAAAAAATCTAACGATATTTCTTCATTTGTATACATAATTATGAATTATATTCAGTCGTTTCTATTCATCTCTATTCGACTATATATTTCTATTCATTTATATATACATAACTATGAATAATATACGGGCGTGTCTACTCATCTGTATTCGACCATAGACAAATAATTGTTCATATATATATATATATATATATATATATATATATATATATATATAATCATTAGGCATATTCCGTCGGGTCTCTTCTGTCTTCGACCATAGACATATTTTTGTTCATTCATATACATTGTTATGAACTATAGATCGGCTCTACTTATCTGTATAGAATCACATACATATATTTAGGTTCATTTACATAGATGATCATGAACTATATTAAATCGTGTCTATTCATCTGTATTATTATGAAATATTTCAAGTGTTACAAAAATAGAGTTAAGACATTTGCTAGAGAAAATCATTTTCCTTTAATTAGAGGCAGTTCTAACGCCGACATTTTAAATCTTTGATTCTGTCAAAAAACACCAACAAAGTTATAAATTATCTTTAGAGACGTTTATTGAGAAACGGAGACAAACATGAATAGATTTTATTTTTGCAAGCGATTATAATCATCATTGCTAATTGAATTTTTTTAATTGAAAATGGATTATTGATATTAAAACTTAATTTGCTAACAAGTAACTTATTCCTTTTTATGTCTTTTTTTTGTTTTAAATTTGATATTTTTTCTTAGCTGATCAAAGTCAGATCGTTTTATTATTAACTCTGAAGGAATTTAAAGAGAGATGACCTAGTTAATGAAAAAACTGTCTGCCTTTTATAAGTTGAGTGACAAACGAAAATTTGTTGAGATATCAAGATTTAAAAACTGAAGCAATTTAAATTTCCTGTCACCGACTCTCATCAGCATTTTCTGGAGTAAAACAAACATTGAATAATTTATATATCACACGTACAAGCATGGTGCTGTTCATATTAGGCCAGCTTCTTCCACTACACCAAAAATGTTCACAATGTAATTTTATTTATGCCATGGTAACTATAATTTTTAAAATAATTTTGTAAAAAAATTAGATGGTTGAAAATTTTTCCAGTAATATTAGTACATTGGATAGATACAGTTGTTGACGGACTCAATCATACACACATGTTGTATACCCTCTTCATTACTTCTTTACTTACTTCTATTCTTCTATGGTTCATCTTTTCTATCTTACGTCTTCTTCTAGGTCTCTTCTTACATCTCTTCTTCGTCTGGGCTTCTTCTTGGGGACTTCGTGTCTGGTCTTCCATTGTGGATTTCTCTTTATCAGAAGCCCTATTGGTAGTTTTTAGATAATAACACAAGACTTCGATTTACTTAGATCACATTTTATTTCGAAATCCCCACCAGACTAACTGTGCAGATCGAGTCGGAGCGTGTATAATACGACTCACCACCGTCGTGGTTTCTCGCCGACTGCCTAAAATCTATTTCTAATCTAAAGCGGAAGAGGGTCTTCTCCACCGATTCTCACGGTATCCACCGGAAGGAAGGATCAGGACAGGTCAAGCCTTGTCATTCTAATCCTTCAAGGCCATGGGCTGCAGCTTATAACGGCCATTTTGATTTCTACACTATTGCATATAAACATTAGGTTTCTAATAATTATGTAACACACACATGCACATATATATGTGCGTGTGTGTGTGTGTGTGTGTCTAAGTTCTCGTAACGTAAACACATAATCACCGTTGCTTGGTTACTCAGTTTCTAGACAGTAAAATCTTTATTATATATTAGATGCGGCTACCCACCGTCACCGTGGTAGATGAGGGAGCAAAAAATAACAACAGTGTATTGATTTTTTTACATTTGAGATTTACAAATGCTAGACATTTTTTAAGTAGAAATTCATTGATATTTCTATGCATATTTTGATTTTTAAATATCTTCCGAGTATAAATCAAATCTTAATAATTTTTGCTCAAAAGGCAAGAACCGTTGATATTTAATGTGTATATATATATATATATATATATATATATATATATATATATATATTCATTTGTCGTTAATTGTTTTATTCTCGTAGTCTCATCCGGACATACATTTACTCAAAAAGCAAGAACGATGATATTTAATGTATATTTATATTCACTTTGTCGTTAATTGTTTTATTCTCGTAGTCTCATCCGGACATACATTTGCTCAAAAAGCAAGAACCGTTGATATTTAATGTATATATTATATATTATATATATATATATATATATATATATATATAATATATATATATTCACTTTGTCGTTAAGTGTTTTATTCTCGTAGTTTCATCCGGACATACATACACACAAACTACCCTTTATATACATTTATATATATATATATATATATATTATATATATATATATATATATATATATATATATATATAAGATTTCCTCCCTTTGTTTCTTCCTTGTTTATTATTCAAGTTCATATAATTTTATATGTCTTTTTTCTTTCTTATTCTGTTTGTTTTTCTTTAACCCTTTCCAACATTTTTATTCATGCACGGGTTGGGGGTGGGGATAGAAGGAAGAATAAATAACAACAGAACAGGAAGTAATCATTCATCGATATTGATGAAGCTTTATTCATAGATTTAGCAAAGGACACCCCCCCACTATATATATATATATATATATATATATATATGTGTGTGTGTGTGTGTGTGTGTGTGTGTGTTGGCATCCATCCGTTTACTAAAACGATGGCGTAGTGTCCACTTTTTTAGCATAGACAGAGTCAACATTACATGGTAACTGTCAGTTTCTCGCCTATGTGATCAAGCTCTGGCCAACGAAACCTGCTGAGACCGATTTGATCAATTCCAACATTTTTTTAATATACCTTATATTACTATTTTGAAGATGTCACTGTTTTGACAACTTAGTCGTAGAATTTTCTTCAAATTTATTGGTACCATTGGTCAATTCTAAACACTAGATGGATTTCTATATTCGAAATTGTTATCTGTTATTTTCAAATCGTAATGTCTTCTGTCAAAGGACTGGCACATCACAGACTTTAGAAATGAAAAAATATCAGTACTTCATATCTTCTATTTCCTATGGTTTTTCCTTTTCTTTCTTCCACTTCCGAATGTTTTTATTTATTTTTTCATTCAGAAATAGTGTGTTAGCGAAAAAACCTGAATACACACCCAATAAACAGAGCCTTTTGAATAGTAAATACTGACAACATAAGAGAAGAAATCTATTGTTCACTTGAAAGCTGCGGACTTCTTCCTGAGAAACATTTATTGCATTTTATCTAAGGAAATAGAATATATATATATATATATATTATATATATATATATATATATAATATATATATATATATTAAATCGATGATGAATATTAAGGGCTTCAATAAATAAATACATAGGTATGACACCTCACAAACTGATAGGAATGGAGACAGTGTTTTCTAACCATCCTTTATTTAGGTTGAAGATTTGGGAGCTTTTACTGTGAATTCTCGCAATAAATCGTAATTTGGTCCAACGCGGTCGACTGATCACAGACAGGCAGCAGTAGATTGCAACGAATTTCACTGACGCAGACCCTAATCGAGCAACATCGGGAATCAAAACGTTAAAATGAAATGTTGGCTCATACTAGAGCTGAACAAGACACAAATTAAACTACACACTAATTTAACAAAATATAAACTTCTAAACACCTAGTTTAACGAGTTACATACTCATTGAGCGCCCAACAGAACATCTCCTTTTTATGACTACGGTCAAAATACTGTTTAAACCAAAGGTTCAGCACACAGTGGGCTGTGAGTGCCAAAATCTGGAAATTCAGACAAAATTTCTGATCTACTCGAGATGAGATTCTCAATGAGAGCTCATTAGAAGCGTATTTTAAAGGTCTTTTTAATGAATACAGAATTAAAAAATAAAGTATTTATGGTGTGTTGGTCTGGGTCCGAATTACAATATTTTCGCATTTTTGGTCCAAAATCACTATTTGGGGCATAACCTGGCTAACATTTGTTTTGTTTTGTTTTGTTTTACGTCATATCAACCTCAGTGGGTCATTTAATGCCGAGAAAGTTTTGAAATAAATCACTTCTTAACGGATAATACAATTTTTATAAATGCATTTTTCTATTTTTTTTAAATGCATTTTTCTATTTAACCCATAGATGGGACCCCAACAGGTACTACCACTCTGGGTCAGACTGGACCAGGGAGCAATGGTGATGAAGGGGTACTCCACATTCCCCAAACCTCCAAAACTGGAACCTCACCATCAGATAGAGTTTAACGTCATTCCCAGGACATGTAGACCCGCAGCCACCGCCTTCTAGTACCCATATGATAAAAAGGGGTTGGGGCTTGCCATAAGAGCAATAGGGTTGGGAAAATCATATAGGCGCTAGGGCTTGACGTGACCAGCCGATTGATCGGAAGGGGCCTCTCCGACCGTCCGTCTAGCCCAAGAGAGGGACAAAATGGAGTATTGCATGTCATGAACAGCTCATCCACCTGGGCTCTATCCTTAAGCATCATGGGTCGCCACCCACAGCCAACAGGTGTCCCCATTGGGGGAGTCTTACCCCTCTACAGAGGTGCAATCGGTGCATTCTAATGCCGCAGGTTACAGGGCGGCTGGCTAAAATGCTTATCTGCGAGTGATTAAGGGCTCGTTGGAATTGTACTGGTATTATCTTTTCAATGAAAAAAATATTTCACAAAAATGTTAATTTTTAGGGGACCTGGGCCTAAATTACACATTTCTTTTAGATTTTCTTCTGTAATGTGACTATTTTTTGGTCCAAGAGACATCCTATGTAGATTTTAAAGAAGTAAGCAAACAATTTACAATTTCTATGGATGAAGATATGATAATAATCCAATTTTTTCCAGGCAGATATGCACATATAAGGCAGCATTTCTTTTTCAATTTCAATGCCCCAATGGTAAATATTGATTTTCTGAAGATGCTAAAGACCAGATCTTATGAAAATATTTATTTCAAATCCCATGAATATCTACTTTTAGAAGATATGTGTATCAAATCCGGCTTATAGCAGTTGAAAATCTTCACCACAATATATTGAATTCCGACCCCAAAATGATCAATTTTTTGTCCATATATCCACCGAATTCTTTTTTTTTTTTTATGAGTGTCCTCATATCAGCTAAATAATTGACCATTCCGTTTATAGGATAAAAAAGAAAAAAAGATTTTTAAAAAAGAAAAAAACATGCTGTACAGAAAAGATATGAGAAGAAAAACAGAAAGAAAGAGTGTATGGGAAAGATAAAGAGAGTGGGTAACGCGCAAAGCGATAACGCTAATCTGTGTCAATTGAACATAATAAAAAGATGAAAAGAAGGAAAGAAAGAAAAATATACCTTTGGTAATACTGACTTAATCTGTGTAAGTATCGCTCAAATTCAGTCTTTACATCTTAATACAAATATTTGTTTTTGTACAAAATATATAACGATTATTTTGCAGGAATCATTTTAGGGCTCATTCAGTCTTTGGATTAAAAGAAACGTCTATTTTCAATTTATGTTAAAATCTTTTCTCATAGATTATGATGCGTAGAATACATTGATGCAGAAAAACGTGCTCAATTCGGAGATTTGGCGAAGATTTGAGCCCTGATAGTTGGATTCATACCTTTCCCAAGGGTATTAGTGTTATGTGAAATGCAAATAGCCTCATCCAGTATTTGAACTTGTGTCGTCATGTCCATTTCCTATGACAGTACCCATTACACCACACTACTCCATATGTTCAATGTTCATGATATAGATCAATTTAAGTAGAAGTAACACTAGTAGGTAGATGTACCAGTAAATGACTAAATGATGGTAGGTTGAGTGTACAGATACTACACTTGCATCTTAAGTTATAGACAGATGAACAAAGAGACTAACAGAATAAGTTACAATATTCATAATATAGATCTTCTTTTTTTTAAATCTAAGGTAAGACATTATTTTATGTGTAAAACACATTTTATCCTTATCTACAATGCAACACCCTAATTCTATATGCAAAAGGCTTTGAATATAGTTTTTTTTATAAATGATGCCTGAAAATGGCCAATTTAATAAAAATTTAAAGTGTCGATTTTATATGATTTTCTGATGGATTTCGATGCGTAGAATAACATAGTAAAAGATAATGGAATTCTGTTAAGAATTGACGGAGATATGGGGCTTTTTCAGGCATTATAAGTCTACCTATTTTCGTGAAAATTAAAGTTGTCGAATTTATTTTCTTTTCTTATAGATTCTAATGCATAGAATTCATTGATGCAGAAGAAAGTGCTCAAACATGTTGAATTGAGTACTTAAAGGTGTTCAAGTTTTCCTCAAAATTAACAAATTTCTTTCGACGAATAAGATGATTAGTTTCTTGTTTTGTTTTACGGCATATCAACCCTTTGCTGGTCATTTAATGTCGGATCAAGTCATTTTGATAAAGAAAAGACTCGGGTTGCTTACAGTGGTCATCCAATTAAGTATGGAACAGGCTCATTAGCGCAAAATGACACGTAGGCAGCCTGGTCCAAGATTTGACCTCGGGTCACTGATTAAATTTCCTAAGACAATCATCAGAACAAAAAGAGCACCTTCACTTTGTATGTATATATCAGTAATCTACGAAAATAGCAGATCACATTCAGATTCTTAATCTTGCTATTCACTTAAAATGCTTTAACTTATTTCAATGAGTCCAATTTCCAAATGAATTATAAGATTTTAGAGATTGAATCGTCATTTTTTAATCTTCTAAATTCTGATGTAACAGATATTGTTGGCGTTTTTTGGATATAGTTATTTACTAAGCTTAGCTTAGATGTGGTACAAGGCCAGAAGTATGGGACACCCAGTGAGAATCGAACTCACTAACAATGGTCTGCTAATCTAGCTTGCAAACCATTACACCATATGAGGTGCCCTTTTATACTAAGCTGAGTTTAGATGTGGCACAAGGCCAGAAGTATGGGGCACCCAGTGAGAATCGAACTCACGAACAATGGTCTGCTAATCTAGCTTGCTAGCCATTTTTGGATATAAGGCGTGTGGTAAATGGTTACTTCTACTTATAGACTCGTCGACTTCCATGTGACCAGCCTTCTTATCCAATCACTGGCAGTGCTGCTGCTGCTGTTGTTGTATTTATACTGGCCTGATTCTAATCTTAGCTCACTGACACATGGATCTTCTTGGACGTCGGACCTAAAGGAAACAATACCACAGGACTTATTGACTTACTTACTTATTTACTTTAAGTTCTTTTACAACTGGCCAAGGATGGCGGCCAAATACTTAACACAAGAAGCCCTTTATTTACGAACATTAATTTAAGTTAATACTTAATACAGATATAACTATTAATAATTATTATAATCTTTCACTCATAAATACATATATTAATATATGTTGCAACAGAGTTGATTAATGTCAAGTTAATTAATCTTTTTGTCATTCATATTTTATCACTAAAGTTCAGCTGAAATAATTTGATTTGAATTGATTGATTAATTTTTACAGGCATTTCAGTCCGTCTAAGGTTAATTAGTACATTGGATATATACAGTTGTTCTCGGACTCAATCATACGCATATATATACCCCGGAATTAGGGATTCGTGTGAAGTTTACGTTTAGATTTAGATTTATTTTGGTCTAGCAGGAATCGGTACTTTTAACGTGACTTGACCGTAATCGGATACGATGAATAACTGGAAAGTGAAAGTAACAACACGAGAACACTATCTAGCTCTAACATGTGTTGGATTCCAATATACAAATTCTGAACTCTTAGCTTACTTTAAGACGCTCACAGCAGCTCTTTCACCACGCCCAAGCAAGGTGACAAAACTGATGGTTACTTCATTATAATTGAATAGAAGGACTCAGATTACAATAATAAATAAGGTTAGCTGTCAGTAGAGCATTCGGCTAGAAACCACAAGGTTTCTAGTTCGAAACCCGCTCTCGCCAACTCAGCGTATGAGTAGCACATGAATCTGTGCTGTAAAGGAAGGAGCTGATGGTAAGTGTAGCACTCCACCCCAGAGGAAAAAACATCTCCTAGCACTAGTGAAAAGGGGATAGATTCCCTCGCTGATTGCTTGATACCGACTTTAGGCCACCCCGACGATATTTATTTGAATAAAATGAGTTCTGAGGTGAAAGAATAGATAGTGAACTTTAAAATATCCTATCATACAGGTTGACAAATACTAATAAACTTTGATACAGCCATAGGGTGGGGAATTTGGTCGGCAAAGTGTTAAGTAGACTAGAAAAATAAATAGAAAAATGTAACAAATGTAACTTACAAAGTAAGTAAATCCACAGAAAGAGGATACATAAAACCGTGAAGAGGAATATAGGTAAAAGGTGTTATCATCAATAGAAAAATACCTATCATCTCTGGGGTGTAATGCCTTTTGCATAGTCAATAATTTTCTTGTCTTTTGGTCTATCTGTCAGAGTTCCTCTCTTGTCCATTTTAAGAATGGCCCAAAGTATCTTATAATGAGGAGTGCCCAGGTATTTATTCCCTTGGTTAGATTTCTGCAGCAGAGCTCGGTTTCTAGAATTTTTCTTGTTTTTCTTAGGTATTATTCATTTTTAACTTTTACTTTCATATCTCTTTGTTTGATGGTGTCCGTTTCTAAGATTCCTAAGTATTTGCGATTCTCCTTTTCTTCAAGTATTCTTATATTTTCCTGATTTGGTAGTTGTATTTCGTCCATTGTGCCTCTTTCTCCATTTTACATCCCTAACATGACACATTTTTCAATGATGAAGCAAGAATTGAAGACAAACTAAAGTATTTCTCTCTAACCTGGATGTTATGAAAATGTGTGATAATGTGAGCAGTAAGTAAAACACTCAACAAGAATTCTCAAAAGAAGACGTTTGGTTTGTTTTGTTTTACGGCATATCAACCTCAGTGGGTCATTTAATGCCGATAAAGTTTTGAAATAAATCAATTCTTAATGGATAATACAATTTTTTTATAAATACATTTTTCTATTTAACCCATAGATGTGGGACCCTAACAGGTACTACCACTCCAGGTCAGAGTGGACCAGGGAGCAATGGTGATGAAGGGGTGCTCTACATTCCCCAAACCTCCAGAACTGGGACCTCACCATCAGATAGAGTTTAACGTCATTCCCAGGACATGTAGACCCGCAGCCACCGCCTTCTAGCATCCATATGATAAACAGTGGTGGGGCTTGCCATAAGGGCAATAGGGTTGGGGAAATCATATAGGTGCTAGGGCTTGACGTGACCAGCTGATTGATCGGAGGGGGCCTCTCCGACCGCTCGTCTAGCCCAAGATAGGGCCAAAGTGGAGTATTGCATGTCATGAACTGCTCATCCACCTGGGCTCTATCCTTAAGCATCACGGGTCGCCACCCACGGCCAACAGGTGGCCCCATTGGGGGAGTCTTACCCCTCTGCAGAGGTGCAGTCGGTGCATTCTAACGCCTCAGCCGACAGGGCGGTCAAAAGAAGAGTACATAAACACGGATTTCTATAAATACCATTACTGAACCCTGAATATCGATTATCATCACCGAAAATTTAATACGAAAGGAAAAAAAAAGAGATTTACATGACAAAGAAAAAGTGTCACTTAAGAAAAGTACTGCAGTAACAAAAGAGCTGTAAAGGTCCCTAAGACATTTGTGTCAGAAAATATAGAAATAGAAATATCCGTGTGTTATGGTTTCCAGAAATAACCTTTTCCCTATTTTACTTCCAAAACACAACTGAATATAAATATACCAAAATCTTCTGCACTAGAGTATCAAACCGACAGTTCTCAGAAGGCAAAATAAAAAGGTATCCAGCCACGAAATCACAGCACGACAATAAATAAGTTTTATCCTCCAAGGAATTTCACGGCTGACAACCAATTAAGCACTTTAAAAAGAGTACTAAATCATTTACGTACACCGTCCAAATACAAAGCCTAATACTCAGACAACACATATTTTGTAAGCTTTTAGTTGGTTGGTTGGTTGGTTGGTTGGTTGGATTTTACGGCATGTCAACCAATTAGGTAATTTTATGCCGAAGACGTTTTTGTTTTATTAATTCTTCATTGGTACTAAAAATAATCTAATACTCAATACTTATTATTTTGTATTTTT
Source organism: Doryteuthis pealeii (assembly GCA_023376005.1). Lineage (NCBI taxonomy): Eukaryota > Metazoa > Mollusca > Cephalopoda > Myopsida > Loliginidae > Doryteuthis > Doryteuthis pealeii. Next base: position 10,720,306 of record CM042155.1, read on the forward strand.
CGGACTATTGACCTCATCTTCATTGTTATTTGTACAACGTTTTGGTCGATGTGGCCTCCGGCCTTCTTCCGGTTTTTCTTGTCGGACTCGGGAACCTTTTCGGACTCGGGAACCTTCTCGTCGTAATCGGGAGCTATCACGAAGCTTTGAACCTAACTCTTTATTCAGTCCGCCGGGGTATCCTTTTCTCATTCCGCTAACCATAGCTGAGGTACGACGAAGATGAGGTCAATAGTCCGAATAATACAAATAATACTAATTATCAATACCCACCTGAAAAAGTCAGAGAAATAACATTTATGCAAATTCATTTTTTATTTAACCCTGAGATGGAACCCAAACAGGTACTACCGCTCCAAACAGATATCTTTTAGCATAATATTTTTATATTGTTTTTCTATTACTATACTTATATATATATATATATATATATATATATATATATATATATATTTGATAAGGAAAAAGGCTTAAAGTTCGGTCATTTTGTGGTTATATATCTATTTCTGCCATAGCTATGAAAGCGTACTCCACATTCCCCAGAGTTCCAGAATTGGAAATTCCCTATTACAACCAGTTAAACGTGATACCCAGGACACAATAATTTATTGTTTACTAGCAGCGGCTACCCGGCGTCACCTGAGTAGAGGGGGATTTTTTAAAGTTAGTCCCACAGACCCATTATTACTGAGAGCGATGCTGATGAAGGGGTACATCACATTGCATTACAATATATTGAGTTACAGAATTGGAACTTCCCCATTAGATAGAGTTTAACGTCATACCCAGGACAGTAAGACCCGCAGCTACTGCCTTCTAGCACATATATGATAAAAGGGTTGGGGCTTGCCATAAGGACATGAGGATTGGGACGATCATATAAATGCTAGGGCTTCCCGTGCCCAGCCAATTGATCAGAATGGGCATCTGTGACGGAGAATGAAAAAGAGCAAGACTTTGTTTTGCCTGCTAGGATCGAACCCGCGTCCCCCCGCATACAAAAAACAAATGTGATTTAGGCACTGGATGAACGCGAGGTGCAATACAGGTGCCCGGATGTTGGCGCCTACATGCGTCCATCCGAATGCACGTGAATTGTGCGTTGCACGGACGCGAGGTTCGACTGATGTGCCCGGATTTTTGAGTAATATGCCGCTAAATAACCAAAGCGAGCAGGGTGACAAGCAGAGAAGCTTTCGGCTTACGTGAGACGGCAGTGAGAACATATCATTTTGATGACGGCGACGGATTTTCAGCTGCTTGTCGAAGACTGTGTTGACCAAAAGAAAGTTTAGCCTGCGAGAAGACAGTGAACTCGCTTCTTTTTGGTCCCCCCCCCTCAGCAGGAACTTGTTGATGCAAATATCTATTTCCCCCTCTATCCCCCACTTCTATAGCCTCTCAAATCTCCCGTCTAGCCTAAGTAAGGGCCAAATGTAAGCTGCAATCATAGACAAGATTGCATTTCATATAAGCCTAATACCCTTGGGAAATGTATGCATCCACATATTCTCCCTACAGATATGGGTAAATAGTAGAGCGAACTGGGTACTTTAAACCTGGTAAGGAAACTGGGCAACGAGAAGGAATACTCTATATTCAAGTCCCTTAAACTACACTTGAGAAATTGACCACTAGTCTCATCCTACCCGATCGGAAGGGTTCGTAAATACATATATTTTTTAAGTTGTTGCCCATGAATAAAAATTGATATATTTAAGCCAAGGTCTGTTTTAACTCAAATCCCTGTTGTTCATTTTTCTGTTTCCTTGTTTTATTTATAATGAATTTCAGCATTTATCACGGCAAACGGAAAAAAATCTCTGCTACAATATTGAACAACATTCAGTTACAAATTTGGTTGGCATAATTCACTAATAGACTCACGCTACCCTTGTGATTGAATCAAGCCTGGAAAAGCTTTTGTTCAGAAGCGGAAAAGATAACGAAATTATGAACACATATAAACAACAGAAGAAATAATATATGGATAATTCCACATCAATCATCCAGAAAAAAAGTAAAATTGTCACATACCCACTTCAATTTTCCAGGTATGGACTATGTTAACATTAGACAATTCCCAGAATTTGAACTTCCAATTCCAAAAATTTCCGTAGTTATGTCGATTTTTAGCTTTCCAAATTTGGTGGGGGTTGTCGAAAAATAGCGACTTTTTATAATATGTTTTTGTCTGGAATCGGGATTTTGATCTTGCTAGGAAAAAATATAGAAATCATCAATAACTTAAAATTGGTTGATTTGGAAACTTTTTGATAAGTTTTGGATTTCATGGGCAAAAATGCTTTTATAAACCAATCTTTAGTAGAAGGGAAGCTCTAGAACTAATTCTACAGCCAAAACAGATTCCAAAAATCACCATTTATCTGAAGCCTTTAATTTAAGCTGGATCAAATCGGTCAACTGCTAACAAGGTATATCGATAAAACAGTCAAAAGGGGAGGAAAATGGATTGAATAGGAAAAATCCAAAACTTCAAGAAGCTAAAACTCTAAGGAGATGAAAATACATGCGGGCGTAAGGTCATTTGTAGTTGGTGCACACGCACAAATTCTTTCAAAACTTTCCCAACATCAGCACCATGCACTACTGGTTGAAAATAGTCAATGGAAAATGTATACAGAACGCATTTAAGACCGTTGGTAATTGTCTTGAAATCAATTGTAAATTGGACTTTTAGCAAACAAGACCTATAAACGAGGCTTACAAGGAAAACTATTTATAGCACACTCTTTATCAACAAGGATTTCAAGGAATACTACAGACTTTTTGCCACTGAAACTACACTCTTTTCTACCTAGTGTAAGGGCAGTCTCTCTTGTCTGAGGCTTTTGGTGAATCTTCCGTGTCAGGAGACGCTATTTTGGTCACGTGACTCAGGAACGCAAGTAGAGAACGCTCTTCTTCCGATGCACTGAACAAACCTGGACGTGCTTGTCATCTCTCTCCAGCAGACACCTACGGTGCACACCAGACACCACAGCCTCTACTTACAGTAAGTGGTTACCACTTTGTCTATTAACACTATTGTGTATGTTTGGACACTTGTGACATTAAATAGCCTGGGGAACTTTATTCCCCTAATATGTTATAATAAAGTTATATAAATGTAACTAACGCGTTTGTTGTTTTCCTAACTGAAGTATTCCGCATTGGGTACTTATCCTTTAAGTAGCCCAATGTTTTATAAGAACCAGAGTTAACACTATGTGGACACTCTTATACAAGGAATAGTGCAGAGATTCTGACTCAAGTACTATCTTCTGATATTACACTCTTTTATACCTAGGATTTCAAGGAGTATCTTATGTTACTACACTCTTTTATACCTAGAAGTTCAAGTAACACTACAAGACTTGGGTTATTATCTTCTGATACTAAATTCCTTTCTGACTATGAATTCATGGAATAGTACAAGACTAGGATTAACCAGCTGAACCAAACTCAATAACGACTTGGATTTACCAACAGTAGAACTAAACCCTAAAATTATGACCAGAATTTTAACATATATAACAAGCAAACTGATGTTGGATCGGACAAAAATAAATCTAAAGCAATGATTGTTGTCAAAAGTTGAAATTATGTACATTTTTGGATAGATAAATAATGGGGAACATACAAGCCAAGAAGAATTTACCGCAGGGGACAGACAAGAGGATACACGAAATGCTGACAGCCATATCACGGAATACATAACCATCATTTCAATTGAAGGAGTAAGAAAACAAGTTGAAATGATCAATTAAATCATGATTGAAGAGATAACAAGTTACTACCGTCACTAACTCATCAAGACTAAAAAAATAACATTTAAATGAAAAACAGAGAAAATAAAATAATTAACAAGAATATATTTCAAAAGATAACATCCGCCATTTGAGCCATCTTATTTATACAGGAGTCGTAGTCGGAATGGTCTATTGTCGGTAGAAACCGGAAAGCGAGGGAGTCTATACCCTCTTTATTAGTAGAAGAACAATAAGAATGCGTTTTGATATGAGGTGGTGCGCCTCACCTACCATTAGCATATTCAATATACCGCACAGATCCAACCCCCATTTGAGCTAATTTATCTAGGAGTAAAGATAGTAAAGTCGGTGGAGTGGCCTATAGTCGGTGTCAGCCGGACAGCGAGGAAGTCTCTCTCCTTTTCATTATCATAAGACCAATAAGAATGTTTTGACGTAATACTGGGATAATTGAAACAAAATAGAATATTCGAAAAAAATAAATGAAAGAAGTTCTAGCAACAATCAAAGGAGGAAAACGAGACGAAATCTAGAGAACATGTGTTATATAGCCGCCTTGGTATACACATACACACACACACACACATATATATATATATATATATATATATATATATATATATATATATATATATATATATATATATATAGAGAGAGAGAGAGAGAGAGAGATAGATAGATAGATAGATAGATAGATAGATAGATTTTTAGATAGATAGATAAATACATAGATAGATAGATAGATAGATAGAGAGAGAGAGAGAGAGTGAGAGAGGGGGAGTGAGAGGGAGAGAGAGAGAGTTATATTCTTCTTATTAGGAGATGAGAGACATCCGCCGTTAGGCCCTCATAAGATATCATCCATTAATTCTTCCAAAATAGAAGCACCGGTATCATCATGGAACGGCTACAATATTGACCCAAATGTGTTTGCAGATTTTCGAGCTATTTTGTATTTTAGAACACTCATCTCTTAATCCTTTTTCGTCTATATTTATAGCAAATAAAACTCCTCAAGGCTTGATATTATATTATCTTATTCATTTCTTTGATGTCTGAGCAATAACATCAGACTTGTATGTAAAAGCAATCATCTAACAATCAAATTCCATCAGCTGGTTGAAAAATGTGGAAACAGAGGTGAAACGGTTATTCACATAATGAACGAATAACGTAAACTAGCACAAAAGGAACACAGGACTGGCCACAACCGGGTGGGAAAGGTGATCCATTGATAATTGTGCATGAAACTAAATTCTGACCAGACTACTAAATGGTAAATACAGAAACCAGAATCAGTCGTAGAGATTAAGATGCGTGGATTTTCTTGATACCAGCAGATCGAGTAATCACGACCAGAAAACCAGATCTAGTGTTAATTAACAATTGTCATCTAGTGGATATTTTCATTCTTGGAGACTAAAGCGTAAAAAATGAAAGAAAACGAAAGATAGACAAATACTTGGACCTCGCAAGCGAACTAAAAAAAATGGAGAGTGAAGTTACCAATCGTAGTAGGTGCAGTTGAAGTTTTGTTTAATTTGTATTTCGATGTTTTAAATAAATATATATCAATCTTTAAAACCAATGCAACAACAACAAAAAATTAATAAAAACAATAATAATATAAAAAATAATTGATCATTTCAAATTACCTAAAACATTAAATAGTGCCGTTATAGTATGTGGCCTACCTTTTTGATTCTTTTATAGTATGTGACCTACCCGATTTGAATGTGTCCTCCCTCAGTAAAAGACTTTCACCTATTACAACTGGCATGAATCTTCTAATTTCTTTGATCAAGAAAGTATTAAAAAAACAATGTTAAAAGTCCATTATCTGATTTAGGGAGATCAACAGGGATTATGTGTTTAAAAGTGTTGTTTTCATTCAGAACCAAATCTGTTCTATTGAATCGAATGGAAATTAAATTTCCCTTTGCGTAGACATATTGCAAACGTAAGTCTTCATCAGAAAAAAGTAATCAAAAATACAGTTCTGTGTGTAAAACAACTACACTCACCGGGGAATTTAAAAAGGTGGATCTAATTCGAACTCAGAATTTCAAGAATAAATGTAACAGAGAAATAAGGGGCAGAGATTGACCTCATCATCAGGTAACGTGGGCTATTTTTATAGCGCCAAAATTATTTGACCCTCGAAAAGTGCTACTTTATTAAATCCTTTAACATAAAAATAAGATCTAAAAAGGTCAAATAAATTCACAAAGTTAAAATAAATCCAAAAAGATCAGATGAATATGCCCGAGATAATTTTTAAATCAATAAACTAAATATGGTGTAATAATCTGTTTAGAATTATAGCGAAAATGAATTTTGTACCTTATATACCGTAGATCCTAGAGTATAATCCGCATTTTTTCCCAAAATTTAAAGGTCAAAATCCCTAGTGCGTACTATATACGAGGTTAAATATGAAAGATATTTTCCAAGCATTTTCCGCGTCTCTATTTGCTGTCTGGTAATGTTTGGAAAGTTATAAACGGAACAGTTATTTGATGCTGAAAGTGACGTTGAATTTGAAGGATTTGAATAAATGTTTTTGCTTTTGCTTTTGTAACTGTTGTGCGGTTTTAAGGGGTCAAATAAGAACAAAACGACGGGTAACAAATGTAGAAAAATCTATTAACAGAAAGTAGACAAATACAATAGAGAGATGTGGAAATTACGTCCGACGAACAGAGTTATTGGCATACTCGCATTGGCCCACTGCTAAGTCACAATTATCCCTGTTACTTATAGTAACCTGTTGGCGCATTCCATTAGACTTATAGGGTGTATCACCTATAACAGTAACTGATAGTGATAAATATGTAAAGGCAATTTACTTAGTATTTATTTTTCACTGGCGTTATTACTGTTATTTTTTTCATTTTCTACAACCAAAATACACAAAAAAGCTAAACGGTTGCACTAGATTATATATATACAATAATAATAAAGGACGTTACCATATACATTTTTACAAAATATCATGGAAAATGGACTAGTCGCCCCGAGTTCAAATCCTGGACGTGGTAATAGCATTTTACTTAGCGCTAACCCTTGGGAAAGGTATGAATCCTACTCTCCCTCCAGCTATGAATAAATAGCAGGGCAGACTGGACTCTTTAACCTTAGTTAGGCAACCGGTCTAGGAGAAGGAAAACTCTGAATTCAAACCTATTGAACTCCGCTTAATGAATTGACCTTGTGTTGCATCCTGCTCATTTGGAGGGGTTGGTAAATATATATACATTTTTACAAACCAAGGACATTATATAGACCTCCCTGACTGAAGTTAGAGAAGGGGTGCGTATTATACACAATGTTTATGCTTTTCAGAGCTACAGCCCTCTAATAATACCCTGTGTATTATACTCAAGGACGGACGATACTTGAGGATTTCGGTACTTGTTTGCTTGGTTGCTGGGTTGGATGTTACGGCCTGTTAACCCTTGTTGGGTCATTTTCTGCTGAAGACGTTCTGTTTTATTCATTCCTGGTGCGTATTTAAATTTTCTTTGTCTGATTTTTTAAACAAATCATTAAAACTGATTTTCTTCTATTTAACACATAGATGGGATCCTAACAGATACTACCACTCCAGGTCAGAGTGGACCTGGGAGTAAAGAGCGAGGAAGAGATACTCCATACTCGACACATTGGAACTTCACCTTTAGATGCAGTTTAATGTCATACCCAGGACCCTAAGATCCTCAGCCACCGCCTTCTAGTAAATATATGATAAGAAAGGTTAAAGTTTGCCATAATGTCAATAGGATCGGGACAATCAGAGCTGCTAGTGGTCAGTAGACTGCACGGCTAGCCTATGTAAGAACCAAAGTGAAGTGTTGCATGTTATGTATTGTTCAGCCACCAGGAATACGTCCTTAAGCATCATGAGTCACCACTCGCGGGCAACAGGTAGCCCTATTAGGTTTTTTTTACTCCTCTGCAGAGGTTAAGTTAGTATATTCTTCTCTCCTTAACCATCATGGGCCGTCACTCCCGGGCAACAGGTAGCCCTATTATAGTTTTTTACTCCTCCGCAGAGGTGAACTTTGTATAATCTTCTACCCAAGCTGACAGGATGGATATATAAATGGAAGTCATGATTGCTAAACTGACTTCAGGATAAAGTAATCCAACGTATATCTATACAAATCATGACATTTTCAAATGCGAAGAATTATCTGTTTTGGAAGAAATTCCGTTTACAGTTTTAGGAACGCTCTAAAAAATAACAGGAATATGTAAAAAATTAAATGTATAGTCTAAAATACAGACTTACAATATTGAACATACATTCTATCTAAGTCGCGTATCTAAATAGAAAAATATATGCAGATATTACAATGTTGTCATGGCGCAGGTTTAAATTCCGTTTCCTGTTTGAAAAAACACATGCCCGTCCTCAGTGAAAGACTTTAGATGCATGGCTGCAAGGCCTGTAATTGGAATACATTTAATTACATCTTCCAAACAAAAACAATTCTTCCGTTCATGTATTACTGTTCTTTTATGTATTACTGTTCAACTATTGTATGAAAATATGCGTACATTCAAAACAACCAAATTGATATGTGCTAGAAAGCCGTGGATGAGGGTCTTAGTGTCCTGGGTATAACGTTAAACTGAATCAAATGGTGAAGTTTCCATTCTGGACATCAGATGAATTTGGAGTACCCCTTTATCGCCATTACTCCCAGGTCCACTCTGACCCGGATTGGTAATACCTCTTAAGGACTCAGCTATGGGTTAAATAGCAGGACTATTTTAAAAAATAACGGTATAGTCTAAAAGACAGACTTAAAATACTGGACTTACATTCTACCTAAGTTGCGTATCTAAATAAGAAAATATTACAATATGACAATGTCGTCAGAGCGTTGGTATTACGATGGGGGTAGGTTTTATTTCCTTAAAATCTATACGGACAGTTATATAATTTGAGTATGTTGCATTGAACATTTCTCTTGTTACCAATACAAGTCTCGTATCTGTCATACACGATACACAACTAAAAAAAAAAAAATGATATATTTCTGGATTTCCAATGCGGCATATATCAAACGTTCTTTTTTATTTATTTATTTCTTTTTGTCATAATATGCTTACAGCGATATTATGCCAACAGATCTCACATCTTTTCTCCCTATAGTCGTTTTGTTCCTACAAATGGAAAAAATATCGCACATTCTTATTGAATGAATTAATATCACTGTCCAAATATCAAACAGTTGCAAATTGTTCGCATATCTCCTAAACGATCATTATGGTGATTGAGAGCAAGCGAGTTATGAATAGAGAAAAAAAAGTCTCTCTGCCGCTGGCTCGTTCTACTTCTGTATAATTTGTAAATTTTCCCATTTCCAGCGGGAATAATATGACACTATTAATGCTGACTGTTATAAATAACATTAGGAAGAATTTTCTTTATAAAAAAAATGCTGAAACAGCAATTGACATAAATGGATACTCAGGTTACAGTGTTTGTTTCTTTTTACACCTTTTATCTTGGTTTTCTGTAGATTGTATTTTTTGTTTGTTTGTTTGCTTTCGGTTATTGCTGAAAGAATGTATCCGTACAACAATATACATTCCTTTAAATCTTTCTTCCTATTTTCGGTTTTATCTAGTTTGCTTTCTTAGCTGTTCTTTCTGTCCCGTCTAGTTCTTTTCGTTTCCTTTTATTGTATGTCTTCGCAATATTTTATTATTTATTACATATTTAAGGATATTTTTCGTCTACGAATTATATATATAAAAAATAAAATAAACAAAAAAACTTTATAGTATATTCATATTCGGTCATTCAATTATGTCTTCTTACAAGGCATCACGTTTGGTTCAGACGGTAGAGCATCCGCAGGAGAATTCCAGTATCGTGCATGAGTAGCAAAGTTTGGATTTGTGCAGTAAAATGTGGAGCTGATGGTAGATGTGGTGATCCACCCCATATGCAAAACAATATCCCAGCTCTATTCCTAGCGAACAGGGGATAGACTACTCCACTGGCCGACTGATACGAACAATGCGCCACTCCACCTACTTTACTTACTAAGCATTTATACGACCTGAATGGAATTGTGTGGGTTCTACTAAACATAATGCATGTTCATTTATTTTAGAAGAAAGTGAAATTCAAAATGTGAAGCGTTTACACCACCAGGCAGATCAACTTTTAAAATACTAATTATATGGTCGAAAGTTTGTCCCTATTCTCAGATATTGCATACGTATGAATAAGTAGAAACAATGGACCAAGTAACCCATAAGCACCCCAAATTATCAACTTAATGAAAGGTTCATATTTTAAACCTACACCGGTAAGTTTCGCATTCAAATATTTGAAAATAAACGAACAGACGATTTTTGCAATTATATTGTATCTGACAAAAACGAACATTTACAAATTGTCTGATACTATATATGAACGATATCCTTTTATTTAAATAAGCATGAAATATTTTGTAAATAAAAACACTATTTTTATTTAAATAAATATAAATATATTTCTTTTCTGATTAAGTAAAAACTATTTTAGTATAAAAACGTCTTTCGTCTTTTTTTTTTAATCATCGTAAGTGTTGAAAAATATTCATAAATTCCTGATTAAAAAGTATTTATTTAAAAAAAGATTTTGCTATTGAATTTTAATTTGATTACGTGCACCAACCATCTATTTATTTGCTTTATTGTGAGTTCAACATCTCCATAAACTTCTGATTAAAATCATTTGTTTACAAAAAATTGGAAGCGGAAGTTACCGGTGACGTGTTAAAATATGAACCTTTCATTAAGTTGATGATTTGGAGTACTTATTGGTTACTTGGTCCGAAACAATGATATAACCCTGCCTTCATTCGCGGAAGATTAAATAACATGTGGTAGTCTACGTGTAGTATTGGGTAACGTGCTGTACTACGATATCCTAATTGTTATATACCCTTCTTTACCGGCACTAAATATCTATATGTTATATACTTCTCTTTCTTCTTACTCTGTCGTCTATTCTTCTGGCTGGATCTGGTATATCTTCTAAGGTCTCATCTGGTCTTCTATTGAGGATTCCGGGTCTGGTTTCTGTTGGGGATCATTCCTTATCAGAAGCCCTGTGTCATTGTTGGTTTTTAGTAATAAACACAAGACTTCGATTTACGATGATGTTACTTTATTCGTAGACCCCCAGACCAGACAACTGCGCAGTGAGACTCACATCTTGCTAGCTTCGCTTCTAAGTTCTAACTCTAACTGAGTTGCTTACCCCTTAAACCGGAAGGGGCTTCTATTGCCTTCCGATTCTCACGATCATCCCGCAAGGCAAGGTCAGAGTGAGGTCAAGCATTGTCACTCACTCTCAAGGCCATCAGCTGCACTAATATGATTTCTACACTATTGTCATAATCATTAGGTATCTAATGATTATGTAACACTAATGAGCGTGTTCAAACTATATTCGTGCTATTACGTTCAATTTCGGACTAATAACACTTGGAAAAGTTTTGAACCACCTCATTCCCTTAGCTATGGTGATTGCTTAGACAGCAAAGGCCCCTTGGGGGTTGATCCAGAGGGCATCGGCATCTAGAGCGGCAATGTAAAATTAAAAGCGTTGATCCCAGGGACAATCGAAGGGACAGGTGTTGCCTGGGGGAGGATAGCCCCCCCCCGGCTATCCCCCCAGGCAACACCTGTCCCTTCGATTTAAAGGGGCAGAGCTGGGTTTATTGCCCAGTGCATGAGGCACAC
>CM042155.1:10736833-10743912 GCA_023376005.1 Doryteuthis pealeii
GGGCCGGGTTAGCTCAGTCGGTAGAGCGTTCGGCTAGAAACCACAAGGTACCTAGTTCGATACCGGTCCTCGCCGACTCAGCGTTATGAGTAGCACAGGGATCTGTGCAGTAAAGTAAGGAGCTGATGGTAGGTGTGGCGCTCCACTTCAGACGCTAAGATAATCTCCTTGATCTAGCGCTAGTGAAAAGGGAATAGACTCCCTCGCTGATTGGCTGATACCGACATTAAGCCGCCCCGACGACTTTACTTACTTACTTATAACCAATAAACATGTGAATCCCTTTGTCTGTGTTTTATTACTAGATAGTAATGGGGATTTTATTATTTTCACTCGTACCGCGAGGCCACCCGTGTCAATTATCCAATTACGTTATACGTGCTAGACTAAAACCTCCTAGTAAGGGAGTTAAAATCTTGCACGCTATCACATTTTTTGAGGTACAGATCAATCACCTAATTCCATATGGAATATTTGGTGGTATATATTTCAGTCGGTTTGGTTTGTTTTGTTTTGTTTTACGACATATCAACCACGGTGGGTCATTTAATGCCGACAAAATTGTGAAATACATTCATTCTTAATTCATAATACAATTTTGTTTATGAACTCATGTTTTTCTATTTAACCCATAGATGGGACTCTAACAGGTATATTTCAGTCGGTACAGCGTTTGACTAGAAACCACAAAGTTCCTAGTTCGATACCGGCCCTCACCAAGTCAGCGTATGATTAGCACAGTCATCTGTGCGGTAAAGTAAGGGGCTGATGGTAGCTGTCGTGCTCCACTTCATACGTCAAAACAATCTACTTGGTGTAGCGCTAGTGAATGGGGTATAGACTCCCTTGGCTGATAACGACATTAGGCCACCCCGACGACTTTACTTTACTTACTAAGGTTAGATTAAATGCGTCACAAGGCCAGACGTATGAGCCACCCAGTGAGAACTGAACTCACTATCAATGGTTTGCTAATGAAGCTTGCGGACCATTGCACCACATGATGTGCTATATAAGCCGTGTTGCGGTCTACCACTTAAATTCATAGACTAAGCGAGTTCACGTGGTTTAAACCTCAGCCAATCAACAGCCCGAATACTTGGTTGGTTTACTACTTAATCGCTGATACTGACAAACGTCCATTTGCAATCATTGACGAAGGAACTGCAAGACTGAAGAGCACCATGGAACAACCAAAGGATTCTTCACTAGGGATCGCGCTCTGCTTAACACAACGGATCTTCGCTGGACAGTGCTCTTGCTTCAAGCCTAAAGGACGGCCACAAAAATCGTAACACGGCCAGGAGACCGGACCTAGTATTAATCGAAAAGAAGAAGAGAACCTGTCATCTTGTGGATGTTGTCTATTGATATTTGGGAATATGGGGAAATTTAACGCCAAATAAAATCTGTGATGATATACTCAGATACTAACAATCCCTTAGAAGAAAAAAAAGACGTCAATGATTATACTCAGAATGAGTTTCAAAAAGAAAGGAAACGTCTCAACACTCAACGGCACACCTCTCAAGCCTGTAGAACAATTCACGTACCTAGGTAGTAATATCTCATCCACAGAGAGAGATGTTAACACACGAATAGTAAAGGCATGGTCAGCCACAAACAAATTGTCAGTCATATGGAGGTCTGATCTCCCTGACAAGCTGAAGCGACAGTTCTTCCAGGCTGTGGTTGTATCGGTGCTGCTATATGGCTGCACCACTTTGGACACTAACGAGGCGTCTTGAAAATAAGCTAGATGGAAGCTGAACAAGAATGCTGCGAGCAATCTTGAACAAATCCTGGAAGCAGCACCCACGAAGAGACAGCTGTACGGTCACTTGCCTCCCATCTCTCAAACTATCCGAGTGAGACGGACAAGACATGCAGGACACTGCTGGCGAAGCAAGGACGAGCTCATAAACGACGTCCTCTTGTGGAAGCCAACACATGGACATGCAAGTGTGGGGCGCCCAGCAAGGACCTACATTGACCAGCTATGCGAGGATGCTATTTGCTCAGCAGAGACCTCCCAGGTTCAATGAATGATAGGGACGGTTGGCGAGAGATTGTCATGGATATCCGAGCTGCAAGAGCGACATGATGATAAATTGATTAGCCAACCTAAAAACTAAATCTCTCTTCAGAAGAGAACTAAAACTACTTGGAACTACAAATGAAATGACTTTAGGGGAAACGTATTAATTCCTTTCACGATGATAATATTAAAAGTTGTAGGAAAAATTGAAAGAAAAAACGGAAAAAATCCCTCTTTTTAATTAAATTTGTTGGATGAAAAAAAAATGCTACCCAAATAGATATACATGGTGTGTCAAAAAAGTATCGAGATTTTTGATACTTTTTCACACTCCTTTCATTCTGAAAAAATTGACGTTCCATTCATTCTTCATTTCTATATTGGTAAATACAGAAATAAACTGGACACTTTTATGACATATCTATCTATCTATCTATATATATATATATATATATATATATATATATATGCAGAATTTTTAATTCACTTGGGAAAGGTATGAAACCAACTATTCTCCTTCCAGTTTTAATCTTGCTTTGTTAATCAGTCTAGGAGAATGAAAACTCTGAATTCATACTTGTTATAATTCGTTTAAGAAATTGACCCTGCGTCACATCCTGCCGGTGCGAAGGTGTTATATATATATATATATATATTATATATATATATATATATATATATATTATATATGTGTGTGTGTGTGTGTGTGTGTTAGGGGGGCTTGCGTCCAAGGGGAGGAAATCAAATATAATTTTGAAAAAGAAAGTCCGCAAAAAATATGTATATTATTTTGCATTAGCGCGACACGTGTTTCAGATCTTCTGATATCTTCTTCGGGCCTTAATTAACCACATTAATCCCCCATATATATATATATATATATATATATATATATATATATATATATATTATATATATTCTAGGAGAACGTAAACCCTGTATTCCAACCATCTTCAAAATTGACCTTGTATCACATCCTGTCCCTACGGAGGTGTTGGTAAATACGTACGCAGTGATCATCATATTGCCTTAGTGAATATATACGTTTCTGACAACGGTTAAATCGAACTTAACGGACCATCGCCGAAAGAGGAAGAAATACCTAATATTAGGGAATATATCTAATTTAATGAAATTTTCAGTATTGATATATTAATGAATAATAGATATACTTCACCAGTTATTTTATTTAAAACAATTTTTTTTTCATGTCAGTTAACCACGTATATTTGAGGCGTAAGACTGATTCTCAAAGATACGTGGTTCAAAGTTAAATGACCTGAAAAAAAAGTGTCTAAATAAAATAACTGGTAGATTATGTTTTATTTATTTATTTATATATCAATGCTGAAAATGTTCTTAAATTCGATTAATTCCCTGATTTTTGTTAGTTTCTTTTCTTTCGGCGGGGTCACATACGATGGTGGAATTTAGGTCTGTTATGTTCGGTTTAACCTTGACAACACTCCTATGTTTCGTGATAATTGTTATCAAGTTTGAAAGAACGTATAGAACATATTGAAGCTGACAGATTTTGTTCAAAAACATTATATAGATCGATTTCTTCATCCCCCATCAGATGTATTTTCGGCGAGAAATTCCCAACCGTTTCCAGAGACTTGGCAAGGATTCAATGGACTCCCGAAGCAACTCTAACTTGGAAAGTAAATGCTGCCTGCTTTTGTCACGGGAAATTCTTTCATTTAATCCCCTCTTCAGAAACAATCAAGGGGCCTTCGTTTGCAAACTTTCGAAACCGCAGTTTTTGGAGCGCACCAATAGTTGCTGCGAGGGTGATGCGAAATTATCTAGTTTTCTTTTCGATCAAACCCCGCTGGCAATTTTCCACCTAAGTTGAGGCTCAATGACGAAACTTTATAGGGAAAAAAAAGAGAAGAAAAATGAAGAAGAAAAAAATGCCCAACATTATTCGTTGATAATCAGGCAAATGGGAAGGGGAATAATCTTCGGAAAGAATAAATCGATGGTTGCATGAAAGAAAAAAAGAAGAAAAAAAGAGAGAGATAGAGATAGAGATAGAGAAAGAGAAGAAAAGAGAAGAGAAGAGAAGCGAAAGACATATGGAGGCTTAGAGGAAATTAAACTGGTAGATTTGGGTAAAGAAAAGCCAAATGCACAAACACACACATTATATATATATATATATATATATATATAATATATATAATATATATATATATAATATGTGTGTGTGTGTGTGTGTGTGTGCGTGGTGTGTATGTATACATATGTGTGTTATATATATGTATATATATATATGTGTGTATATATATATATGTATATATGTGTATATATATATATGTGTGTGTGTGCGTGTGTGTGTATGTATACATATGTGTGTGTATATATATATATAAATATATGTATATATATATGTATATATATGTGTGTATATATATATGTATACATATATATGTATATATATATCTGTATATATATATGTGTGTATATATATATGTATTATATGTGTATATATATATGTGTATAATATATATGTGTGATATATTGTATATATATGTGTATATATATATGTGTATATATATATCTGTATATATATGTGTGTATATATGTGTATATATATATATGTATATATATATGTATATATATATGCATATACATATGTATATATATATATATATATATATATATATATATATATATATATATATATATGTGGTAATGTGTGTGGATGTGTTTTTGTGTGAAAGGTTTACTAAAAAAACATAGCAGATAGATTTAAGAAAATAAAAGAAACACACCCTCTTATGCTACAAAATACACGTACAAAACACATATACAAACAGAGACACATATACACACACACGTATGTGTGTATGTGTGTGTGTGTGTCTGTCTGTGTCTGTGTCTGTGTCTGTGTGTGCGGGAGTGTGTTTATCAGAGAGAATTGCAAAAATTAGTAAAATTATAAAACAGATCACATGCACACACGCATATATATATATATATATATATATATATATATATATACACGGTGTATGTGTGCTGGTTTTATAAGTATATGTCTGTGTTTGTGTATGCATAGTAACACGTATAGACATACTAATATAATGTATCATAGATGCCTATATACCAACATAAACGCACTCGTTTGTACGTATATCTATGTTTTTGTATGTTTGCGTTGTGCAGTGCGTGGGTGTTGGACATATAGACATTTGTGTTAGTATGTGTTTCCACGTAAATTTGTATGATTTAGCTTAAGAGATAACAGAGTTGATAGAGTAGGGTAAAATAAAACATACACACATTTGTGCATGTGAGTTATATATATTATATATATATATATATATATATATATATATACCTTATATATATATATATTAACGCACAACATACAGACACAGACACATTCATAAATACATACATATATATCATACTCCACACTATCCACCTATATATGTATATCCATCGAGAGAGCAGAGAGAGAGAAGAGAGAGAGAGACAGAGAGAGAGAGAGAGACGAGAGAGGGCGGGGGGCGGCAGTGAATCGGGGAGACTTTTAGGGGATATAAAGGAGACAACATATTCATACAATACATTCTCACCCACCCACTCACAAACATCCTATATATATATAATATTATATATATACACATGATCATATTATATGTAAACTATATTATTTATATACATGCGATATTATATATACACCACTGCACAATACCAATACTACACATTATACTCATTATACTACACATATACACTATATATGCATACACATATATCATACACTCACATATCACATACACTACTATATATATACCTAATATATACCATATACACATATAATATACCCATATTACACACACATACATTAATCATATATACAACACCACAACATATACCTATATTACACATATTTATATATATACAGGGGATACATATATAATATACATGCATAATATATATTAATTCATTAATATAATTAAATATACCATATTCTAACAGACATACACACATATATATTATATATTACACAGATACACACACATATAAATATATATACACATATAGATTGATATACACATACACACATTACGCACAAAGGAGAGGAGAGAGAGAAAGTAGGGGGGTTAAGAGAGAGAGAGAGAGAGAGACCGAGAAGACTCCGGGGGTAAAGAGAGAGAGAGACGGGGGCGGAAGAGAGATCTAGGGGAATAAGAGACACACAGAAGAACATAAGCGCACAATTGTACACTAATGTAACGTATATGCCTCTCTATCTATTTATTCCTACCCCAAGTTAATGTCCGCTTCGCTTTGGTCTTGTTTTACTTTCTAAATTTATTTGGAATGCATTGCTTATTCGTGATTTTCCTTTTTTTCTCTCTCCGCCTATGTACAGACTCTCCTTCCACATGAGTTTACTCTCGCATAATCAATCTTCTCTGCCTTTCTTCTGCTCCTAAATCCACTCATTTCTTTTATTTCCTTTCTTTTATTATTTATTGTCCTCTTCTTGTCTTTCCCTTCCACGTGTCCTCGCGCTTTCCTTCTTATCTTAGCGGCAATTTCCTCACCATCTCATTTCCGATTTACACCTCCTGCATTACGACCCGCTGATCTGTGGTTTAGGTTTTTAGTTGTCTCTGTCTCACAGAAAATAGATAGGTCACCTAGAACTGTGCTAAAACTAATGGAATCTCCTATTATAGGAGTCAATACCTAAACTATCAACCAGAATGATTTACTCATCTTCTTCGAGAACTCAACCATTCCAATCAAATATCAACTGATTTCTTTTCAACCTCTTGTGCACAAACCAAAGCACAATTTTTGTAATGTGCTTTCGTTTATATCATCTAGTTCCATGTGGTTTGATATCCACAAACATTGCTCACCAAAATCGGCTTGGATGACTTGGTTGTTTATTTCCTCTACTGCATATCATTCCTCGGATCATTTAAGTCGAATCCAAATCCTTATCTATAATAGAGAGTGTGTGTTGTTTTTACTGTCGCTAACCGACACTATACCAGTCTCAAAGCTCACAATTCCC
>CM042155.1:10744012-10749012 GCA_023376005.1 Doryteuthis pealeii
TATATTATATATAATATATTATATATATATATATATATATATGTATGTATATGGACGTAGACGTCTGTTGAATACAGACGAAAACGGTAAAATTTCAAAAACCCCCCCCCTGTGACTTGTTTTGAGTTGATCATTTCTTGACCATTTCCTTCTATCTACAGCATTATATATATATACATATATATTATAATATATATATATATATATATTTATATATATATATATTAATATTATATAATATATATATTTATATATATATTATAATATATATATTATTATATATTATATTTATATTTATATACATATATATATATATATTTATATATTATATATTTATATATATAATATATATATATATATATAATATATATATATATTATATTACTATATATTTATATATATATATTTATAATATATATATTTATATATTATTTATATATATAATTATTATATTATTATATATATATTATATTATAAATATTATATTAATATATATATATTTATATTATTTATACAAATATTATTATATATATATATTATATTATATTTATTTATATATACATATTTATAATATAATATATATTATATAATTAATTATATATTAATAATTTATATATATATACATATTATATATATATATTTATTATATATATATACATATTATATATATATATATTATATATATATATATATAATAATTATATAGTATATTATATATTACATGCAGTTATTTCATAAGCAGATATTACTCAATATCATTGTTAGAGCATGGAGTCAAACCATGTTTACTTATAGTTCTCGTCTATGCAATCTTTAGTTTTGAACTGAACATCGCATAGATGAGGGAACTGTTAGTAACAGTTCCTCATCGTATTGACTGTGTTGACTCAATGTCTATGCTACATTAGCTTATATATATATATTATTATATATTATATTAATAATATATATAGTATATATATATATAATTATATGTGTTGTGTTGTGTGCGTGTGTGTGTGTGTGTGTGTTGTGTGTGTGTATGATACAAAGTCCTTAAATACCATGGTATTTTAAGTAATTTTTATTCCACAAATAACTTTTGCCTGTTACAATAATTAAACCATTGACGCTCTCAAACGGAACCTGAACTCTTACAACAAACTTACTGTAGAGAATAGGACCAGCCTAGAAGTCACCTTGTACAAAGAACGGTACCACACCAAATATATATATATTATATATATATATTATATATATATATATATTATATATATAATGTGTGTATGATGTGGATTTGTATTAATCAGAATTATTATTTTGGATTTTATCTCAATAAAATAAACATATTTCTATATGATAATATGATATTCACATATGGTAACAACCACGCACACACTGACACAGACACACATTATATTATATAGTATGTATATATATATATTTACTATATATATATATATATATATATTATACATATATATATATACCATATATTATATATACTATAATATATATATAATGACATTATATATATAATATATCTACATTACTATTATATATATATATATATATATATATATTACTTTACATATTATATGTAACTAATATAATAAACTATATTCTTATACTACATTTATATAATATTATACATATATATATATACTTAACATAATATATTATATTATATATATAATACATTAATAATAATTAACAAATAAATATATACATATATAAATAACAAGTATCAACACACAACCAACATTGTTACCGTATATATATTTTATATTATATATCCACACTGACATATGTAGATAGACTTACAATATCAACCTACCTAACCATACATACACCAAATGCTTCAAGCAGACTATGAAACTCATTTATATATATATTAAATATATAAATAATATATTTTTTATATATATATTTATATATATATTATTATAATATATATATAATATAATTATCTAATTTAACTGTACAAGATGTCGATCCACTCATCTTTAAGCTCTAACAATCCTAGCGCCTATAATATAATTATAATAGTTATTAAGATATTCTATAGTAATATTGGCCAAGTGTTTTAGTCTTAATCCATATTAGGTATATTGACGACTATCTATAGGTAGTGATTAATATTCAATCTTATTTTTCCAGGATAAGAATATATAGAATAAAGTAATAAATATACATAATTAACAAATATATATGATATTATTTAACAATAACAGACAAGGAATAATATAAATTCTAATAGAGATTAGATATCTAAACATAATTCTATCATATCAATCTATCATAATCATACTATCTGTTTACATCGGATAAAAGATAAAAATAAGAGAATTCGGTATCAACACACAACACACACACACACACACACACACACCGACACACACACACACACACACACACATATATATATATTATATATATATAATTATATATATATATATAATATATATATATATGATATATATTTATGATATCTTATATGCGTGTATAGCTGATATATGTTTTCGGGCATAATGTATTTTATTTATCATGTAGGTATACTCATTAAGCGGTATATATATATATATAAATATATATCATATATATATGCGATGAATATATATGATATATATATAATATATAATGAATATATATATATATATTATATATATATGTATATATATATATAATATATATATTTATGATATCTTATATGCGTGTTATAAAAAGAGCTGATATATGTTTTTGCCACATATATAACATACAATATATATAATGATAGAGTATAATATAATGCGTATATATAATGTATATATATATATATAATGCGATCATATATATTATATATATATACATATGTTATATTAATAATATATTATATATATATATATATATATATGATAAGAGTTATAGAGCAGAGAGAGAAGAGAGATGGAGGAGTGTTGTGTGTGTGTGTTATTAGCAAATGTATAAGAGTATTAGCAGGATGTTATCTAAGTCTCTTATCGTAATAAAGAGGGTACATCAGCTAGTACGAATAACAATCGAGTGAAGTGTTATGGTCATGTGAAAATACGTGCCAGAAACTAGCACGTTATCAAAATGTTCGTAGATAATAGACTGAAATCCTGAGTTGACCCTCTTACTGTAATTAGATGGGTACATCAGCTAGTATATATATTATATATATAATTATATATATATATATATATATATTAAGTATATACTCTCTCCAAAATATATTGCACCCTACCGGTGCAAATATTTAAGTTTTAATGTATAATATTAGAAACTAATGAAACTAAATAAGTAATACAGATAAAAAGATTTGAAAACAAAGGAGTATGATAAAAGATTTGAAACAGAATAATAAAAAATGGAACAACTGAAACTTACTCTTCATCACTCTCGTCTTTCATTGTTATTTTTTCTAATTTAAGTTTTTAGTATAAGAGGAAGTAAAGAATAAAAGACAGTTATTTTATCTTGTTAATGGATTTCATTAAGATTCATTGAAGAGACTTTTGCTTATAATCATAAAAAAATACACACATATATACATATACATAAGCAACATATTTATTAAATTCGATTTTTTAATATTACTCATGCAAATTAGCCTCCCGTTCACACTGTAAACCGCTATTTTGTGTAAATAAATATAATTAACATGTTGTCAGTATGTAGACATAGTTAAACTATAGACAATTTTATTAATAATGAGGTAAATAAAAATAAAACATGAGAATGTGATGTCAATAACTTAAGAGAGTTGTGACTTGAGTCTATAGTTTCGGTTACAGACAGAAAAAACCACAATCTCCATTATAAAAATATATATATATATTTGCAGACGTTTTCGGTAAGATAGTTTTTAGGCGGCTTCGATTTAATAGTGATGTCATCGTCAATTACTCTCTTTGCAAGATGCTAACGTAATTATCACGTTGATCGCCCACAGCAATCAGCCTCTGTTTGGGGGGGGGGAGAGAATGATGGAATAAGAAATATCAAAAATGAAACTTACAGACTTTTCGAAATGTATTCCTATCTAATTGTTGCATTATTTGTTCCCTTGAAATGAAGTATGGACAACAAAGAGAAAAGAAAACTAAGGGATAACATGGCTTTAATTAGGTAGAGAAATAGATTCTAGAAATGGTCGGTAAGGCGGGGGGACGTGTTGTTGTTTGTTTTTTGTTTTTTTTTTTTACTTTGTGTAAACCAAACTATCAATAGTTACGTTAGGCAGTAAGAAAATAAACCATATAAACCGTAGATTGATTAGGAATTCCGCAACTAAAGAAATATCGCGAAACCCGACACAAGAAAAAATCAATTATTACACTAGCAAATTATATGCACACTCCGGTGCAAGTATTAGTTTTATGTAATAAAATATCGTATTAAATTAGAAAGTCTAATAAGAATGCAGATAAAAAGATGAAACAGAGTGGCGGTATAAGTAGAAAAATAGAAATGAAACTTACTCTTCCATCACTTCCGTCTTTCATTGCTGAATTTTACTTATTTAACTATTTAGTTAAAATTAGGAAATAAAAGATAAATTACATCTTATTTTCTCGTTAATGGATTCATTAAGATTTCATTAGAGAAGAGATTTTTGCTTATATACAAATAGTGGTTGCAGTGTGAACAGCTAATTTGCATATTGATATTAAAAATGTGATTATATTAAAATATGTGCTTAGTATTATTGATTTCTAACTGTTGGTTTTATTTTAATGAATATAAGCAAAAATCTCTCCAATGAATCTTAAATGAAATCCATTAACAAGAAAAAAAAGTGTAAATTTTATTCTTTATTCCTAATTTAAACTAAATAGTTAAATAAGTAAAATTCAGCAATGAAAGACGGCAGTGATGGAAGAGTAAGTTTCATTTCTATTTTTCTATTATACCCCCACTCTGTTTCAAATCTTTTATCTGCATTCTTATTAGACTTTCTAATTTAATACGATATTTTTATTACATTAAACTTAAATATTGCACCCGGAGTGTGC
>CM042155.1:10756512-10794012 GCA_023376005.1 Doryteuthis pealeii
TTGTTGTTGTGAGGTTTTAAGGGGTCAAATAAGAACAAAACGACGGGTAACAAATGTAGAAAAATGTATTAACAGAAAGTAGACAAATATAATAGAGAGATGTGGAAATTACGTCCGACGAACAGGGTTATTGGCATACGCGCATTGGCTTACTGCCAAGCCACAATTATCCCTGTTACTTATAGTAACCTGTCGGCACATTCCATTAGTCTTATAGGGTGTATCACCTATAACAATTGTCAAGGGCAGATAATCCTGTTAAGCCTAGACAGGGGAAGATCACTATTCCACTTATACAGTAGTAAGGAAGACTGGATTCTTTCACTTTGGTATGGAAACAAGTCTAGGTGAAGAAAACTAGACTAGTTGAACTCCTCTTAAAACTTCACCTCGTGATGCATAGTGCTTCTGGCGTAGAGAGGTTGGGTTAACACCTTTTTGTGATATTTTCGACAGAATTAAGGAATTTATTACTGTTCTGTTTTTAACATACAGATAAAATATGGAGGATTGAAATGATAATGCAAGACCAGGTTGTTGTAAAATTAACAAGGTTTTATTTAACACAGGCTAGAGAAAATGCTTATTCTCTCAATACTCAAACAAGAACAACAACCACAATGTGAAACATGTCAAACACCCCTGACAGTCAAACACTTATTGATGGAATGCAGATTTTTTGCTCACATCAGAAAACATTATTTTAAAGCAAACAATATGAAGGACCTATTTGAAAATGTTAACATAGAGGATATTTTCTCCTTTTTGAGGGAAATAAAATTATACCATAGAATATAGACATGAAACAAATCAATGGCATACAGTATGATTAATAATGCTAACACATTGTTAAAAACCAATTACTAAATGTATATATATGAATACACAATATGTATAAACAACCCAACCGCTAGGGCTATGATATAACCCTGGACGGGTTGATATGCCGTTGAAATTAATAAACCAACCAACCAACCAATCAATCGACTTAACCAGTTCTTCAAAACGCTGCATCCAAAACATAAACAAACGCCAAATCCACAAGTGACATGGCGGAGCCCTTACTTCTGGCTTTGACAGGGGCAGATCATTATTCTACTTATACAGAAGTAAGGAAGACTGGATTCTTTCACTTTGGTATGGAAACAAGTCTAGGTGAAGAAAACTAGGACTAGTTGAACTCCTCTTAAAACTTCACCTCGTGATGCATAGTGCTTCTGGCGTAGAGAGGTTGGGTTAACACCTTTTTGTGATAACGAAATTAGACGAAATGGGTTCACAAAGGGCAAAGCACAAGGATGTATTAGCAGGTTATCATTGTAGCTATTTTTCCTAGACTAAGACAATAATATAACCTTTCATTACCAGGTTTAGATTCTATTTTTCAGGGCGTGTACTTCACCCTCAGGTTCTTAAGATATAAATTAAGCTTTGCTTCAAAGATGAATATTATATTTTTGTCAATGCTGCGAATCTAATTTAAACAATTCAGCTAACCCACTTTTCATTAGCGCTAAGCCAGGGGTATCGTTTTTGTGTCATTGGTGGAGCGTCACACCTACCATCACTCCATAACGTCACTCTACTTTACCGCAGATATCTAAGCTGTGCTACCCATGCGCTGAGTTGCTGAGGACCTGTATCGAACCTGGGGCTTTGAGGTTCCTAGGCGGATGCTTTACCGACTGAGCTAAACCCGTTTTTTTAACCAGTTCCATTTATATCATCATCATCATCATGTCGCGCTGTTAGCACGGATATCCATGACAATTTCTCTCCATCCGTCCCTATCGCTCATAATTCTCGGGAGGGCCTCTGTGCAGCATCCTGAATACGCACAGAGCTGATCAATGTACGTCTTCGCTGGTCGGCCCACACTGGCGGGCCCATGTGCTGGCCTCCACAGGAGGACGTCTCTTATGAGATCGTCCTTGCTTCTCCAGCAGTGTCCCGCGTATGAAATAGTTCCTTAAAAGTGTGTATTAGGTTTCGGTTTCGCTATTTAATGGAATATAAACACTCGTGTTTATTCAAGACCAAAACCATCCTTGTAGAAGAACAGTAGTGTTACTGTTTCATCCATAACTTATCAAATTAAGAATGAGCTTCTTTGAATTTCAATAGAAATTCGAAATGGATGTCTGTCCTGTATTGGTTACTGTGATCAAGACCTTGCTTGAGTTCTGCTACTTTAAGACAAGTTGAATTTTGGCCAGATGTAGTCGATGAGATGGTGAGAGAGATGGAGAGAGATAGAAAGAGAGAGATATGGAGAGGGAGATGAAGAGGGAGAGTTATTTAAATGTATGGAGATTCAAACGAGTGTGTGGGCGAAGAACCTGTTGGTAATTCCATGTCAAATCATCCAGAAAAAAAGTAAAATTGTCATCCATCCCCTTTAATTCTTCTATATTTTTTCACGTGTGGACTATGTTAAAGTTAGACAATCCCCAAAATTTGAACTTCTAATTCCAAACAACCTACAACATTATTCAAATTTTGCAAATTAGAAATCATTAATAACTCAAAATTGACTTTTTGGAAGCATATTTGGATTTATTGGGCCAAAATGCTTTTATAAACCAATTTAAAGAATAAGGAAGCTGCAGAACTCATTTTACTGATAAAAAATCTATTTAAAAAAGTCACCATTTTTTGCGACCCCCACCTCCACACACTCAAATGTGGAGAGCTAAAAATTGACATAACACCAATTTTTGAAATTGGAAGCTAAAATTTTATGGATTGTCTAACTTTAACAATATCCACACCTGGACAAAACCTCCGAAAAATTGAAGGGGTGGGTGACATGGGCTGGATAATTTGACGTGGAATTTTTACTGTTTACTGAGGTTATATCCGAGAAAGGAAATACGTTTACCAAGTTTGAACTGAGTCAATCCAATGAGATAAATATTTATTCATATAAAAAAAAAAGTTTAATCGTCTATAGAAAACATTAATCTTGTAGTTATGAACTTATTGTAAGGATATGCGATCATAATTACCTTTAGTTTTCATACTGCTCATCTGGCCTACAGTTTGAGCACTTTGGAATTATGAATGTTTTCTAAACGATTATATATATATATATATATATATATATATATATATATTATATATATATACATTTCTCTGTCTATGTTTCGCCTCTTCTCCCCTCTCTCCCCCATTCACCTGTTAATATATATATATTTGTGTGTGTGTGCATGCGCGCGTGCGTGCGTGCGTGTGTGTGTGTGTGTGTGTGTGTGTGTATCTATCACTAGCTGCTACGGACGGCCGAAAAGGTAGAGGTCCGACAGATGAAAAGTCAGTGAGGTTTTGCTCACGGCTAAAAGTAGTTAAGTCTAGCCACACTGATGAGACGTAAACATCAAAACATCTGTGAATGACTAATATATATATATATATATATATATATGAGTATAGATAAAAGGATATGAAAACAACACAATATGCTGTTAAAATGAAAACATTTTTTATCTCATATATGATATAAAATGTTTTTATTTTAACAGCATATTGTGTTGTTTCATATCCTTTTATCTATACTCATACCGTCGGATTCATTTCCTTTCTCTTAACTTATATATATATATATATATATCGTATTTGTCGAAAAAGTGACTTACCGGTGAAAACGCTCACAGTGGTTAGTTGATTCAAGTTTTACACTTATAATAATAATAATAATAATAATAATAATAATAATAATAATAATAATAATAATAATAATATATACCTGAGTATATAATAATAATATATAATGAAATAATAATAATATATAATAAAATAAAAATAAGCTCTGCCGGTAGAGCGTTCGGCTAGAAAACACAAGGTTCCTAGTTCGATACCGGTCCCCGCCAACTCAGCGTATGAGTAGCACAGGGATATGTGTGGTAAAGTAAGGAGCTGATGGTAGGTGTGGCGCTCCACCTCAGATGCTAAATACAATACCCTTGGTCTAGCGATATTGAAAAGGGGATAGACTCTCTCGCTGACTGGCTGATACCGACTTTAGGCCGCCCCGTCGACTTTACTTTTTTTTTTATAATAATAATAATAATAATAATAATAATAATAATAATATAGACCTGAGGAGACTTGCTGTCACACAGATTCCAGTGAAAGACCATCAGCTAATGCTGATGTGAAAACTCAAAAGGAGCAAATAATATATATATATATATATATATATATATAAAACAGTACTTGCCTAGAAAGCACAGGTACCTCAGCTCAGAAATACTGATGAGAAATTAGAAAAATGACGAGTTTTAATTGAACAACAAAAATATAATAAATAATCACGTGTAATATAATTTGTAAGTTGTCATAAGCAAATGGGGGTGTCATAATTTGCCCAAATCGAATCTAATATCGAGACTGGAGTTCGAACTAGTTTGCTACGATATCAGCGCCTAGCGCGTTAGACAGTGTGTATCTGATAATCTACATAAAATGTTTATTCTATTTTGGTTATTTTTAGAATATATTGATAAAGCAGAATATCCACATCGGTCTCGTGGTTAATGTGGAAAGAAAGAAGTAAATCGGATTTTTTTTAAAAAGTTGCACAAAGAACAAAGATTAGAAGCTAAAAGGGAATACTTTGTAGAGAGAGAAGAAAAAAAAAAAGAAAGAATAGAATTATTCAAGAAATGTTTTATAGAAGAAAGTATAAATGAAGTCTAGACAGACAACGAACAAAAATAAATGAATCTACAGAGAATAAACGAAGGGTGTGACATAAATAAGAAATTCCAGACAGCGAAAATAAAAATAAAAAAAGAAAATTCGAAATTGACGATGAAAATTCTAAAGCCAGTAAACAATACATTGAGAAAAAAAATTAAATTACCTGAAAATATGAGAGAAAAAAATAACTATCATTATGTTATATTTTGAAGAAAAAAACTTTGTTTTTTCTTAAATTTTGGAAAAATGAAGACAACGAGAACTTGTCATTAGAAGCTAAAAACGAAAGATGAAAGAAGATGAATTAACAAAAAAACGTCTAAATGTGGTCACTGTTGATATTGAAACTTTCAATGAGAAAAGAGTTTACAATTCAGGTCAAAATGCTGTATCCGTCTCCATTATACCGAATACATCTATTTATCTATACATGGTTAGCTCAGTCGGTAGAGCGTTCGGCTGGAAACCAAAAGGTTCCTAGTTCGATACCGGTCCTCGCCAAGCTAAAGGAAAATGAAAAAAATGGACAAATATCTGGACCTTGCCAGAGAACTGAAAAAGTTATGGAATATGATAGTGAAAGTTATACCAATCGTAGTTGGTTCACTTGGAACGGTCCCTAAAGGATTGGAAAAAGGTTTGGAAAGTTTGGAAATCAAAGGAAGAATTGAAACCATTCAGAACACTGCATTGCTGCAATCTGCCAGAAT
Organism: Doryteuthis pealeii; assembly: GCA_023376005.1. Taxonomy (NCBI): domain Eukaryota; kingdom Metazoa; phylum Mollusca; class Cephalopoda; order Myopsida; family Loliginidae; genus Doryteuthis; species Doryteuthis pealeii. Next base: position 10,761,924 of record CM042155.1, read on the forward strand.
ACTCAGAAGAGTCCTGGAGGGATCTGTGAGGTAAAGTAAGGAGCTGATGGTAGGTGTGGCGCTCCACCTCAGACGCCAAAACAATCTCCTTGGTCTAGCGCTATTGAAAAGGGGATAGACTCCCTCGCTGACTGACTGATACCGACATTAGGCCGCCCAGATGACTTTACTTACTTTATATTAACATAAAGGTACACGGTAATAACCTACTCGAGTTTCACCATAAGGATCTTCAGGGTTAAATCCACTGGATTAATTTCTTTTATTTCTTTATTTATTTTTTAATAATAATAAGACCATTGAAATGGTAAAATACACCCCCATATGTGTATACATATATACACATTCTACTGGCTTTAATCAAAATAACTAACTTTATACATACATTATTAAAACCACATTTAATCACTATGGACTCTATAATAATATAGACAATCCTCTTCATTGTCGTAAACCTTTAAAACCAGTTCTCCCCCAACTCAGCACACAATTAGGTCATTTTACGTGATATGATCTGGTAGGTACATCATATGGTAGTTGACGGTAGGCGTGGCACCCCATTTCAGTAAAATAAATCCCTGGTCTGGCGCAAGCGAAAAGGGGATATACTCCATCGCTGTTCGGCTGTTACCGACAATAGGCCACTACATCGACTTCAGATTTGAATTTTCTTTTTAGACTATAGAACACATCGTAGTGTAATAGCACGCTAGTCTTGTAGATCCATTACTACTTAATAGCGAGTTCGATCGTCGCTTGATACCCCATATCTCGATCATTCTGTCACATCCTACCTATGGAGCACGCATTAGTTTGCATGTTAGAACATAATGACGTAATAATCCTTAATTTCATCATTAATAACTAAACCAATACAAAGCGGTTTTCTAACAATGTTTATCTTTTGATCCTTTGAAAAAATGCAAATTCTTTCGAATTTTAATTTAAACCAGCGTTCTTCGACCGCGGACCTATAATCAACCATTTATCGCAAAACACACACGCGTGTAATCGACTGCCATTAATCAATATCTTGATTAATCCAGTGGATTTAACCCTGAAGATCCTTATGGTGAAACTCGAGTAGGTTATTACCGTGTATCTTTCTGTTAATAAATTTGCTCTACTAACGTATTCAGCACTTTATATTTGTTTTATCCCTGCCTTATCATTGTGAAACTTGAATCAACTAACCACTGTGACCATTTTCACCGGTAAGTCACTTTTTTCCACAAATACATATATATACATATAGTTGTGTGAATCTGTACGTCCCGAGGAAACTCCGAAAATAAATAAAACAATTAACGACAAAGTAAATATATATACAAATTAAATATCACCAGAGCTTGGTTTTGGAGCAAAAATAACGAAGGTTTGATTTATATTCGTGATAACAGACTATATTGTTTTTTGGATTTAATATTTTAAATAGTACACATTGATTTTTTTTTTCAGAGTGGTTGGATCAACACAAGGTTTTTTTACATAGGGATTTTAATGGGGAATACTAACAGGATCCAACTCGCGATTCAATAATAATGGATCTGTGAGACTAAACTTGATTGAATCCCCTCTACCCAGGCGACGCCGGGTAGCCGCTTGTAGTACATATATAAAGGGCAGTGTGTGTGTATGTATGTCCGAAAAAAAATATGAAAATAAAACAACAAAGTATATATATATATATATATATATATATATATACACACTTTCACTGTCACCAGACCTTGCTTTTTGAGCAATTAAGGTTTCATTTATATTTGTGAAGATAATTAAAAATTAAATTTAAATGATAACAGCATTTATTTTTTTGCATTAAATATTTTAAATAGTAGACATTAATTTTTCTTTTCGGAGTGGCTGGATCAGTGCCAGATCTTTTTTTATGTAGGGATTTTTAATGGGGCATACTACGGGGATCCAACTCACGATTTAATAATAATGGATCTGTGAGACTAACTATTCCCCCCCTCATTAACCAGGCAACGCGAGGTAGCCGCTCCTAGTATTATATACATGTATGTATGTGTGTGTGCGTGCGTGTGTTATTAAAATAAAAAAAAAATATTGGATTTTTTAAGCATGATTAAGAAAACAATATTTTTATTTTTCGATTTTTATAAGACAAATATGCGAAGCATATGCGAAATTCTTACAAGTAATATATATATATATATATATATATATATATATATATATATATATATTATGTACTTTGGTGCGGTTCCAAGTTTCTTGGTACAAGGTGATTCTAGGTGGGTCCTAATTCTCTACCAGTAGTTTGTTGTAGAGTTCAGGTTCCCTATGAGAGCTCAATGTTTAATTATTGTAAACAGAACAAAGTTATTTGGGAATAAAAGGCCTTAAATACCATGGGTATCGTGGTCATGGACCATTTCCACTCGCGAGTATGCCCACGAGCTTCTTCAGACCACTGATACATTTTATTTAGACAGGCACATGGGCAAACTCATCTTTTATTCATACATTTCCCCCGCCTTCAGTGGTCTGAAGAAGCTCGTGGGCATACTCGCGAGTGGAAATGGTCCATAACCACGATACTCATGGTATTTAAGGCCTTTTATTCCCATACACACACACACACACACACACACACACACATATATATATATATATATATATATATATATATTCCATTGTGGTGAAAGGAAAATAAAAGGCTCAAGGAAATACAACACACATATATATGCATCCATTGTCATAGGCAGAGATGCAAAGTATATATCATTTGATAAATAGGTGGAGTGATATCAGCCAGACTAACCCCTCTTCGCTAGGTCGAGATCAGCGAGTTTGTTGTTGCGTTTGAGGTGGAGCACCACACCTAATAACAGCTTCCCGCTTTACTGCCTAAATCTAAGCCGTTCTCATAATGCACACCGTAAGTGAGGGCCGGTACCGAACCTTATGGCTTCGAGGCGGAGGACGATCAACTAAGCTTAAAACGGTAAAGAACCTGTCACTTAAAAGCAAAAAGTTAAAAGAAACGTGCATATCAACCTGACAATGAGAAATATTTTTTTAATGATATAATATATAATCTTATAATGGAGATTTGGTGTATCTATGTCCTTAATTGAAACTACATCACTGCTAACATCACAATACCTTCAAGAATTGTGTAAGTTTATCAATTGTGTATTTAATTTCTTGTCAAAATTATTAATACATAGAATATAGAATAAATCTTATTTATTAACAATGTCTCTATGAAAATCCGAGTTAGATTTGCCTCAAAACAGCCCATGTTATTAGTTCATTTAAAATCCTGCAATATGTCTTATATATCACTAAGAAATAAAGGTTTACATAATATATGGTGTGGTTAATTTGCATACTGGTTTTAACAAAAGTGGATTTAATAACTAAATATTTTAAAAGTTATAAAATAGCTACTCGGTTTATTTGAGTGAACAACATGGAAAGTAAATAGCAGCAATCATAGATATACCAAAAGATTGCCTCATGGAAAACGCGAATTTTGGTTTGGTTTGGTTTGTTTTGTTTTACGGCATATCAACCTCAGTGGGTCATTTAATGCCGAGAAAGTTTTGAAATAAATCAATTCTTAATGGATAATACAATTTTTTTATAAATACATTTTCTATTTAACCCATAGATGGGACCCTAACAGGTACTACCACTCCGGGTCAGAGTGGACCAGGGAGCAATGGTGATGAAGGGGTGCTCCACATTCCCCAAACCTCCAAAACTGGAACCTCACCATCAGATAGAGTTTAACGTAATTCCCAGGACATGTAGACCCGCAGCCAACGCCTTCTAGCACCCATATGGTAAAAAGGGGTTGGGGCTTGCCATAAGGGCAATATGGTTGGGAAAATCATATAGGTGCTAGGGCTTGACATGACCAGCCGATTGATCAGAGTGGGCCTCTCCGACCGCCCGTCTAGCCCAAGATAGGGCCAAAGTGGAGTATTGCATGTCATGAACTGCTCAGCCACCTGGGCTCTATCCTTAAGCATCACGGGTCGCCACCCACGACCAACAGGTGGCCCCATTGGGGAGTCTTACCCCTCTGCAGAGGTGCAGTCGGTGCATTCTAACGCCCCAGCCGACAGGGCGGACGCGAAAAAAATCTCAATATTTCTCTGTTTTATGTAATCTATGTATTTGCCTTGACATGTCTTAGTGCCAAAGCCTCAGTTCAGATATGTTGGTTCTCTTCATTCTTATGTCATTCTTTTGCTATGGGAATGCAATTTTTTGCTCGATTTATAATTACATTATTATTTTTGGGTTCGGGTTTTAAAGGAATATCTAAATCCGGTGTTTTTTGTCAAGGTTATCTTTAAGAAAATATATGAATTTGATAAAAATAACATTCAGAAATATCTACCCAATTGCGTTCATATAAGAAACAACAGATGCTATACTTTCTAGCACGTACAGATATTTTGGAAAATATTTGTTATGCCTTTAGTCTATCATGGAAATAAATCTTTGTTATATATATATATATATATATATATACAAAATCATACCCACCACTAACTGGATATATATATATATATATATATATATATATATATATATAATAATAATAATAATAATAATAATAATAATAATGTCAAAGTGATACTAATTGTGGTCAGTGCACTTGGAACGGTCCGAGAAAAGCTTGGAAAAAGACCGTGGAATCTGGAAATCAGAAGAATAGAGACCATCCAGACTACTGCATTGCTGCAATCAGCTAGAATAATGAGAAGAGTCCTGGAGACATGAGGAGACTTGTTGTCACCCAGGCTCTAGTAAAATACCATCAGCTAACGCTGGTTTGAAATAATAATAATAATAATAATAATAATAATAATAATAATATAATAAAGGATCTAGATGTTTTAAAAGTCCAAACTAATAATAACATATCGGATTTTTTCTTTGGTTTAAATATTTAGTAAGATCAAATTACATCTTGTAAAAGTAATGTTTTGCTTTTTCTGACATACATTTAAATTTAGACTCATGTTTCATAATTTCAGCGTATTACAGAACACCTGCTAAAATTGTTAAGATTTACTCTTATTATTTGAATCTTAATAATACTCAAATATCATTGATATTGGAGCTAAAAAGAATAGGAATTATCATTTATTAAGAAATGAAATGTATTTCTTTAAAAATACACTTATTCAGTTCTCCTGTACTTCATGCCATATTCTACAAGGTCATTAAACGCTATGTCCTTGACGTGAATTGTTTGAAATAAAATAAAACCAAAATAACATCAAAAGGCACCGGACCCTCAAATATTTCAAAGAAATATTTTTAGCAGAGTCCAAGAACGCCGAAGAATCAAACGCCAATACCGATGCTTCCTTCTGAGAAAGCAGTGAACCAGGCCTTTGTTGATTGAAGTAAAAGCTGAGAATCTGTAATCAGCTGATCATTCGAGAAGATTGCAAAGGCTCATGTGCTTTGGCATCTTCAAGCTTGACAAAAACCACAATACAGGATGCCCATTTAGACAGTGAAAAACCCTTTGAAGATTCTCTGTGAGGAAAGGGCTTCATCGCTATTTAGGCAGATGGGATTCTATCCACATTTGACTGATGACAAGGGGTTGTTATCAAGGCTCAATTCAAATACAATGGCTTCCTTTTTTTTCTGATGTCCTTCTTTTTGAAATACAATTAACCATAATTATATCAAGTGCTTTGGGGTCTTTAAAGGAATCTCTAAATACGGTGGTCTTCTCAAGGTTATCTTTAAGAAAATATAGGGTTTTGGTTAACGTCAGATTCAGAAATATTAACCATATAACTTACTGATAAAAAGAGGTGACACATCTGGCATAAAGGACAGATAATGTGAATAATGCTGATTATACCCGTACCATAGCATGGGAATAAATCACTCTTCAATATATATATCACTCTTCAATATATATATATAAATCACTCTTCAATATATATATATATATATATATTATATATATATATATATATATGTATATATGTATATATATATATATATAGATTTTTTTTTTGTCATTATTTTCATAGTGAGTTCGAAGCATTAATTAAAATGTAATAATATATTTTTGAAGGCGTAATAATGCACATTTATGTTTAAAAACATATTTATTTCTTTTTTTTTTTTTTTTTTTCATATTAAGGGTCCTAAATATTTTCAAGCAAAGCTCATCATCAGAGGAATGAAAGATTTTCTCATAATTTTCATCTGTATTTGATAAATTCAATTGTGTTGTTGTTCATTGAATGTTTGGTGGTAACTGTGAAAAACATTTTTTTTTTCCGGCGAAGATATAGTTACGCTCGGTGAATTCCGTAATAAATCGGTGCGGCGATCGTGTTCCGCGGGATATTTTGAAAATTATTTCATATATAAATTCTTTTTTCTTTTTTTTATAATACTATAAAATAATGAAGCCCTGCTCAGGGACACTGAGGACCCTTAATATGAAAAAAAAAAAAAAAAAAAAAAAGAAAATAAATATGTTTTTAAACATAAATGTGCATTATTACGCCTTCAAAAATATATTATTACATTTTAATTAATGCTTCGAACTCACTATGAAAATAATGACAAAAAAAATCTTTATTTCAGTGTCCCTGAGCAGGGCTTCATTATTTTATAGTATTATAAAAAAGAAAAAAGAATTTATATATGAAATAATTTTCAAAATATCCCGCGGAACACGATCGCCGCACCGATTTATTACGGAATTCACCGAGCGTAACTATATCTTCGCCGGAAAAAAAAAAAAAAAAAATTTTCACAGTTACCACCAAACATTCAATGAACAACAACACAATTGAATTTATCAAATACAGATGAAAATTATGAGAAAATCTTTCATTCCTCTGATGATGAGCTTTGCTTGAAAATATTTAGGACCCTTAATATGAAAAAAAAAAAAAAAAAAAAAAAATAAATATGTTTTTAAACATAAATGTGCATTATTACGCCTTCAAAAATATATTATTATATATATATATATATAATTAATGTTGATATTATGATTTCACACTCATAACTTCAAGTTTCTTGGTAGTACAATCATCAGATGAGAAGTGGTTGAGATGTCAAAAACCAGTCGTTTATATATATATATATATTATATATTATATATATATATATATATATATATATATATATTATATATATATATATATATGGGTGGTGTAGGTGGACACTGTCAAATATATTCGTCATAAGATACAAACAAAATAGAGAATTCAAACGTATTAAAATAAAATCTACATATATTCACATACGCACATCATATATATATATATATATATATATATATATATATATATATATATAGGGGTTGAGTGTATATATATATATATATATATATATATATATATATATATATATATACGTAGACACACATTCATATATACGAAATAGAATCTTACAACATGGTAAAAACAAACGCTGAAGGTTAATTAAAAAACTGATCGTTAAAGTAAAAACGTGAAAAAAACAAATTCAATTAACAGCTGCCGCCCTCTAACCCAACTGCCCTGTCAACTGGGTCAGTAAAATAAAACAACGACACCTCTGCTGACGGGTAAAAATCACCCATTGATGGTGAACCGAGATGATTAAGGACGGAAAACCGGTGGCTGAGCAGTCCGTGACATGCAACAATTACTTTGGCCCTTACTTAGGCTAGACAAGGAATTGAAGAGAACACCTACGATCAATCGGTTAGTCATAACAAGCACAAGCAAGGAATCCCAAGGTTCATGGTTCGATACCGGCCCTCGCCAACAGGGATTTGTGTGGTAAAGTGAGGAGCTGAGTGTAGGCATGGCGCTCCACCTAAGACGCTTGATTAATCACCTTGGTCTAGCGCTAGTGGAAAGGGGATAGTCTCCCTCGCTTTATGGCTGATACTGACATTAAGTCGCCCGCCGCCATCGGCGACAATTACTTATATATATTTATATGTATACATACGTAAGTGTGAAAAATGGAAATTGAAAAGATAAATAGAAGAATACTATACATGTATTAGTATTATTATTCGTCTTTCTTTTAAATTCTAAAACACTCAGCCCTGATGACGACCTTTTGTTTATATGATTAATTTAATATTTTTCTATTATTATTATTTTATTTTATTTTATATCTAAAATAATCTTAAATAGAATACTGTATGTGTAAGCAAATTTTAGTCGAAACACGTGCCGACATATAACAATAATAAATTTAATCAATAGAAAAATATACATATTTTTCTTCCCTTTATCTTTATATGATTGTCCGGACCCCATTGCCCTTGTGGAAAAGCTACAATCCCTGTATCAAATGTGTTCTAGAAGACGGTATCTGATGTGTCTCGCGTATGACGTTAAACTGCATCTAATAGTGTAGTTCCAATTTGATTTTGGGAGAGTGGAGTACCCCTTCATTACCATTCGTCCCAGTTCCACTCTGGCCCAGAGCTGTTAGCGTTCCATTTATGGTTTACATACAAAAATTGTGTGTGTGTGTGTGTGTGTGTGTGTGTGTGTGATAAGTAGTATTCTACCTTCCTTATTCTCGCTTTAAAACTAAAATTTTAATTTCTCTGAATGTTTGAGATGAGGCTTGATGATTACTAATTTCTGCGTTATTCGAACTATTGTCCTCATCTTCATTTTTATTTGTTATGGTCCCGAGTCCGACAATAAATACCTGAAGAAGGCCGCAGATAATAGTAATATTTTCATGTATTTAAGAAATGCAATAACATTTTTAGGAATTTCTAAGTATCAACTTTGTATAAGTAAACATGTCCTGTTTTCTATTAGTTTCTATGTTTATTAGTTATTATGTTATTAGTTTAGTTTTTATGTGGGCTTTTGATGTTAGTAGCTTACTAGTATACTTTCTACAGAGAGGGGTTCACTTTCTGTCCTTTTTTTTCCTTTTGATGATGAAACATTTAATTTCATCAACGCAAAATAATATATTAGTATACAGAACGTAGATACGCTTTATCTTTATTTTTTCTTTTAAGTAACGTCTAGTTAATATTATGTGTAGTTTCTAAAACCATTAAACATTTAATTATGAAGTTGATATGAGGAGATAAGAAAGGTATCATTGCAGGAAAGATGCTGCTCTACTACCCAGAATTGAGCACTTTCTTTGATTTAAGAACAACTGTTTTTGTAACAATTGTTATATAACGTCATATAACACATCGTCGGGTATATATATGAGGGAGTGACTTCAGGTGAGGAAGAGAGAGAGGGGGAGCGAGAGAGGGAGATATAGGGAGAGAGAGAAGGAGAGAGAGAGAGAGAGAGAGAGAGAGAGAGAGAGAGAGAGAGAGGGAGTACAGAGACTTATTTGTTCTTTATTTCATCTCTGCTTTACAGCTAACTTCTTGCTATGGTCGTCATCTTGTCGTCTTCCAGTTGCTATCTCTAACTAAGGGCTTCTTCTGGGCGAACTCTTTTCATAATGCAATTAATCAACTCACGAGACCTTTATTTTCTTGATCAAGATTTACTTGTGTCCATGTTCTTCCGCGCGGGGAGATTCAACCTCAGCAGAGCACGTCTACTCAGTTTCAATTCTCAGGTTTAAACTAAAATCTAAACTAACTAATTCACGTGACGCGCAAGACTCGCGCCCCCAGGGCACAGCCGTAGTCATCAAACGGAAATTATCTGCCTACGCTTTTAACTCCAACGAAACTGACTACAGGGTCTTGTCAACAACCAATGACACCACACAATATGTAACACAATTTATTTATTCATTTATATTCGGTTTAAAAAATGAGAAAAAAAGCGAAAAGATAAATAAATTTTTAGACTTTGCCAGATAACTGGAAAGAAAACAGAAAAACTGTTGATGTTGATACCAATTGTAGTTGGTATCCTTGGAATGGTCTCCATGGGTTTGAAAAAAAAAGACTGGAGGAATTGGAAGAATCGAGACCATTCAGACAACATAATTGTTAAGATCGGCTAGAATATTCAAAAGAGTTATGGACAGCTGAGGAGACTTGCTGTTACTCAGACTCTAATGAAGGACCACAATCAAACACTGGTGTGAAAAACTCACAAAAGTGAAATAATAATAATGATAATAAATTGAAGCATGTTAGGGATGAGGAAAGGAAAAAAATGAAACGGTGAAATGAATAGAACTACCGAATTGAGATGAAATTAGAAACTAGGAAAAAAGAGAACTATAAATATCTGGGAATATTAGTAAGTAAAATAAAGTCGTCGGGGCGGCCTAAAGTCGGTATCAGCCAATCAGCGAGGGAGTCTATCTCCTTTTCACTTGCGCTAGACCAAAGAGATAATTTTAGCGTCTGAGGTGGTGCGCCACACCTACCATCAGCTCCTTACTTTACTCCACGGATCCATGTGCTATTCATACGCTGAGTTGGCGAGGACCGGTATCGAACTAGGAACCTCTACCGACTGAGCTAACCCGAAGCAGACGCAATCAAACAAAAAGAAATGAAAAAAAATATTTGCGTTTGTTGATTTGAATTGCAATAATATCTCCAATACATTCTTTAATGTTGAATTTTAATATTTGTTTAAGTCGGTTTGAGGGTCTCTTTGTTTAATGAAATATAAACCCTCATGCGTTAAAACTGTTTTGGAGAATAACATGTGTGGTATTATCTAACATATAACTCGGGGATGAGGGAGATAATACCTTTCACAAGGGTGTTAGTCCAGGAGTGAACGTATTAGTGCGAATTTGCTTAAGAGGCTGTCGTAGTCAAGGAGTGAACGTATTAGTGCGAATTTGCTTAAGAGGCTGTCGTAGTCCAGGAGTGAACGTATTAGTGCGAATTTGCTTAAGAGGCTGTCGTAGTCCAGTATTAGTGCGAATTTGCTTAAGAGGCTGTCGTAGTCCAGGAGTGAACGTATTAGTGCGAATTTGCTTAAGAGGCTGTAGTCGCGTAGTTATTTGCGAATTTGCTTAAGAGGCTGTCGTAGTCAAGGAGTGGACGTATTAGTGCGAATTTGCTTAAGAGGCTGTCGTAGTGAACGTATTAGTGCGAATTTGCTTAAGAGGCTGTCGTAGTCCAGGAGTGAACGTATTAGTGCGGATTTGCTTAAGAGGCTGTCGTAGTCCAGGAGTGGACGTATTAGTGCGAATTTGCTAGTCAAGGAGTGAACGTATTAGTGCGAATTTGCTTAAGAGGCTGTCGTAGTCAAGGAGTGAACGTATTAGTGCGAATTTGCTTAAGAGGCTGTCGTAGTCAAGGAGTGACGTATTAGTACGAATTTGCTTAAGAGGCTGTCGTAGTCCAGGAGTGAACGTATTAGTGCGAATTTGCTTAAGAGGCTGTCGTAGTCAAGGAGTGGACGAATTTGTTATGTCGTAGTCCAGAGTGGACGTATTAGTGCGAATTTGCTTAAGAGCTGTCTAGTCCAGGAGTGGACGTATTAGTGCGAATTTGCTTAAGAGGCTGTCGTAGTCAAGGAGTGGACGTATTAGTGCGAATTTGCTTAAGAGGCTGTCGCTTAAGAGGCTGTCGTAGTCAAGGAGTGGACGTATTAGTGCGAATTTGCTTAAGAGGCTGTCGTAGTCCAGGAGTGAACGTATTAGTGCGAATTTGCTTAAGAGGCTGTCGTAGTCCAGGAGTGAACGTATTAGTGCGAATTTGCTTAAGAGGTGTCGTAGTCTAAGAGGCTGTCGTAGCCCAGGAGTGACGTATTAGTGCGAATTTGCTTAAGAGGCTGTCGTAGTCCAGGAGTGAACGTATTAGTGCGAATTTGCTTAAGAGGCTGTCGTAGTCCAGGAGTGGACGTATTAGTGCGAATTTGCTTAAGAGGCGTCGTAGTCCAGGAGTGAACGTATTAGTGCGAATTTGCTTAAGAGGCTGTCGTAGTCAAGGAGTGAACGTATTAGTGCGAATTTGCTTAAGAGGCTGTCGTAGTCAAGGAGTGGACGTATTAGTGCGAATTTGCTTAAGAGGCTGTCGTAGTCAAGGAGTGACGTATTAGTGCGAATTTGCTTAAGAGGCTGTCGTAGTCCAGGAGTGAACGTATTAGTGCGAATTTGCTTAAGAGGCTGTCGTAGTCAAGGAGTGGACGTATTAGTGCGAATTTGCTTAAGAGGCTGTCGTAGTCCAGGAGTGACGTATTAGTGCGAATTTTGCTTAAGAGGCTGTCGTAGTCAAGGAGTGGACGTATTAGTGCGAATTTGCTTAAGATTCTGTGTAGTCCAGGAGTGAACGTATTAGTGCGAATTTGCTTAAGAGGCTGTCGTAGTCAAGGAGTGGACGTATTAGTGCGAATTTGCTTAAGAGGCTGGTCGTAGTCAAGGAGTGACGTATTAGTGCGAATTTGCTTAAGAGGCTGTCGTAGTCAAGGAGTGGACGTATTAGTGCGAATTTGCTTAGAGGCTGTCGTAGTCCAGGAGTGAACGTATTAGTGCGAATTTGCTTAAGAGGCTGTCGTAGTCCAGGAGTGAACGTATTAGTGCGAATTTGCTTAAGAGGCTGTCGTAGTCCAGGAGTGAACGTATTAGTGCGAAAAGAAGGAGTGAACGTATTAGTGCTTCTTCGTAGTCCAGGAGTGAACGTATTAGTGCGAATTTTAAGAGGCTGTCGTAGTCAGAGTGAACGTATTAGTGCGAATTTGCTTAAGATTCTGTGCAGTCCAGGAGTGAACGTATTAGTGCGAATTTGCTTAAGATTCAGTCGTAGTCCAGGAGTGAACGTATTAGTGCGAATTTGCTTAAGAGGCTGTCGTAGTCCAGGAGTGAACTTAAGAGTCCAGGAGTGAACGTATTAGTGCGAATTTGCTTAAGAGGCTGTCGTAGTCCAGGGTGAACGTATTAGTGCGAATTTGCTTAAGAGGCTGTCGTAGTCCAGGAGTGAACGTATTAGTGCGAATTTGCTTAAGAGGCTGTCGTAGTCCAGGAGTGAACGTATTAGTGCGAATTTGCTTAAGAGGCTGTCGTAGTCCAGGAGTGAACGTATTAGTGCGAATTTGCTTAAGAGGCTGTCGTGTCCAGGAGTGAACGTATTAGTGCGAATTTGCTTAAGATGCTGTCGTAGTCCCGCACGTTCACCACAACGCAACGGGGACTCTCCCAGATCAGATCGATAAATGTCACTGATACTAATTTGTGATAAAGTAACATTGATCAAACGATTAAGGACGAAAACGGCTAATGACGTCACGATGACACCTCCTACCCAGAGAGGATGTAATAATTACATCAAATCCTTATTTAGATTTTTTCTAAAAAGTAAAAACAGTAGAGTCGTCGAAGTGGCATAAAGTCGCTATCAGCCAGACAGCGATTGAGTTTATCACATTTTCCATAGGGATAGACTAAGGAGATTGTATTGTCGTCTGGGGAGGAGCGCCACACCACCACCAGCTCCTTTCTTTACCGCACAGATCCCTGTGCTACTCATACGCTGAGTTGGCGAAGGCCGGTATTGAATAACAGAACCTTGTGGTTCCTAGTTGCACGCTCTATCGACTGAGCTAAACCGGTCCAATTATACTACCCTAATTTTTTTTTATTAGGACCAATTCATTTACACGGCTACCAAATGCAAGATGGTGCGAATAAAATGGCTTCAATTTCAAAACCTTTTAAAATGCTTTCTAGAAGTGTAGAAACAGAATTTAACTAAAGGTAGTAGGTTCTTTGATAAGACCTTCGATGCCACAACCGAATCTCAAGACGTAGTTATGTTGCAATAAAAGAAAATCCTATTCAAGTTGGGAACCCTTCCATTAGAAAGAATGACTTCTTCTCCCTTCATTTCGTGATGTTCTGGGGCTTTATATCGGATTTCGATAACAATCTTGTTCATTCCTTTCTTCGTTTTTATTATCTGCTCTGAAAAATACGCGCAATCCGTTATTTTTCTTAAGGGTAAACACATTTATCAGCTTTCCTTGTCAGCAGGGCCTGAAATACACCGACTGTATCCCCTGCAGAGGGGTAAACCTCCACTGAAATGTGTGTTCTTTGTATCACACTAAATTGTGTTGAAGGCCCACGTTCTGGATCTCTAGGGACTGTGGTATCATTCCTTAATACTCCCAGATCGACTCAAAAAGATGTTTCATTCATGTGCGGTGTTCAAGTGATTTTAATTTAATTTAATTATTCAAATACCACGTGACCACTTACAGCCAATCAACAACTGCCATCTCGATTCCAACATGTTCCTTCAATCTTTAGCAAGCTTGTTTACGTATCATTTAAACTTGACGTGTCCCTGTAAATTACACCTCCCACATTTTTCGACACATCTGCTGATTTCTCTGAATGTTTGAGATGAGGCTTGAAGATTATTATTATCAGCATTATTCGGACTATTGTCCCCATGTTCATTGTTATTTGTACAACGTTTCGGTCGATATGCCCTCCGGCCTTCTTCAGGTATTTCTTGTCGGACTCGGAAATCTTCTCGGACTCGGGAACCTTCTTTTCGAACTCGGGAACTTTCTTGTCGTAATCGGGAGCCATCCAATTGGACACATGGCCTAGTGGATAAGGTAGATAGGTTAAGACAGTTCTAAGTGACAGTTATCTCTGGAACCCGAGTTTAATCCTGAGTGAAGGCAGTTAGAAAAATAATTAACACAACTCCTACCCCAGCTATGGTTAGCGGAATGAGAACAGGATACCACCGTGGACTAAATAAAGGGTTAGTTTCAAAGTTCCGTGATGACTCCGATTACGACAAGAAAGTTCCCGAGTTCGAAAAGAAGGTTCTGGAGTTCGAGAAGTTTCCCGAGTCCGACAAGAAATAGCTCTTAAGTAAATATATCAAACATTGTAATAATTAAATTACCGCTGATTCTGCTAGTAATCGATATTAATACAGTACGTATATACATATACATTTCAGTAACGTATTCTACCCAATAGCTGTTAAGTAAATATATCAAACATTGTAATAATTAAATTACAGCTGATTCTGCTAGTAATCGATATTAATACAGTACGTATATACATATACATTTCAGTAACGTATTCTACCCAATAGCTGTTAAGTAAATATATCAAACATTGTAATAATTAAATTACAGCTGATTCTGCTAGTAATCGATATTAATACAGTACGTATATACATATACATTTCAGTAACGTTCCCAAAAATGCCCACTTAATTGTTCTTATTATTTCTGAAATCATTCTGTTCAAGCTTTATTTGTTTTCTGATTGTGTTTTTAAAAAATCTATTATATTTGAAAAAAAGAACCCAAAACAATTGGTTAATAGACTTTTGGATGGTCTAAAAATTTAAGATAATATTAATCTTTTGCAAGTCTCTCTAGCAAACGAAATGTAATTCCTTTCGCCGTCAGCACAATCTCTACCAACTGAGCACGTTACTCTCACTTCCTGACACCCCAAATAGCAGTCATCAGATTTCACTTGCCGTTCAAACACTTGCTTTCTTCCTCACTCCCTGTGTCAGCAACAGTCCGTCTTATTTCTGCTTGTTCGGCTGCGCTTATGCAAATTCCGATATACCTCATCCGGGTTTCTGCCAATAGCATTTCAGCTACGAGGAGGTAGCGAGTTCGAATATCCTTAGCCACTCGCCACACTCTTCCTTTTCGCACAGGCCAAACATATCCTGACGTGCTTTGTTTGTGGGGGCTAGGAATCCGCTCGTTCATAGGTCTGCCTTTCAATTTCGTCACAGTTTTCGAAATGTGTATTGGCAGTAAATGTCCAGTTGGAGGAGATATATTTAAAAGAAAGGTCTGCTATATTTGAAATTTCATTAATTATTCTGAATGTTTCAATTACATCATCATCATTCTTTTTTCTGGTTAAGTAATTAACCCCAACCTTTAACCGTAATCTGTATCTAATCTCTTACTAGTTATATTAGTTTTGTCACTCTTCTTTGTATGCCTTCCGATCTCAATATTACTCTCCAGTTTCCAGTTGAAACCACATAACAATATGCAAATTATTTGTATTAGAAATGATTGCTTTAAGCCATAATTGATTACAAATTATGATTATAATGGAGGTGCCGGTGTATGGTTCAAGGTCGATAATTGAATAACAGCTCCGACAAGTTGTGAGACAAAACATTTAATATATATAACAGCACATGGAAACGATAAGATATATAATGTACAGGAGAATAGAACATGCAAATACATATACAATATTTAGGTATAAACAAGATACCCAAATGTACCTATTTAGGTATAAAACAAGATACCCAAATGTACCTATTTAGGTATAAACAAGATACCCAAATGTACCTATTTAGGTATAAATAAGATACCCAAATGTACCTAACATATAAATGTTACAGACATGGAACTAAAGGATAGTCCATACTGTATAAAGGAATTACAGTAATGTAAGTGGGGGGGGGGGCAAAATCCCCACCGAGAAGGTGGGTAGATAGATCTAGCCCATAGCTGTTCTTGATAAGATCCAGCTAAAAGAGGAAGCAGCGTTTTAATGAACGCGCTTAACTACCAGAGGTCCCCCTAGTGGGAACAAACAGCAACGCAGCGAGAAGATAACTCTTCTGGCAAAAGGAAGATAATCCAATACGCAGGTATTGTAGTGACTATCGTCGTGGGAAATGGGCATGGTTGCGCGAATTAAAATCCTGGTTGAGACTGGCTGCATTTCATATAGCGCTTATATAACTCAGAAATGTATACATCCATCTATTCTCCTTCCAGCTAGGGTAAAATACTAATACAAACTCTGTAACCTTCATACAGAAACTGTCCTAGAAGAAGAAAAACTCTGAATTCAAACATGTTAAATTCCGCATAAATTTGACCTTGTGTCGCATCCCGCACGTGTGGAGAGGTTGGCAAATTCATACAAATTATAATTATCATTAGTTACTTGTAACCATGTTACTATCCCAATAATCTATTTAAAATGGAATAACGGTCTTGGTTGTTCCAATTCTGGAGCTCTGGGAATGTGAAGTAACCCTTCATTACCATTGCTCCCAGGTCCATTCTGACCCAGAGTGGTAGCATCTGTTAAGGATCTATCTATGGGGTAGATAGAAACAAATAAGTTTACAAATATGTGTTAAAAAAGATTTAGTTTAAAGAAAAATTGAGTTTTATAAAATCGAGTACCCATAAAGAATGATTTGGTTTGTTTGGTTTGTTTTGTTTTACGGCATATCGACCTCAGTGGGTCATTTAAGGCCGATAAAGTTTTGAAATAAATCAATTCTTAATGGATAATACAATTTTGTTTATCAACTTCTATTTTTCTATTTAATCCATAGATGGGACCCTAACAGGTACTACCACTCCGGATTAGAGTGGACCAGGGAGCAATGGTGATAAAGGGGTGCTCCACATTCCCCAAACCTCCAAAACTGGAACCTCACCATCCGATAGAGTTTAACGTCATTCCTAGGACATGTAGACCCGCAACCACCGCCTTCTAGCACCCATATGATAAAAAGGGGTTGGGGCTTGCCATAAGGGCAATAGGGTTGGGAAAATCATATAGGTGATAGGGCTTGACGTGACCAGCCGATCGATCGGAGGGGGCCTCTTCGACCGCCCGTCTAGCCCAAGATAGGACCAAAGTGGAGTATTGCATGTCATGGACTGCTCATCCACCTGCGCTCTATCCTTAAGCATCACGGGTCGACACACACAGACAACAGGTGGCTCCATTGGGGGAGTCTTACCCCTCTGCATAGGTGCAGTCGGTGCATTCTAACGGCCCAGCCGACAGGGCGGCATAAAGAATGAATACAATAAAAACGTCTTCAGCATGAAATGACCCAATAGGTTGACATACCCTCATCTTCCAAACCCTCGAACCCAAATAACCTACCAACCAACCAACCAACTCTCGGTAGTTGAATGATAAAAAGAACTATTCATATTAAAGTTGAAACCTGTCATTTTACAAATATGTAATATACCGAATGGAATATAATGAAATTCAAAGTATTCAAAATCTCTCATGAGATATTTTAAATATTTACATATGCCATAAAACTCTCATGCATTTATAACAAATAGAAAGTTGGTTTATCGGGTAATTATGATATTTATGTAATTCATTTTCTTTTATTGTCGACACATTTCAAAATGAATTTTATCTCAAGATAATTTCCTTGGCAAGTCACGCTGATGAAAGTGTTGTTTATAATCCTGGAAACACTGGTACGCTGTCTCATTTGGTCATAACCTGATGTTGGTTAGTTGGTAGAATGTACGGCAAGAAAACTCTGTTATTTTGTTTTATATTTTTTTGTGTTTTATTCATTCTTGTTTGGTAATAAAAATAATATGTAACCCTTTTTTTTTCCTACTTTAACTATAACTATTTCTAATTCATGTTCTGGTAATTCGGAAAAAAAACCCATCCATACGAGGATAATTCCAAAGGTAAGGTCTCGGAAATATTCAGAAATATTCTATGGGTTAAATAGAAATAAATGTTTTTTTTTAATGACTGCCCATCAAGAATGAAAAGACCAACATGTCTTCGGCATAAAATAACCCAATAGTTTGACATGCCGTAAAACTCAACCAACCAACCAACCAACCAAACATGGCAAATTCATATATCATTAGGGCCAAAATTCAATTAGGCTTAGTAAATAGCTACAAACATCTTTTTGCAAGTTACCAGAATAAAAATTGGTGTGGAGCACCGCTTCATCTCCATTACTCCCAGATCCACTCTGAACCGGAGTGGTAGTACCTGTTAGGTTCTCATCTATGGGTTAAAAAGAAACAAATGTTTAAAAAAAAATGACTGCCCATCAAGAATGAAAAGACCAACACGTCTTCGGCATAAAATAACCCAAATAGATTGACATGCCGTAAAACTCAACCATCCAACCAAACATGGAATTGGTAAGAGTTTAAGTAAAAGTTTAAATAACTGGTTGCATATATTTTTTAAATATGCGGGATATATATTTTTACAATTATTCTATAATATTTATTAGCAAAGTCCCCACCCCTCTTTATCATATGGGTGCTAGAAGGCGGTGACAGAGGGTCCACATGTCCTGGGAATGACGTTAAACTCTATCTGATGGTGAGGTTCCAGTTCTAGAGGTTTGGGGAATGTGGAGTACCCCTTCATCACCATTGCTCCCTGGTCTACTCTGACCCGGAGTGGTAGTACCTGTTAGCGTCCCATCTATGGGTTAAATAGAAAAATGTATTAATTAAAACTTTTGTATTATCCATTAAGAATTGATTTATTTCAAAACTTAGTTGGCATTAAATGACCCACTGAAGTTGATATGCCGTAAAACAAAACAAACAAAAAAAATTAGCAAAATAATCGATGAGCATGACTATAGTATGTTTTCAGGGTTCGATCTCATAACCTGTATTTACTGTGCACCGTGTTTGAGATAAGTATACAGAGAAATCAAAACATGTCAAGTTAAAAACACGACTTCGCTAATGTAGTTCTACAATCGAAGAATCAAAGCAGAGCGAATCGTTTACTGACAACATGTCACCTTAGTTAAGTGGGAAAGGAAGACTTGTTTGTTTCACTGTCGTTTTCCCGAATCTGTAATATGAATCTTGACGTCTTGTGTATATCACAAGTGTCAGAAGAAGATGCGCACTGTTGGTAAAATATAAAAGCACGAAACGACGTAGAGTGTCACTTGGAAAGTTGTGCACTTTTATGCACAGTATGAGTAAGTTTCATTACTTACCCTCGGTGTCTTTGAAAATATCTAGAGATAAAAAAACAATGACCCTCAAGATTATATAAATATATTATTTAAAGAAATAATAAAAGAAACATGACATTCTAATTTTATTTAAATTCGGCCCCTTGTTGCATAGCGCCTTCTTCACTGGCACTAAATAATTTTAATGTTGCATACCTCTTTCTTTAATTCTATTTCTTGGCCGTCTTTATTATTCTGATCGTCTTTGGTATTTCTTCTATCATCATTGGTCTGGAATCTTCTAACGTCTGGAGTTGACTTGGGGACTTCGGTCTGGTTTTCTCTTAGGGATTTCTCCTTATCAGAAGCCCTGTGTCATTGTTAGTTTTTAGGTAATAAACACAAGACTTCGATTTATTTTGATGTTACTCTATTTTCAATCCCCAATCCAGACATCTGCTAACTAACATAGCGCGCGTGAGTTCCAGTTTTAGGCAGGACCTAAAATGGCCGACTTCTCTGCCTGACGTCTAACTGAAAAACTGGGGACTCAAAAAGGTCCCACGTGACTTCACATATTTGGCGGGCTTTTGTAATTTTCCATGGAAGGACCCGGCCATGATATGAAAAGGGTCATCCCCTCAGAAATACAGGGGATTGACAATAATCTTATGAAGCCGCATAGATTATGTAACACCCTGACTCAAGGTGGAAGTACCTGTTAGGTTCCTATTATATGGGTTAAGTAAATAAAAAATGAGAATTAAAAATGTGTTTTAAAAATTGAGTTTGAAGAAAAATTGAATACCTAACAAAAATGAATTAAACAAAATGTCTTCGGCATAGAATAACCCAACAAAGGTTGACACGGCGTAAAATCAACTGACCGACACAACATCCATAATCTGCCGTCAATAACTGCGTCTCTTGGATTTACAAATCTGTATCTGGGCTGAAGAGGCACAGGGTGGTTCAGAGAAAGCTAAAGGAAATACAGATAGAATAGATCTAATACCCTTAGGAATGGTATGTTCTCTTTCTCTCTTTCTCTCTCTCTCTCTCTCTCTCTCAGTGTGAGCATGCTTGTCAGTGTGTGCGACTTAGTTTTCTCTTCTTTCTCTCTGTTCCAGTTTCTTTTTCTTCTTTCCTATCTTTCTATTTAAATTGAGTCAAACTCTCTCTCTCTCTCTCTCTCTCTCTCTCTCTCTCTCTCTCTCTCTCTCTCTCTCTCTCTCTCACAGCGATTTTGACATTTGTTGAAGCACCTACAAATCTGCTTTAAGTTGTGTTTAAAAAAAGATGTTTCCCAGGTCATTAAATATCCTTGATATAGATATTCAGTTTAGGTACGAGGAAATCTCACATTGAACTAGGTCAGATATTCTGACCCTATCG
This sequence comes from Doryteuthis pealeii, assembly GCA_023376005.1. NCBI lineage: Eukaryota > Metazoa > Mollusca > Cephalopoda > Myopsida > Loliginidae > Doryteuthis > Doryteuthis pealeii. Next base: position 10,782,961 of record CM042155.1, read on the forward strand.
CTTTTATATATCTACCTCCGCACGAGCAGGATGTGGCACGCAGTCAATTTCTTAAGCTGGATTTAACAGGTTTGAATTCAGAGTTTTCCTTTTCCTAGACTGGTTACCTAGCCATGGTTAACGAGCCCAGTCTGCCCTACCATTTGCCCATAGCTGGATGGTAAATTGGATTCATACCTTTCCCAAGGGTATTAGCGCCATATGAAATGCAAATAGCTTCATCCAGGAATTGAACTCGGGTCGACGAGTTCCTTTCTTACGACTCTCTTCCCATTAGATCACGTGTCTCCGTATCGCTTTTATAGCAAACCAGGAATACAGTTTGTCATATCTGTGCCAGAAATTGGGGGCTGATGTTATTTGTGTCCTGAATATGACATTAAACAGCATCGACTGGTAAGATTTCAATTTGGGAGCCCTGCTGAGTGTGGAGTACCCCATCATTGCCATTACTTCTAGGTCCACTGGGGCATGGGGCAATAGTACCAGTCAGAGTCCCATCTCTGGGTTAAATGGACCAAAATGAGTTTTAAAATTAATTTAAAAATATTTAATACCCAACAAGAACGAATAAACCAAAAACATCTCAGATATAGAATAAGAAAAGTGTTGATATGTCGTAAAATCCAACCAATCAAGTAACTGTCCCTATGATGGGACACGGAGCTCGGAAATAATAAAATACTATGACGGAGAACGACAAAGGAAAAAGAGCAAGACATTGTCTTGTCTGCCGGGATCAAACCCGCGTCCTCCCGCATGCAAAAATAAATGCGATTTAGGCACTGGTTCAACTGATGTGCCCGGATGTTTGGGTAATATGCCCATAAGTAACCAAAGCGAGTAAAGGTGAGAAAGAGAGAAGCATTCGGCCTACGTGGGACGGCAGTCAGAAAAGATTATTTTGACGACGACGACGACGACGACTGATTTTTCAGCTGCTGGTCGAAGACTGTTGACTCAAATATCTATTTTCCCCTTATATTTCCCCCTTCTATAAATACATACACTAACAATTAAGAAAGCTATTACTCAAAACACAGATACTTTAGAGTATCATGAAATAAACTATAGAATTCCAAACACTGACAAATTAACAAACCAGTTTTGATTTATTATATATGAAAGCAGATTCATCTATATTTCTGTAAAAAAACATTTGAAATCATCTCTTTGTAGTAAAAAAAATAAAAGCATAACCGTATTCTTACAATTTAAATTTGTTTTATAAATAAGCTGTTAAGGTTTCCACTGAAAAGAAATGAGTCTTTATTGTTGATACCTATATAAAAAAAAAGTAAAGTCGTCGGGGCGGCCTAATGTCGGTATCAGCCAATCCCCTTTTCACTTGCGCTAGACCAAAGAGATTATTTTTAGCGTCTGCGGTGGAGCACCACATCTACCATCAGCTCCTTACTTTACCGCACGGATCCATGTGCTACTCATACGCTGATTTGGCGAGGGTCGGTATCGAACTTGGAACCTTGTGGTTTCTAGCCGAACGCTCTACCGACTGAGCTAACCCGGCCCTATATAAAGGTGTTTAAAATCTAACTTTAAATCCTCCTCCTCATTATTATTATAACAATTGGAATGGAATTTGGAATTGGAAAATATGTAATGTTTATATTAAAACAAAATAGTAGGTGGGTAAAACTGAAAGAATAGAACTGCCCACTTAATAATGTTAAGTTTCTGACCGCCATCCTTGGCCAGTTGAAAAGGACTTAAAGTAATTAAGTCCTGAGCTATAGAATCCTTTGGTAAGTGAATAAGTCCTGACTTATGGAATCCTACGTAGTGTCAAAGGTCCAGTGATATAATCCTATGTTCCGTCGTCCACGAAGGTTCAAAGTAGTTTTGAGTAGGTATGACTAGAACAGCCGGTATAAATAACAATATCAGCAGCAGAATACTGTCAGTGATTGGCCAAGAATATGGCCACATTATTTTCGCCGAGTCTATAAATAAGAATGGGCTTTTAACACACGCCTTATATACAAAAATCTCAACAAATAATACACCAGAACACTTACGACTTACGAAAAAAGAAAACTACAAATACCTGGGAACATTAGAAACGGACATAGATATGATTGTTGTGCATCATGACATTATTGTAGGGACTGGCCTTTTTGTCGTCTGCTACGAATTTTAAAAGCGAATTAAAAATAATTAAATCTATTATTTATGGTCAACCTTTGTCTAAATCGATAAGTAGTAACATAATAACCTTCATTAAAAAAAAGAAAAATATCATTACATATGCAGTTTATTTTTGATAGATTTAAAACTATTTGATTTCGTCAATTTTGACGCGATCCACCATTCAACCTCTTTTTCAATGGTTTAGGCGCTTGTTTACAATTTTAAGATATCATTTGGGATGGAAAAAAAATTACCAAAAATCAGGTAATTATCCGATTTTAATGAAATTTTCAGTATTGATTTAACAATTAATGAATTTTATAATTCATTAGTTATTTTATTTTAAAACATCAATTTAGTATGTTTGCTATGAAAAATTAATATATAAAATTCATTTAAAATAAAAATATTCGAATTTTAAGTTTAAAATGTTATATTTTTAGATTCCAAAAATAAATATCTTATTAATGCAAACCTTATTTTAGGCGCAAAAAGTAATAAGTTTTGAAGAAAAACTCTATTGAAAATGTACCCCCTACCCTTTTTAAACAGAAAAAACATCGATGTATATGTTTTTCTTTTATAAAATAATAGCCAATTAAATAATTATCGAAATGAATAAAAAAGAAATCTCCAAAAAATAAATTATTTATTATTTTTTTACATTTTATTTTTCGATTTTCGGTACTTATTTTCTCATAGAACAATAACCGTAAGTTTTTGTTTTGTTTCTATTCATAACTTCGATCTTTTATCTCTTTATTTATACTGTAATTAGTATCGAAAATGACCAACTCGCAAAACATTTTACGCGCCCAACATAAGGGGGCTCAAAATTAAGTGACATGAAAAAAAATGAGAAAGTTTTGAAATAAAATAAATAATATATTATAAGGATCGTTCATTGATAAATAAACACTGAGAATTTCATTAAAATCCGATAATTCCCTGATTTTTGGTAAATTATTTTCTACAGGGGGGGGGCTAAAGTCATTTTGTCAAAAAGGCATTTTAGGCTCATTTTGCCAGTAGCTACATTATTGCAATATACATTCTTCATTGTTGGTAGCTTAATAGAGAACTAGTTCATCAAATCAAGTATTCAGTCCACGTAAAAGCATTTAAAAGGTTTCCGTGAAATCTATAAACTGATTGGTGATCTAGCGGGAAGCGTTTCTTTCAACGTGACTTGACCGTAAGCCAATTATTTGAAGTACCTAACATCTCCTATTATGATATGGTGTCAGTTGCGCTGTTGTATTTTTACATAACGTTTTGTAGATCCTTAAATCTTAGCCTTAAGATAGACATTGAATTTAGGTAAGAAAGAATAACCCACACTGCTGCCCATGGAGCTAAGTGCATTTGGCTCGTCACGTTTCACTAAAAGTCATGATAAAAACATATCAACATGGTTGCAGGGCGTCATTCATGTTGTGTGTCTTATCGCAAATAAAAGTAAAACAAAAAGTTAAAATTTCCAACTCATCAAATATTTTCTGTTTAGGCAAAAGGTTTTTACATTAATACAAAATCAAGTAAAGAAATTTGATAGAGAAATTAAAAATATCTTTCATCTTTTCAAATAGAATAATAATTTTTTATTATGTAATTATGTATAACTAGCAGGACCTGAGGATCTGCCACAGCATGATAATTTAATTGTTACAACGTTTGATATGCTTACTTAAGAGCTATTGCTAAATACTTCAATATGTAAAAAGTATTTGCTAATACTTTAATATGTAAAAGTATTTGCTAATACTTTAATATGTAAAAAGTATTTGCTAATACTTCAATATGTAAAAAGTATTTGCTAATACTTTAATATGTAAAAAGTATTTGCTAATACTTTAATATGTAAAAGTATTTGCTAATACTTTAATATGTAAAAAGTATTTGCTAATACTTCAATATGTAAAAAGTATAATAATCTTGATTTACACTCTCTCTTTTTTTCTTTCTTCCTTCTTTTCATCTTTTCATTATGTCCAATCGAAACAGATTAGCGTTTTCACTTCCACACGCTCATCCCCACTCTCTGTTTTTTGGAAATCGAAAGAGTATTGGTTATTTCAAGTGACTCGTCAATACGAAGTCTAGACATTTACAATGTTCACTAGAGGTAATTATGTAGTTATATTCGTGGCTCAACTACGTATACGTCTTAATGGAAGCGCGTGGTGTAATGGTTAAAGTCATGGGAAATGGACTCGTCGCCCCGAGTTCAAATCCTGGACGCGGTAACTGCATTTTCACTTAGCGCTAATACCCTTGGGAAAGGTATGGATCCTACTCTCCCTCAAGCTATGGGTAAATATCAGGGCAGACTGGGTTCTTTAACGCATGGCTAGGTAACCAGTCTAGGAGAAGGAAAACTCTGAATTCAAAACCTGTTAAACTCCGCTTAAGAAATTGACCTTGTGTCGTATCCTGCTCGTGCGGAGGAGTTGGTAAATATATATACGTCTTGATTCAAATGTTTGTCGATATATGTTTGTATCACACACACACATACACAATGTCAAAAAATTATCGAGATTTTTTTGTACTTTTTGACACCTTGTGTTCTGACAAAAATATGAATGAAACGTTAATTTTTCTGAATCAAATGTGGTCGAAAAACTTACCAAATTTAAAGCTGTATTTACCAAGATAGAAATGAAGAATGAATGGAACGCTATTCTTTTTTTCAGAATACAAGGTGTGGCAAAAAGTACAAAAATATCGATACTTTTTTGACACACTTTTTTGAGCAGTTCATGACATGCAATACTCCACTTTGGCCCTATCTTGGGCTAGACCGGCGGTCGGAGATGCCCTCTCCGATCAATCGGCTGGTCATATCAAGCCCTAGCACCTATATGATTTTCCCAACCCTATAAAGAATGGAAGAAAAAGGAAATGCTACACAGAAAAAGTATAAGAAAGAAAGAGGGAGAGAGGGATGAGCATGCAGTAGTGATGACACTAATCTGTTTCAATTGAACATAACGCAAAAATAAAAAGAGTGTGAGAGATTTAAATCAATATTTATCTTGGGCTAGATGGGTGGTCGGAGAGGCCCCCTTCGATCAATCGGCTGGTCACGTCAAGCCCTAGCACCTATATGATTTTCCCAACCCTATTGCCCTTATGGCAAGCCCCAACCCCTTTTTATCATATGGGTGCTAGAAGGCGATGGCTGCGGGTCTACATGTCCTGGGAATGACGTTAAACTCTATCTGAGTTTCCAGTTTTGGAGGTTTGGGGAATGTGGAGCACCCCTTCATCACCATTGCTCCCTGGTTCACTCTGACCCGGAGTGGTAGTACCTGTTAGGATTCCATCTATGGGTTAAATAGAAAAATGTATTTATAAAAAAATTGTATTATCCATTAAGAATTGATTTATTTCAAAACTTTATCGGCATTAAATGACCCACTGAGGTTGATATGCCGTAAAACAAACGAAACCAAACCAAACCAAATGAACTACGTATACGTCTTGATTCAAATGTTTGTCGATATATGTTTGTATCTATCTATCTATCTTACACACACACACACACACACACACACACACACACACACACACAAAATGTTAAAAAATTATCGAGATTTTTTGTACTTTTTGACACCTTGTGTTCTGACAAAAATATGAATGAAACGTTAATTTTTCTGAATCAAATGTGGGCGGAAAAACTTACCAAGTTTAAAGCTGTATTTACCAAAATAGAAATGAAGAATGAATGGAACGTTATTTTTTTTTCAGAATACATGGTGTGGCAAAAAGTACAAAAATATCGATACTTTTTTTGACACTCCTTGTATATATTATATAAAATTATTAGTTCCCCTCCCCAATATAAATCACTATATTTTTACATTTTTTTATTTTCAAGAAAAATAATGTATTGTATAAAAACAAGTGAAAATAGAATGCAGTAAAATATGGACTGTAATATATTTTAATGTTTATTGATTAATGAATAATATTTTCCTTTGGTGAAATAAATTTGGAAACTTAATTGTTTTTAGTGAACTTGTTTACATTAGAGTATAGGAAACTCGCCCCTATCTCAAGGTTTAGCTCTCTACACAAACACAATAATCGACCGAATGACAGTTGAAATACTTTTTAGTCAAAGTAATGCTATATACATATATATATACTTACATAAACACAAAGATATATATATATATATATATATATATATATATATATATATATATATATATATATATATATATATTCAGTAGTAGCCTGACTTTAGGAATAAAGAGACAGATAAGCTGGACAGAGAGAATATATATATATATATATATATATATATATATATATATATATATATATATGTATATATATATGGAGAAATAGATAGATGGAGAAAAGATGGATAGATATATAAATAGAGAGAGAGAGAGAGAGAGAGAGAGAGAGAGAGAGAGAGAGAGAGAGGGGGGGACAGATGGTAGGAGAGGGAGAGAACAAATAGATAGATAGATAGATAGATAGATAGATAGAACAGATAGAGATAAATTAGACAGATAGAAATAGATAGATAGATAGAACAGAAAGATAGATAGAACAGATAGATAGATAGATAGATAGAGAACAGATAGATAGATAGATAGATAGATAGATCAGAAAGATAGATAGATAGATAGAACAGATAGATAGATCAGATAGATAGATAGATAGATAGAATGGATAGATAGAGAACAGATAGATAGAGAATAGATTGATAGAGAATAGATAGATAGATAGATAGATAGATACAGAACAGATAGATAGATAGATAGATAGATAGATAGATAGATACAGAACAGATAGATAGATAGATAGATAGATAGATAGATAGAGAAAAGATAGATAGATAGATAGAGAACAGATATATATATATATATATATATATATATATATATATATATAGATAGATAGATAGATAGATAGATAGAGAGAGAGAGAGAGAGAGAGAGAGAGAATGAGATAGATAGAAAATATACATAGATAGATAGAGAGAGAGGGGGTAGATAGATAGAGAGATAGAGAGATAGTGTGAGATTTAGATAGATAGATATATAAAGAGAGAGAGTTAGATAGATAGATAGAGAGAGAGAATGAGAGAGACAGAGAGAGACAGAGACAAACAATGAGATAGACTTATAGACAGACAACATCTTTTATAAATGATCTATATATTTTTGTGTTTAGTATGAATAATGTATGTATTTTGGATTTTATAGATTGTGGCTTAAAGAGTCTCTTTGCATTCACAAGATGCCTTAGTTATGTCTTTCCTGGGTCGACCTTTTCATTTATTCATATTAATATCGTCATTTTCGTATTGTTCGTCGAAATGAAAAATAGAAACTCACATTTTTCCGATGTCGTAAATTTTCAGAATATTTCTTTTATTTCATTCTAAAACTAAAAAAAAAAAAGAAGAAAAAAAAAAGATGAAAAAATCTTTTAAAAACGTTCTACAGGATTTTTTTTTTCTTTTCTTTTTGCTTCATTTCCTCGTCTGATTGATTCAGAAGAAATATTAGCAAGGCACCTGAAGCAGAATAAAATAGAATGGAAAATTTGCAGTGTTGAATTTAAAGAGGACTTTTATTGTTCGCGCGGGCGACTTCCTTTTAAGAGTTCAATCAAGTGGAAGATGACAAAAAAAAAAAAAAAACATCCAACAAATATGTCAACATTTTTCGGTGACAAAGAATATTAATGAAAAAGACCGAACCTAGACAAAAACAAAACAATGGAGATACAATAAAAGAAATAAAAAGACAAAATAAAATAAATATAACTGACTAATAAAAAAAAGTCTTCATAAGAATTTAGGATGGGAGAAATATATCTAGATAACATGGACATCGGCAAAGTAAGATCGAGAATAATAATTATTCTAAGGAAAATAAAAATAAATAAGGCGAAAAATTTGTGAATCATCATTATAATCTCCATGAGAGTATTTCACACCCACGATAGCTGATGGTCTTTTACTGGAGTGACAAGTCTCCTCAGGTCTCGAGGACTCTTCTGAGTATTCTAGTCAATTGCAGTAATGCAGTGGTCTGGATTGTCTCAATTCTTCCTGATTTCCAGTTCCTCCAGTTTTTTTGGCACTGTTCTAAATGCACCAACTACAATTGGTATCACTTTGACCCTCATATAGCACATATTTTTCATTTCTCTGGCAAGGTCCAGGTTTTAGTCCATCTTCTCGTTTTCCTTCATTTTCATTTTCATTATTATGATTATTTTCATTATTATTATCATTATCATTATCAATATTATTATTATCAATATTATCATTATCAATATTATTATCATCATTATTATTATCATCATTATTATCATCATTTGTCTCCATGAGAGTTTTTCACACCCACGATAGCCGATGGTATTTTAATGGAGTGAATGACAACCAGCCTTCTCAGGTTTCTATGACTATTCTGAGTATTCTAACTGATCTTAACAGTGCTGTTGTTTGGATGGTTTTGATTCTTTTTCGGATTTCAAATTCCTCCAGAATTTTTTCCAAGCCCTTTGGAATCATTCCAAGGGCCCTAATTACAATTGGTACGACCTTTACCTTCATGTTCTAATGTTTTTCAGGTCTCTGGCCAGGGTCAAGTATTTGTCTCTCTCTTCGTCTTGTTTTTCACCATCACTGTGATCCACCGAGACTGAAAGTCCTCGAGATGACACGTTTTCTTCTCGTTAATTTATACAAGGCCTGGTCTTTTAGCCGGGATTTGGTGATGCGCATCTTATATTATTATTATTATTATTATTATTACTAGCAAATATATGCACCCTCCGGGTGCAAGTATTTAAGTTTTAATGTAATGAAATATCGTATTAAATTAGAAACGCTAATGAAACTAAATAAGAATGCAGATAAAAAGATTTGAAACAGAGGGGGATATAATCGAAAAATAGAACAACTGAAATTTACTCTCCCATCACTCTCGTCTTTCATTGTTATTTTTTCTAATTTAAGTATTTAGTTAAAAGAGGTAGTAAAGAATAAAATGACAGTTATGTTTTCTTGTTAATGGATTTCATTTAAGATTCATTGAAGAGATTCTTGCTTATATTCATTAAAATAAATCCAAACAGTTAGAAAACAATAATACTAAGCATATATTTATTAAAATTACATTTTTAATATCAATATGCAAATTAGCTTTCCCGTTCACACTGTAAACCGCTATTTTGTTGTATATATAAATACAATTGCATGTTATTAGAATGTAGATATGGTTAACAGTATAAATAATGTAAAACAATTTTATTAATAATTGAGGTTAAAATAAGGATAAATTCATGGTGAATGTGACGTCAATTACTAAGGGAATTGTGACTTGAGTAGTGATTTAGTTTCGGTTACAGACAGAAAAACACACAATCTCCATTATAATAAGATTATTATTATTATTATTATTATTATTATTATTATTATTATCATTTCACACATTGTGAGTTTTTCACACCAACGTTAGTTGGCTGATGTTCTTTCACTAAAGTCAGAGTCACAAGTCTCTTCAGATCTCAAGGACTTTTCTGAGAATATTTCAACAATGTTCTTGTGTGGATTGTTCCAATTCTTCCTCTGATCTCCAGTTCCTCCAGGCTTTTTTCAAAACTTTTTGGGCCGTTCCAAGTGCACCAACTACAATTGGTATCATTTTCACCTTTATATGCCACAGAATTTGGAATTCCCTACCAAGGTCGAGGTATTTGTCTATCTTTTTGTTTTCCATCATATTCACTTCTGAAACTGCAAAATCTTCCCGTTGACAAGTGTGTTTATTTATTTATTAATTTATTTTATGTTAACCAATACTAAATGGTCTTCTAGCTGGGATAAGGCGATCCGTCTTAATCTCAAAGTCCTAGAGATTATTATTATTATTATTATCATTATTATTATTATCATTATTATTATTATTACTAGCAATATATGCACCCTCCGGGTGCAAGTATTTAAGTTTAAATGTAATAAAATATCATATTAAATCAGAAAGTCTAATGAAACTAATTAAGAATTCAGATAAAAAGATTTGAAACGGAGGGTGTATAATCGGAAAATAGAACAACTGAAACTTACTCTTTCATCACTTCCGTTTTTCAATGCTAAATTTTCCTAATTTAACTATTTAGTTAAAATAGGAAGTAAAGAATAAAATTACAGTTATTTCTTCTTGTTAATGAATTTCTTTTAGGATTTATTGAAGAGATTTTTTACTCATATTCATTAAGATAAAACCAAACAATTAGAAATCAATAATACCAAGCACATTTTTATTAAAATCACTTTTTTTAATATCAATATGCAAATTAGCTTTACGTTTACACTGAAAACTGGTATTTTGTTGTATATATAAACACAATTGCAAGTTATTAGTATTTAGGTAAGGCCAACAGTATTAATAATGTCAAACAGTTTTATTATTAATTGCGGTTTAAATAGAAATAGAATCATGGAGAATGTGTCGTTAATAACTAAGGAAATTGCGACTTGAGTAGTAATATAGTTTCGGTTACAGACAGAAAAACACACAATCTCCATTATAATAAGATTATTATTATTATTATTATTATACTGATTGTGAGTTTTTACACTAGTAAGGTTGCATGATTCATTTGTCAGATGGTCGCTTCGAAAATAAAGCCTGTTATTTTATTATGGGCCAACAATTTCATAAATAGTTGAAGATGTTAGTGTTATGGGTTGGTTGGTTGGCTGGAATTTACGGAAGATGTAAATAACAAGTATCTATGAAGTAGATTTTTCTGAGCTTCAATTATTGTATATTAATTCATTAATACGTCTTTGGATAATTTCAAAGCCACAGGGAAATATTGAAAAATATGGGGTTTAAATAAATATCTATATGATAATTTAAA